>NW_019379643.1:458752-535865 GCF_000648655.2 Copidosoma floridanum
CAAGTGCATTTATACTATCTTGATTTCGAAGCAGAGAAACTGTGATATACAGACCAGCTACGCTTGCATGCAGTTCGTAGCGATGCCCATCCAATATAAAAATAATTATAAATTCTGAAAAAACAATAAAATTTAAGTTTGAGAAAAGTATTATAAATTTATCTATACATTTTACACTAAGTCCACTTTATGATAAAAAATATCAACAGAAACAAGCTACTTCAGTAAACATTAAGGAGCTATAAGAAAAATCAGTTGCAAGGTTTAATTTTTCGTACAAGCACTTAAATATTGTAAGATTTAGATGCCTGTATCAGTCACTTGACTTTTGCCGTGGCAGAACTGCTCGTCACAATGCGCACTGTGTACTTCGAATTTGGTAAGCAGCACTCTTTCCCGCTTCCGCGTGGGAGTTTGATGAGCAGTCAATAGCAGTATTTTTTCTCATTGCTACGTATTCGTTGAGCAGCGGAATTTGAAATGTTGCCACTTTGATACGCTCGATTTTCCCTTTTCTTTCTACGGTTTTGCCGAAAATTTTCTGAACAACAATTTTTTTTTCGTTTTATATAGTAAACATTTTAAATTATTAAAAATAAGTTATACTTATTTACAGTTAAGTTAATATCGGCTCACCAAATTTGTAGCACTACAAAAAGAGATCACTGCTCGCCGAATATGTAGCAGTGAAATAAAGTATTGCTGCTGACTGCTGACTAAATCATCAGCAGTAAAAAAAGTACTGCCCACCAAATTGAAAGCACAGAATATGTGTTGCTACATGCAGTGCCAGCGCGCCAATAGTCGAATGACCAATTTATGGGCTTCCGTGTTACGGGGCTTCTGCGCTTAATGAAAAATTCAGGCTTTTATCTGCAGCTAATCTTATTCTCATGGTCAATTTTATCATGCATTAGCACAGCAGAGATCAGAAATCACTGATAAATAGAAAAACTAAGCCAGAAACAATGTATTCTTTACAGCTGAAGTATTAAGAAATAATAAAATGTAACTTGCCGCTGGGTCATAGAAAAATTGCTTGAACTAACGTTTTCTTCACCTAATCACAGTTTTAAATCCATTAACTTCGACATTTGCTATGTATATCTACAGATTAGGTTCAGAACGAAATCCAAACAAAAATTTTTTTTTAATTTTTCTATTAGCCTATTGATGATGATTAAGTCTCGCATACTGATTGTTTGAGAATTACAATCATTTTAATTTCACTTTCAAAATAAATCGAGACTCTAAAATCATAAAAAAGTAAGCTTATAAAACGACTAGCAGCCCCCCCTCTCGGCTTCGCCCGAGACAAATGGAACACCAGAGCGTGTTGACATGTAATGTGAAACGTTTTCAGTTAAAAATTTTACATTTCTTCCTGACACTTCTCAGAATAAAAAACATTTTAATAAAAACATATTTGTTCGCAATTCATACAGTTTATTTCGTCAAATAATCAACTGTAAAAATAAAAATAAAAAAATAATCATGCTGAAAAATACCGTGTGTTCCTTATGCCATAAAATAATCGTTGGCCATAAGGAGCGGTTGATTTGCAGTTTGTCCCGTATAATTTACGAAAAGGGCTATTTTTTAAAGCTGTTAAAATTTTAAACTCCCAAATAAAAAGTAGTAAGTAAACTTTTTTTTCTCTTATCTAACAACGTTATTACCAGAGCAACAAAGTCCTGGAGCTTAATCTCTAAATTTTTTTTGTGTCCACATTTTTTATTGCCACAATAAAATATATATATTTTCTACTTATTTAAAAATCTGAATTTAGATCGTTAAAGATTTAAGGGATTACTGTGAGGGTAAAATAAAAAGCTGATCTCTCACGTAATAGATTCTTTATTTGTCAATTATGACGCTGCTGTTCCAATCTCGACAAATTTTCTGCGTCAGTTTCTTAACGCCTAAAATTGTATTTATGAGATACATTTAAAGTTTTCCTTTCAATTTATCCTCTTGCGGCTTTTAGCATGCTTAAAACTTTTGTGACCCCGAAAGGCTATTTTCTGTCAACTTTGTTAAGTTCTAATATATTTGTTGGCAAGGTAGTTCGACGTCCAATTGCCCTAAAAAAACGGTGAGCTTCTTAAGTGATCTCTTTCTGGACTAAAGTTTACAGCAATTGTGACTGCCTGGATACCTCAGGGTGATCTTCTCTGGCCTGCTGTTGAAGACCCAGGCTGATCGGGAGAAAAATTACCAAGTCCGAAGCCTTAGGGCTAGTTGTAGTGCTCTTTCCCAACGTCGTCTGGTATAACGTCGAAGACGTTAGTGTCTAAAGCACCTTTTTTCAGACTCAGTTGTTTGGATGATCTAAGGTGGAGAGATTAATAGAGATTGGTTTGTGATGCCTGCCCGTTGGAGACTCCCATCGGCTCAAGTTTTTTTTCCTCCATAGCGGTTAGGTTCACCCAGTGCAGACCTTGAAGAGGATTGGCGATTCCTGGTTAAATGCTTAGAGTCGAGAGGGTAACATAGGGTCGTCGGTCACCGAGATTCCCAGCCTTCCGACGAACAACTCCGCTCGTGACGACCGCCAGTGAATGATTTATTTGGTTTAATAGTGCCTGTCTTAAGTTAGCATTGTCTTTTAGTCGACGAATCACTTCCGGAAATGCTAGTAAAAATGTATTCGTTGGCAAGGTAGTTTGAACTTAGGTTTCCCTTGAAAGAACCCATGAAATTGATAGTTAAGTAGAGATAGGTAAGTAAAATTATAATGGCCCTGAAAAGGGCAAGTGGTGAAACTTCTAGTTATTTCTTATTATTATTCTTGATGATAAAGAGCTGGCAGAAAGTAGCTTGACTCTTACCCTCGAAGTCTTCGTGTATGGAGACTGTGGTGGAGGAAGGTACGCTGCTGACCAAAGAATATCTTGTCTTCGGGTCATTCCCCAGATAACCAACCACTCATTGTTAGATGGAAAAGTAGGCCTGAAGAATACCTTCTCTGTAGGTATGCCGTTGGAACGACCATCAAGAAGTTGGCCGTTATGGCTGCCCGTACTCTTCAGGGTTGTCTTCCCCGGCTTACAGTTGTAATAAAAAATTCTCTGACGGCACCAGGCCAGATTGTGGTACGGCCACATAACTTTGAAGTGATGGAGCAGGATGTGCTCTGGCTAGACACGTCTCCTGGTATTCTACCGGAGACGTCATCGGTTTGAATAAATTTTTTATTGGCGGCACTTGTCAATCCTGGAGTTTCAGGGTAAAAGTAGACCTAGATCACTTGCCCGTTGGAGAAGAGCGTCATTGGTAACCGAGATACCCAGCCTTCACGACTATTATCTACGTTCACTTGGTTAGACTAGGGCAGATGATTAGTACAGCCACGGAGTGTTAGTCCTGGGTTCTCTACCTATCCCGAAAAAGTCATGTAGGTCTAGGTGGTCCTTGGGGCCTGGGGTACTTGGAGCAAAGCTCTAGTAATCTATCCAAGTTCTTCGCCCAAGAAGCGCCTTTGCTATTTCTGGTATCTCTACTATGTGGTCTTCTTTTATAAAAATGCACTAAATAAAACATATTTTACCCGTTTAATGCAGACAAATTGATAGTATCAACGCACGAGTACAACCGTTGTGTGTAGGTCGAATTTTTAACAGTCATGTTAATCGCGAGGAAGGAAGGGAAAATATGGAGTAGTGTAGAGAACGGTGGATTAATGTGAAGAAAGGTAGGGCATCGTGGGGTAGCAAATCAAATGCCACACTCTACCATCTTAGCCACGGAGAGCTTCCTACGCTGCGTGATATTTATTGTGAAACTAGGAAATACCTGTTATCAATATCACACTGTTGGCAGCTCTGCTTAGTTTTCAGAACACACCTATACCAATTATACACAAGAAAGATTTGGCTCGCAGTTTACTTAACGATAATAACATTTTTCATAAAGGCTGAACTGGAAGAATGTGGGTTTGAGCATTTTGAGATACACAGCTTTTGTTTTCATTATTCTCACGACTTTGTGGTTAATATTTTTCGGCGAAAGCTGTGAAATAGGAATAAAGATACTGATTTTAAACTGAAGTGCATCAGGTTTACAGGCAAAAATACGTAATTTTAGATATTTTAAAATTCGAGTCTGCAAATCTGAAGTAAATAGTAGCCTGATCAACAAGGCTTCAACTGCTCTCTCAAACTTATCTCGTCGCGCTCGCGTGTGACTTGATAAAATTACTTACTTTTTTAAGAATACTTTTGGTTTCAGAATCATATCTAGCTTAGCCCACAGCGACTGCTGTGTCTAAAATTAATATTTTTTTTTTTTACTACAGTTAAAATGAATAACTTTCATTGTTTAAAAACTACGTTCGATCATTTTATTAGTAGAAATCCTTTCAAATTATTGTTTAATCGAAAACTTAAGGCTATTATCAAGAAAGGAGTATTTTTAAATGATTATTTATTTAATTTCTTTTTCTTAGAATCATTGTTGTTTGCAAGTTTTTTCTTGAACTTTTAGTTTTTTGCTCCAAATAATAACTGTTATATTTTTATGACGTAAATTGCTAATTTATCTACGCTATGACTTCTATTATAAATGTAAACCAACGTGATCTTTAAACAACTGTCATAGAGTAAAATTAAAAGCCGTAAATGTAACTTTTTCATATATCTGGATTTAAAGAGTTCGAATAATTTTGTTTTTCTTGTCTTTTTATCGTTTCTATGTGATTAAAAAGTTTTAGAAAAATTTAACACATTCTTCATAACGGTTTAATTGGCAAGGAGTTAATTTATTATGGAAACCATAAAGCATCTGATTCATTATTAATTTGAAATGCCATAACCGCTAAAGATTATTTCAGTGGTTGTTATTTAGTAAAATCTGCAGGTGTAATTATTTTGATGTTAGGATGTAATGTTATAAAATCACAAGCATATTATAAACCATATTTACGAGACCAAATGGTATGAAAATAAACTTATACTTAAATAAAAATGTTTGTACGTTATTAGTGCACATCAAAATCTCACACTTCATTAGAACATATAAATTTCATCCGATCAATCCAATAGTTAAGATGAGATTTTTTATTTAATGAATAAGTGTCAGAATAATATTTGTAAATCTACTATATTTGTACATTTATAAGTTTGGTTTAACCCTTGCGTTCTCATCGAGCACAACTTTGATTGGAAAAAGTGATACTTAAAATTTTTTTTAAAATTTATTTCTTATTTTTATTTAGTTGCTCATTTTTTACCTTCTTTGTTGTTTTTTATAAATAAGTAGATAAATCACTGTTTAATAAGACTTTTTGAGATGTAGCATAAATCAAAATACATACGAGTGTACATACGAGTATCTAATTGCTATACCATTATACGAATTTTAAAACTATTTGTTTTAGTAAAACCCTTTAAATTGCATTAAAAATTTTCTGAAGTTATTATGATAAACGTTTGGTTGTTATGTAAAAGAAAGAGAAAAACTGTATTCACTGTGTAATTTACCAAGCCAAGCTGGGACGATTAAGTTTTTTAATATGATTTAAAATAATTAAATGTAGCAGCAAAGGTCTACAGTGTATTAAACAAATTTATGCTACTTTTATACAATAAAAAATTCGTAATTTCATTTCTTTTGCTGATAAAAATGTATGTTAAATTAATTTGTGATTTTTAATTAAAATATAGACCTAACTTTTTTAGAAAAAAGCTTCAAAAGTACTTAGTAGATGGTTTATTATATAATTTATAGAATGCAAATAATACTTAAGAATGAACTTAATTACCCAAGATAAGGAATTTTGTTGTATCATCCTTTTTTTGGAAAAAAGAAAAAGAAATTATTATCCAACGTGTTGCACCATTATCAATTAATTGTGATCGTAAAATTACTTCTATTTCTCTTTTTGTTGTATGCTATGTGTTAATCATAAAACTAAATGTAAACATTAAGTCACATAGTACTTAATTTTCAGAGTTATAACGTATTAGAAAAGTTGCTAAGAACTCAAGAACAAATTGAATATTCAGTAAAATTTCTATAAAACAAAATACATTCTTAGTACACAGAATAATACATATTTATAACTTTTAATATATTTACTTTAAACGTAGAATAATATTTAATTTAATTTTTTAAAAACGAATATGTATCACAGTATGTACGTAACACAACGTATGAGAGCTTCGATGGCTTAGTGATTAGAGTGCTAACCTCCAAGTCAGAGAAACTCGAGGGGTTGTGGGTTCGAATCGCGTCGAAAAATATCGAGATCTTTTCTCGGGATTTTTCGATGAGATGAGTACCCAAAATGCCGAAACACCACTTATTCGAATTTTTAAACAAATAGTCGATTTTTCTAGCGATGACTAGACCTCCAGGGGCTTCCTTTTTAAAAGAAAGCTAACACCTAGCCAGCTCATCGGGTAAATTCACTGTTAGTTACAAAAAGGTCGGTACAGCGAGTTATATAGTTTATTGGAAAACATCTTTCAATCAAACTTGAGAGCTGGGGTGTGCTTGAGACAATCGTTGTACTCTGTAAATAGTACCCAGTAAAATGAATAACCGAGTCATTTGAGGGGAACTTTGCAAGGGGACTGCATGAAAGACTCGCATACTTGAGGAAATAGGGGATAGTAATAACGGAAAAAAAATACAAGGAAAGTAGAGATTAGGAATGTAGGATACGTAAAAACCCTGCAATGGTTGGAATCTCAATACAATACAATATGTAACACAACGTATAAGGAAATTAATGTTTGAAAAAATACCTGTTGTTTGAAATACTTACTGTGCCCTAACAACAATAATTATCTAATTCAACTTTAAAAAACAATTAATTAAGAAGCGGGAGATATTTAAAATTATTGGTAGTTAAAAGTATCGAAGAAAATAAGAACATTGTGAGTACGTTGACAAATGCGATGGGGCACATAGAGATTAATTAAAGAAATTGACTGTATGCAGTTATCTAAAATAGCGCCACCTGCATGACAAAAAGGAGGTGATGCTGGACATCACAAATATATTACTTATGGGCTGCAAACTTTGTTAATTGTTTTTTGTAATTTTCATGAATTTTTGATACCTAAAGTATAGATTTTCAGTGTTTATAATTTGTATTAAACAGTAAAAACATTTTTTTTTACATTATTAACTTATTCATTTTTTTAACTGGAAAATAATAGTTATTATCTGCTTGGAATAAATACTTGACACTGGAAATCAATACTTTAGTTATTAAAACCATATTAAACCTACAAAAAAGAATTAACAAAGTTTGCAGCCCATAACAGGCTACGTAATTGTATTATCCAGCATCACCTTCTTCTTGCCATGGAGCTGGTGCTGTTTCAGATTACTGTACATAGCGAACAGGAGGTAAAGAGATAATACGGTGGAATGATTTACTGATACTTACATAGTATATGTTTGTATGTTAATAATATACATTGTATATTTAAGCGTGTTATATTTTGTCTAGGTGAATTCTGATATTTCTGAACAGTCTATAATAGTATTTGACTATTCAAATTAATCGTTACTTTGTTTTCAGCATTTTATCTATGTAATTATTTAAACAACGTGGTACCATAACAATATTTTATTCAAGAATAAATTCTTTTTATCGTCCACATTAAGTATAGAAAATAACCATATTACGATTTTATTTTTAATTTATTATAAACTTACTCATTTATCAGATAGTACTAAAATAATCTTCTGTAATGTAATGTAACGCAATGTGTTTTTTTTTTTTAAAGAGTTCTTTTTTCTTAAGTAGTCATATCATTATGTTGCAATGGAATTTTTATCCAACCGTGTGGTTGTTTTAATTATAGTCATTAGCAATATACCACCTTCAGAATGAACGTGATAACTGTTAAAATTAGAAACCTTACAATAATTATAATAGTTACGAAGTTTTCTGCTCGTATTTTATTCAAGCATCACGCAAAACCTATACATTTATTATTATTGTCTGCACATAAAGGTACTCGTACACATTGCTCAATATTACGTGATTACAACAAATTAGGCAGTCTAAAAGAGCAAAGTAAGCTGACAAGCGAGCAACAGCAGAGCACAGCAGTCTAATAGACAGTTGATAGTTAGTAGTTAAGCTTGTTCTCCAGCTTTTACTGTACTTCTATTGTAACTCTGCTAGAACCAAGTAAAACTAATCTAATAAATAGCAGTAACTCCAAACATTCTGCACAAAGGACCTTCGATGTTATTGTATAATTTGTAAGATTAAATAAACGTTAATTTTGATGTTGCATACCACAGTGCATTTATTGTTTGTTTGCTTCTGGTATCATCAATTAGTGTTTCAAAGATGGCTTTTCAGATTATATTTTAAAATACATCTTTTTGTTTATATTCTTAAATTATACTTCTTTCTTAAGCAGAATACGACAATCTTATACAGCATATGTAGACAACGTGGACATGGAACCATCAGCTCTTAAAAAGTTGTTCTGATTAATAAGGACTTAGTATCACAAGTTGATGCAGAAACGTATTTTTGCTTTTAAGCTCTCTATAAAGTTAAGTCGTCAAATAAGCAACGTAGTGATCATTATGTCACTTCAGAGCCATGCGAAATTACAGAATCAGAGTAGTCCATGTGAGAGTATTTTACAACGTAGTAGTGTAAGCCTTGATTATTTATGACTGTTTTCACGTTAAATGTCTTGGTATATATTTTTCTGTATGCCCAAAAATGATATTTACTTCCTATTTCTGATGGTTAATCTTGTTCTCTGAGTGTGCGTCAATACAGGAGTCAATATGCTCCATGTTAATGTTGCTTACATATGCTCTGAGAGATTTTTGTAATCTGCTTAGAGAATAAATATCATTTAAAAATACAAACAGAAAAATGCATTTTAAAGTAAAATCCTAATAGCCGACATTTGTTGATGATACCAGAAGCAAACAAACAATAAATGCACTTTGCAACTAAGAATCAACTGTTACGTTTATCCAATGTTACAAATAGTACAATAATATCGGAGGTCCTTTATGCGGAATGTTTGGAGTTAGTGTTCTTTATTATAATTGGATTCGTTTGGTTCTTGCACAGTTACAATAGAAGGACGGTCAAAGCTAGAGAACAAGCTTAACTACTAACTATCAACTGTCTACGGAGACTGCTGTGCTCTGCTGTTGCTGGCTTGTATGCTCACTTTGCTCTTTTGGGCTGCTTAATTTGTTGTAATCACGTGATATTAAACAACGTATCCGAGTATCTTTATGTGCATACAATAATTGTAAATGTCTACGTTTTGTGAAATGTTTGAATAAAATACAAGTGAAAAGCTTCGTAACGTTAATAATTATTCTTAGATTTTTAATTTTAATGGTAATCACGTTAATTGCGAAGGCAGTGAGTTGCTAATAACTGAGTTCTAAAAGAACCAAATGGCTGAATAAAAAATTACGTTACAACAGAATGATATGACTAATTGAGAAAAATACTACTGTCAATATAAAAAGACCATAATGTTTTGCATAACATTGTAGGAAATAATTTTGTTATAATCTGATGGATGGACAAATTTGTAATGGATTAAAAATTATATAGTAAAATGATTTTTGTCTGTACTTCGTGTTGCGTGTCTCAATTTTTTGGTGGGTAGGATAGAGTGTTTTGATTGTTCAGAAAGACACGCATTTATTCACTATGGAGAAATAAATGCATGGTTGAAACCGGGAGAATCAGGTACGTGGAAGAGATACAGAACGATTACAAATTAGTTTCAAGATATATGCAAGTTTGCCAGACAGCACATAAAAATACCAAGAATTTAACTTGATGTAATCGTAAAGCTCTTAGCTTAAGGTTAACAATACGCCAGTCATTGCGACTTAATACAATTCAAACAACGAATTACATAGATATTTGCGATTTGTGAATTATCACGTTAGTCTCCCCTTCATTTGTGTTAAAAATACATTAAATTCAAATCCAACAATGAAATCTTATATGTTAACGTGATTTCTTTCTTAATACAATATACGCATGAATCCGAAAGGAATGGCCATTCTCTTTCGGGCCTCATATAAAATAAAGAAAACTTGACACAATTTTGCTCAATCTTTGAAAATCAAAACGCATAACCAATATACTATACTATACTTGTGCCAAAAATAAGGGCTTGTGCAAATAAAAAATAAAAAATTTATGCAGATAGATAATGACTCTTTTTTTCTGTTATTCTATTCTAACTTTGAACACTTAAATATCGGCATAAAACCCTTTAACATATATACCATTCGATTGCATATTTTTTTTTTTTATAATAATCAGCGAAATAAAAAAAATGTTATTGTCAACGCCTCACAGGATCAACGGGGAACGTTGGCTTAGTAGTACAGTTATACGGTACACGAGAAAATTTAAGGAAAGACAGGTAATTTGATCGAAAAATCAACCAGGTCCTTTTCTGTACTACCAATCTTGCGTTTCAGCTTTAGCCACAGCCTCGTCTTCCCTTTCCCTTTGCCATGCCATCCAAACCACTGCCAACTTTCGTGCGTCTTTGCGTCTCCTCGCCCTGGGTCACAGCCCTACGCGTTCGCACGGTAATGCCTGTTCGCATCTAACTCTTTTCATACAGACATTAAAAAGGATTTGTTCTTGAATAAAATATTGTTATGGAACAACGTTTTTTTAAATAATTGAATGGATAAAATGCTGAAAATATAGTAACGATTAATTTAAAGAGTCAAATGCTATTATAGATTGGCCAAAAATATCACAATGAAACAAAATTGTACAATTTATTTATCAGTACGATTTGTCCATATTTTTATCTGCTGGACAGTTAGCCTTTACTATTTGTAGTAAATTTTCAGAAAATTCTTGCATTTCTACATCTCCCGAAATTCGTGCTCTCATGTTTCTTGCTGGAAGGGTTTGATGAAAATAATCTGATAACATTAACAACGTACCTCCCATTAAGCCGACATTATCTCGTAGATCTTGGAGTGTTCTATTGAGTGCTTTTTTTTTGGTGGGATTGTGAATTTATCACATATGATAGCTTTTGCACTGTCTTAATATTTTCTTGCGTGCTAATGATTTTTTACAGTACTGGAAATTGACTGTTAGAAAAATTTAAATACAATTTCGTTAGAAATGTGCTTATTGTCCTCCATTTATAAGTGTAGCTGCAATAATGCTACATCGTGCGCGATTTTATTGTTGGCACGAATTTCAGCTAGGATTTAATTCATTAGGAATGTTTTTCCAGCACCAGAAGATGCATCCAGAAATTTTATACTACCTCGTTCCTTTTAATAATAACCCATTATTTTATCACATATCTGTTTTTGACTAAGAATCAATAAAAGTTTGTTGGTATCTCTAAAAATTTCCAATATTAGTAATTAATTTTTTACAGTAATTCCTTGTTTTTATTATTAAATAGATTTCGTAGAGGTGCTTGAACTCCAGGTTATAACAGTGGTTGGTCAGATACCGCTAAAGATTAAACTTCTTGTCATGTCAAAACTTTGTTAAAAATTGACTTATTGAAATTTTTTTATAGTTCTTAATTTTGTTATCGTAGTTAGGCTCGGTTGTCGTTACACATACTTTTTCTGTTAATGATTTTCTGTTGCCGTTTGTACAGCTTTATTCATAAATAATTCGTCAGTAACTGTCTTTTTCTATTAAACGTTATCTTTGATATGCTTTACGATATGATTCACAAATGTAACTGTTAATACTTTATTGATAGTCAAAATATGTTGGGCTACAAATAGCGATTGACAATAAACGTAAGTTGAAGCATTCAGCATTTTTTGGGATGCATGGTATGGACTTTACCTATCGTCATGATCTGAAACACTTCATCGAAAGCTTGCATGGGTATTCCATGTTGTCAAGGAAAAATCTTTGAATTTATGTGTCCCAAGTATAGTAAGATGGTACTTCAGAGCAAAGTCTACTTTTAGCAAATAAATTTCCTAGGTATAGCTGAAAAACGAGGTCAAACTTGCTCTTACTTGGTTTTATAGCAATATTTTCTGCAATTTTTTTAGCAAAAAAGATGCATTGACTGTTTTCGAAGTAAACAGAAGGATATATAACAGTTGGATTCTAATCGCGTATTGGGAAATGCAAGATTTACCAAACTGCTTCATTGGCATTGATGTACCGACTGATTTGGAGTACCATAGTCTGCAGTAACATGGTCTTATTATACTGGTTTTTTGAGCGACTGCAAAAATAGCCATACCACTGCCCTTGTTGATAATATACTTGCATACGTATTTTATGTGTTTAACAGAAGTGCAGTAGTCATCATTAACTTCAGTTTAAAACATTTTACGTAAAAGCAGATGAACTGTCGTTGCAAAAAGCGCTGGGCTAGGATGAGTTGATACTCAAGCAATAAAGTCAAACACACTGAAACATATATTTAATATAAATAAGAGTGACAAATAGATTTTATTGAGTAAAACTATAAGGTGTCCTCAGTTCGATAGAGTAGACGGGTCTGAGACGCTTGCTATGCCATGCTTCACTTTTATCATAATTAATTATAATGTTCGACATGAAATGTATTAATATTATAGGAAATATTAAAACAACACAGATAATAACTTTGTAGTTGTTTACTAGATAGTGGTATTTAAATTAAGAAAACATTTTTTTATGGTTGACTGGGCTTGTTATATTTGTATGGCGAATAGTTCGCATTCAAACAATTTAAAAAAGAAAAATAGTTTTATGACTATAGTAAGTAGAGAAAAACTGAAGTAGGAATTTCTCCATTACATGCTCAAATTAAATTCATGGAGTACAAAAAAAATTGACAAGTAGGTAAATCTTATTTTCATGTCTGAAGAAACATTCTTTTATATGTGTGTATTTAATTCTTATCACTATTTTCAAGTTCTGTTTTGCCGATTGCAAAACAAAAAAAACGTTTCAGATTGAATAACTCTGATGAGAAATTGTTAGGGGGGAAAAAAATATATATTCAAAACAATTAAAGAATAAACTAGGTGTAATCGTTAATATGCCAAAACAAGGTAGAGTATATTCTTAATTTTTTTTTTTTAACTACAATCTTACTTAATTTTTTTCAAAGGTTTTTCGTTCATCAAATGATGGAAAAACTGCACGAAAATTTTTTAAGAACAACAAAATGACATCAAAAATCACAGGCATTGACGAAAATTTGAAAGAACTATTTCCAACTATATTGACAGTCATAAATACAGTTTTAGATGTGGATCTGAAAAAATTTGGTGTGTATGCCTTTGGTACTGCTACAGTACAATTACTACGTACAATTAGTTGCTAATGTCTCCCACAGTGCTTAAAGTTCTTGTTCACGGAGAAGATATTATTCAATATGGAATATTACCAGTAGATACGGTAACTTTTTATTCAGTTCGTTTTAAATTACTTGATGCTTGTGGCTAAAAATAACAAATATCCTCAAATTATTTATTTTATCGTGTGCAGGGTACATGTCTGAAAAAGCATTGGAGCATTGCAATAAAAAGTTTAAGGTCTACAAAAGTAGTTTTGCTCGACGAAGTGCCAGAAAACAGTATTTAGAAGATATTTTTCATCGATTTCTTTCAATGTCTGATTCTTATTTTTACCACGCAAGATTGCGCAATAAAAAAAAAAGATATCTATTGACTTACCTGGAAAAGTGATAATCATTTATGTACGAGTATAAACAAATATTTTTAAACTCATACATTACAAAAATTGATCGGAAAATATGTAGTGCGCTCTCTTTTGACTCTTTTTCCCCATTGTGGAACGCTTGCTCCCTTTCCCTCACGCTGGTACTATACCTGCACATGTGTATATGTATTATAGCTATATTAGTATACATGTTTGTTAGTTCACACTAAACCGTTGTGTTTGCTCAAGCTGAGGTATAGGTATGGAGAAAAGAGAATAGAAGAGGAAAATAACAGCTGTATCTATACTAGAGGCAAAGTATGCGTATGTACATGCTTCTACGTATACATGTATGTAAAAAAACGTGCATAAGGTATTTAATTTGTATAATATGACAATCTTACCTTTGGAAACAAGAAAATAGCTATAAGTATTTTGTTTTCCGGAATCTTAATCAGATAGAGTGGATTATTTTACTTTTATGGTGACCAAAATTTAAAAAAAAATTTTATTTGTAGGACACAATGATTTGAACGAGAATCGGATGTTCATATCTGATGTCGTATCAAATTCACGAATAGTAATTTTCAATAAAAGAAATTTTTGTCCCTCGTAACTGGACTACCTTTTTCTGGAGCGTTAAGGGACAAGTTTTTTTTTCATTTTGCATTACATGACCAACAATTTGTTCATAGGTAATTCTTTTACAAATCGAACGGATTTCGACCTTCACCTCTCTGATAAGGCTGAAAATTTTTTTCGAGTTTCTATATTGACAAATAAAAGATATGTATCCAACGAATTTTTTTTATCGCCTATTTTCGATTCCATGAGTTATAACGAATTTCATAGTAGTGGTTGGAGACTCGCCTGAAACAATGTATAGCTCCGAATCCTTAAGAGCTACAAAATTTTTACCCATAGCACTTTTGTAGCTAAAGAGTTAAACTTCAAAAAAAAATTGAAAAAAAAGTTATCAACAAATCAATATTGTTATGAACAATTTAATTGTTTTAACCAATTTTTAACAATTGGTCCCAAAATAAATCGAGTTTTTATCATCAACATCGTATTCTGCGTCAGATTTTACGTAAAAATCATGTTTTACAAATATAAAGACTTTTTAATTATAATTGTTTCAATATTAATTTATNGTAACAAAACCTTCAATGGGGATCGAAAGATAAATCCTTTCAACTTTCAAAATTATTCTATAAACTTGTTGTCCTAATACTTTGACGGTGTACAAGTCCCTAGTAAGTCACTACAACCGACTTTTTCAGGAAGCAAACCTATGTACGTAGAAGCATATAATACTTTTTTCGGGCACTTAAATATACTATGTGAATGAGGGAAATACTATTCACAGAAAAATGGTCTGTTTGCGTTTAATCTTACAACCGATCTCTTGTCACATTTTGCAGGTCATTGAAATTTACTAAAGAATGGTACAGTACGAATAGAAGTAAGCTTTGAGACAGCTCTCACAAAACCTATAGATGTGTTTCATATGCTAAATTTGACAACATATTGGAAATGGACTCAAATCGTCAAGTAGTTGTAGATTTCATCTAATAAAAATTCACACATCTTTTATTATGGACTCGTTGCAACTACGTATAGCTCTTTGCAGTATACATGCAGAGATGACCGGAGTATTACCTGTGGGTCAGTTAGCTTTCGTTTGGATGAGACCGTGTGCTCTCTTAGTTAACACCAATGAAAGTTCTAAGCCAGGCAAGTATTAAGTAGCTATATATGTTAGTATTGAAGGTCATAAAGTGTACTTTGAGAGCTATGGTCTGCGTCCTATGGTATCACATCACTGATTGATGACATTGATAAACTTAAAAGAAATCGTGTTACTTATTATTGGAATGTACAACAGCTCTAAAGTATAAATTTTAGAGATTTTGGAAATTACTGTATTGATTTTCTATTTTTCATGTCCAACAACTATTCCTTAGGCATATTTTATTCATTTTTTAAATTAGATACTCGCCAACGATGGAATAGCTGTAACCTTTTTTAATTGTATTACTAGGCGTAAGAAATTTATAAATAATTGTATTGTAAGCAATATATGTACTAAAACTAAGTGTAATCATAGAATAGCCTATTTTTAAAATTTCAATGCTAACTCAAAGTCTGTGTTCTTTACTAATACATGTATTAAATAAATTCAAAATTGTTTTTATTTTAATAAACTTTCTCTTTACAGAATAATCTACGTTTTACACTTTAAAATTTAATAATTTTTACCTCTACAGCTGATAATTGAGGTACGCCTTAATCTTTCCTCTACTAGAAAAAAAAAATTAAAAAAAATAAAAATTACCGACCAAGCAATGTCGGTTAGCATTAAAACTTCCCTCTGCTAGAGAAAAAACATTTTTGTTACTATCCAAGCAATATTCAAACTACACGGAATATGGCTCGCCTTTTTCTGCTTTCCGCTTATTGGGTTATTTGTTCATCAGGTCACTTGACGTCTGCAAAAAAATTATGGTGACTGGTAAAGCAATGTCAGTAATTATATTTTAATAACACGTGAATTCCGGTTCCATTATTTACAAATTTTTGGGGTTCATGAGTCATTAGTTTGAACACCCCGTCTCTCGTGACAGGTGACGTCTTCACGGGCCCCGGGCCACGCTTTTGGTGCTAGCCGTATGACGTACCTCTATGAAACTGTCTGAAAAAGCTTTTCCTTACTTTTAAGGTATTTAGTATTAAAGTGCTTTTTCTTTTCTCCTTAACAAAACAACGTATATGTTAAAACGTTGTATTATCTGTCGTTGCTTTGTCCTAGATTTTTCCTTAATTAATATTTCAAGGTTTTTAACTTTTTGTGCATGCGTTAACTCAATAACACTTTTTTTAAGCAAAAATTAAACGTTTTTTATTACATTTGTGCCAACTGTGGTATAAAAAAATAAGAAACTTTGAATAAGGTCAATTTACAACATCAAATAAGATGAGAGTGAGTGGATTCAATTGTCTTTTGATTTACTGTTATTGGATGTACAGGAAAATATGTTAACTGATCTGATTGCAATCGCCTCGAATTGTTAGAAAGTTATGCAATTTGCTGAGTATGTACTTGAGAACTATATTGAAGCATTGTCGTTAAAATTTTCTCCAATACTGTGGGTGTAGACGTGAAATGAAATATTAACAATGACAAATAGACCCGAGTATTTTTATATTTAGTTCATGCGGTTATAAATGTTCTTATCATGTTGGTACTTGTCATATTAGATTTTGAAATGGTTTTGCGCCAGTTAGTCAGATGCAAGCTCTCATTTATCTACGTGCGCTTATAATTTTTCTTTATGTGAGTTTGTCATGTGCTTAAAATGTGCTTGTAATATGCGTATTTGATGAGTACTTTTTGACTATGTTACAAAGTTTTTGTGCTTTTGATTGTCTCGACATGTATCGGAAGTAAAGTGTTCGAAGTGTTCGAAGCATGTATGAACTTAAGTGTATCATAAATAAATGAAATTAAAACAGAGTTATTAATTGTTAAAAAAAAAAAATCTGTCGACAGTTGGAACCAAACTTAAGATTGCAAAACGATCATCAAAGATGCATAAGTTTAACTATCTTAGCTATTAAAAACTTTAGAGATAACATACTTTAAAATCACAAAAGCTTATTGATTACCTCTAGAGCTTGTTCTACAGTTTGGAGCAACTATAGTGATGATAAATAGTAAATTAGAGGTGATAACCATATTTTTATCCTTAAAAAATAGTTTAAACTTAATTTATTTTTAAATATGACTGGATTTCTTAATAATTATAAGTATCAAAAGTACGGGATCAATAAAAAAAAATTTCTTGAAATAAAAAGTATGTACATGTACTTATGAGTAGTAAGTTCCACAATTTAATTTGATGAAATTGAAAGATTAGTTGAATAGCATATATTCAATTATAGTTAAGGTATACATCCATAGAAAGATGAGAGACACTAGTGAGCCTCATACCGTCATCGCGGTGTATGTATATATGACTTTATACGGAAACGACAGTATGCAAATGTTGTACATTAAAGCATGTTCTTAGAGATTGGATTAATACTCAGCAACAATACACAAGATTTTTTTTAAATTATTGATTGCTGTAGTTGTTTAACAATTATAGTTCTTTTTTTGAAACTTATTAAAACATGGAGGGTAGGTTCGTAAGTTGGGGCACCCAATTTTTTGTTAGGTACGAGAAACATAATACATTTACCTAAAACATCCACGAGGAGTAGAAGAAGTAGAATCCTCTACTTTAAAATTTTTTAAATTATTCTTATGTGCAGTATAGATGCCTCCTCAGCACTAAGTTACCTTAGTATACTCGTTACGCATATTTTATTAAGTGATTGTTATAAATAATAGGTGCAAAGGCTTGGCTGCCCGATACTACTTTGATACAGTAGCGTTTCTTGAAAAATAATTCACGTAAGCTAAGTATATTTGTGACACATGGATATGGAGAAAGTAAAGGAATGAACAAACTGTGTATAATTTTTATATTTTGCTTCGCAAGAGATCAGAAAAAAATGGTGATATTTAGGTATAAGTTATGTTCAGCGTCTCAAACTAGCTACTAAGCATCCTATGTATACTGGGAGATGAGTAACATAAGTGGAAAACATTATTTGCAAGTAATGTTTATTCAGAGCAAGACACCACCGGAATGGCCGCGGTATCTCCTGAAGATTTTCTCCTTCTTGCTCCACCAAAAAAAACACTTAATCGAATTAATCGATAAATAAATTTTTTAGTATGCTGCTGATGTTATGCAGATTTTATTTAAAGTACAAATAAAAAATAAAAAAATTGTTAAGTTGAAAAAAAAAAAATCAGAACGTGAAAGGACCATAAAAAAGTATTTACGTAAATATCATTGCTAATAGACTTGATTGACTATTAGATATATATTTTACCACTTATAGTCACTTCTTATAACTTCAATAATAATTGACAGTAAAGCATTTAAAAGTTTTCAGTTCTATTGCATAACATCTCTCGAATGGAAAAGAATAAATTGAAAATTTTTTTTACTTTCTGAGGAAATGTGAATTTCGAAACAATATTAAAAAGTATTCTAGTTAATATTCTCTTACCTAATAAACGTTTATAAGTCAGTACATTGCTTAGGAACATTTAAAGAATAAACTTTTTTTTTTAAATATAAAAATGAAAATCCCCAACTTAAAATCTCTTCAAGTATTATGCTGGGAAATAACAAATATTGAAGACTATTCAAACTAATCTTTTAAGCCTATTGCTATAAAAGCCAATCCTTTTTATGTTGAGTATCAAAGTAACTGTTAATATTTTTATGTGCCAATATTTAATTTTTTTATGTATTCATAATTTTTCGACGATTTTGAAAAAAGCTTACCAACTACAACGATTCAAAAGCATGCACAATACTTGATGCATTTATCTACGATCTCCGCTGTTTAAGTTAAGAGTTTATGTTGACGCATTTTTTACAAAGTTTGTTTTTTGTAGACGTGTCCTGAACCAGTTTAAAATAAAACTTTAATATAAAGGATAAATGCCGTTGTGTACTGACGATAAGAAATAAGTACCATAGTTTTAAACCGAAGGATTAAACAACCTTTGTCATCGACTGAAGAAATCAATGTCCTTTATTCTTTTGATCCTTGATTTTATTAACACAACAATTACTATTGATCTGAGTGTGTTTCTTGTTACATTTTGAGGAAAATTTTTGTTTTTTTTTTTTGTTTTTGATCATATCTTAATGATGAAGGTTTTTATGATAATTTTACACAATGGTGATAAAAAANTGATTGCTTAGTATTTATTTATAGATATAACAAAATTTACATGTACAAGTAAAACTTTTTTTATAGTTTTATAACTAAATTATGTGACTTGAAAATTTTTACTACATTTTTTTTTGTGCAAAGAAAACAGCCTTGCTTCTCATTCTTGACGAGATAGTGGAACCATGCTATAATATTTTAGCGTTCCCTTAATCGTTGTTGCTCTCAAAAATCTCTCTGACGCTAATTTTCTTTTTTCTTCGTAATCATCGTTTGTAGAATAAAGACAAGTAACATTTGGCAGTGATTCTGTGGCCCAATCAAAAAATTCTCGCGGTGCTCGAATGGGATTGTTAATTCTTCAAAGACTTGCTCTGGCAGCTAGTCGTTTTACAGTCGTGCCTATTCTGTCGAATGGCCCCTTCCCATGTGAAGTGGAGAAAAAATGCGACTCTGCTGCTATTTTAAAGTCTTCAAAGTGATCAGTGAGATTAATGAAGTTCTTTTTATTTTTATACTGTCCACTCGCATCGTCAGACATGTATATTATTTTATTAACACACGGTAAATTTATTTTAATAAATTCAATTAACTGCTTTTGATCTATGAGGTGTGATCTAAAAGTAATGTGACTTTTCATTTTTATAAAAAAATATTTATTTATTCATCTAAAAGTATGTTATCCCCTTCGAAATAATCCCCCTCAGATACAATGCACTTGTGCCAACGCTTTTTCCAGTCGTCAAAACACTTCTGAAATGCTATTTTGGGTATTGCTTTAAGCTCCTCTAGCGATGTAGCTTTAATCTCCTCAATCGTGGCAAATCTTCGTCCTCTCATGGGTTTTTTCAATTTTGGAAAGAGAAAAATCTAGATTATCTCAGCATGTTTTGATTTTCTTCCACATACCTTTTTGACGATAGTTTTTGTTTTTTGATGGGCGAAAATCCTAAGAAGCTTAATCCTTTGTTGAAAAAATCCACTCGTTTACTTTGCAAAGATGGGTTATCTCCCGAAAATCCAGATGTACCGTCACTCCTCCCAACTTTTATATCAGATTCTTTACTTGAAGAATCCTCCTTTTGTAGCGTCTAAAAAAAAAATTAGACTAAAACATCGACAGAAAATTCTACGAGAGGTTAGGTACGTCTCAATTTAATTTAGTAATCAAAATATTGTACGTACCAATTCTAGTAGTTTATTTCCACTCTCATTTGTATCTTCTTTTTTCAACTTTAATAACTTCAAGCGGAAAAAAGAACAAATTTTTTAATGTAATGCATCTGACGAAATTGCCAAGTCCAATTTCAAAAGTTGGTTTTTATCAACTGTCTTCAAATCAGGAGTGTTTGTTGTTGGATGTTTGAGATGCCTCTTTCTGTGGCATTGTTACAAAGTAAAAATTATTCAACTTCAAAGTACAACGAGTAAGAATATGTCTTGGTAGAGAACCAAAATAAACGCACAGTTGATCCAGAAGCCATCGAAGTTGTAGTACGGGTAATGTACCCAAGTAGTGTGGGTAGCACTTTGGATCGTAAGTCGTACTGTAGGCAGGCTTCTCCATGAAATTCAAAAATTCCTAAAAATCAAAGAGACGGAAAATCTATTTTTATATAAAAGCAGACAGTTAATGAAACAATAAAAAACAAAGTAGCATTAAAAAAATTTGACGAACAAAAACTAGTTTACATGTTAATGTTACGTCGAGCATTGTTGTTATTTTTTTTTGTCTAGTGGTTAATAATCTTTTTTTTTTCTTTAATGAAAATTCGTTTTCTATCATTCAGGAGATTAGATTGGAAAACAAATTACTCATGATTTAATTTTAATGAAAATTTGTGCTAAATAAATTAAAGATGGTGATTTCTCGCTTTTTTGCATAATACAAAATTTTGAGGTTATACTGACAAATGGTAAATACAAAAGTAGTAGATCTTTCAATTATCTACAACTTTTAGGTTTCATTTTTTTTGAAACGAGGTAAAGATATCATTTTATACTTGAAAAAACAGTTTTTTTTACTATTACTTGCTACATAAGTTAATATTTTAACAATCACAATCAAACCTCTTCATATTTAAAAAACATGATTTTTACGTAAAATTTGACGCAGAATACGATGGTAATAATAAAAACTTGATTTATTTTGGAGGAAATGGTTAAAAATTAATTAAAATAATGAAATTGTTAATAACAACTTTTATTTGTTGATAATTTTTTTTTCAAATTTTTTTTTTTACTTTAACTCCTTAGCTACAAAAGTGTAATCGGTGAAAATTTTGTAGCTCTTGAGGATTCAAAGTTATACATTGTTAAAAATGAGTCTCCAACCATGATTATGAAATTTGTTATTACTTATAAAATCAAAAATAGGCAACAACAAAAAACTCCTTGGACACGTAACTCTAATTTTTCAATATAGAAACTTTAAAAAAATTTTTAGCTGAATCGGAGAGGTGATGATTAATTTTTAGCAAAATCCGTTTGGTTTGTAAAAGGATGACCCACATATATTAATACGCATATTATAGCAAACATGGAAGCACTTATAAGTCGTGAATCACATGGAACATAAGAATACATATTATATGCACGCACGTGCTCGAATACGTAATAATAAAATCCATACTATTTCAATATCGGATTCTTAAAGACCTATTGAAATAAGGTGTGATCTAATTTTTTCAGTTTCTGTTATACCAAGTTTATTATTATTTGAGTTGGGAGTTTCACTTCTGCCAGGGCTTCACTTTAGCTCGTCTTATTTTTATAATACTTTCTTACTGACCTTATCTCCCTTATTCTTATAATACCCTCTCGCCCATTAGTTTTCCCCATTTTTGTTTTATCTTTTAGCCCCCCTCAGACTCCCTTAATATTAGCTTAAAACACTTTAGTTTATTGTTCATTCGGTTAGATAAATTTTTTAACACAGCCCCCTTTCTCCTAGTGCTCTCTAATACCCTATTAGGTCTACATAAGTTCCCTTAAATATAAGGTAAAACTATAACAGTTTGTTTCTTATGTGATAAGTTGTCTTATTCTTTTTTTTACCCCCTTAGCCTTAAATTTCCTTCTTAAACTCTATTAAAAAAAATATGAAATATAATCCTAGCTTTTTTACTTTGTTTAACAAATGGAATTTTATGCTTAGTGCTCCTTAACTTTTTTGAAATCGTATAGTAAAGTTGTATTCTCAGTTGCACTATTTTAATAACTGTATAGACTTTTTTAGTTAATTTTATTTCATGTAAAAATAAGTTTTTTTTTCATCAAGGTGCAAATCAACATGCGTAACTTGCACCTAAATTTTCAAACCACTATTGAGATATTGCTATGCTATACTTAGTCAAAAAACAATGAATAAGCTCATAAAATGCTTATGTTGTGAATCTAGCTGGTATGTCTATTCACCACGTAACCATAAAAATCTTCTTTTCCTTCTTTTTTATAACATATAGGTTACTTCAGTTAAGTTTAACGTTTTGTCTCTAACCTAGTTCATATGCAACGTACAACATATTTGTACTATTAAGCCGGTAAAAAAAGCTAATTCATTTAAAATAAAAAAAGGTTAAGTTAATAAAAAAATCCAGTAAAAAGTCTGTGTAAAAGTGATTTTTGAGTATGAAACACAGTATATTTCTTGT
The DNA here is from genome assembly GCF_000648655.2 of Copidosoma floridanum. The sequence continues at coordinate 481,850 of NW_019379643.1, forward strand.
TCTAATGCACGTTCAAATTATTGTATTCGCTTCTTACTAGCGCGTTACAAAGTACATAACAATGTTTTGTCATAATAGTTGTATAAATGTCTTAAGATCAAATAACTTATTTACTTATATTTTTGTGGCAAGCAACATGCAGTTTTCACGTTTCTGCAATCTTAGAGTTTTTAAAGTTATTGGGCTTCTCATTCAGTAATCAGCAACAATAAATAGGAAACTGAGAGTAATAAATAATGCTAAGCAGTTGTACTATGTTTTTTTTACTAAACATTTTTATAATGTAGCAGTATCACTTACTAGTTAATGTAGCAAATTTAACATTTTTTGATGTCGTATGTCCTTCTTATGATCGTGTGAAAACATGAGCCTCAGCCGTTTTTTATAATTGTTTATTTATTTCATGTAGCTGAAACCAGCCCTACATCTATATAGCCTCACCAAGGACGAATAGCACTGAACAGCCCCCCCCCCCAACCGACAAATACATCGTAAACTTTTCCGTTTGGCACATTTCTACTAAAAATCACTATTACATTTACGCCTTACTATAATTTATGATTTCCAGAGAACAACAAACTCACTAGGCTTGATTAATTAAACAGTTTCCGCACCAGCAAAAACAAAAATGGTGATTATTTCGAAAACAGTTTGTCATACTAATATGACCCTTTGTGCCACCTTTTGAATTACTAAAAACTTATTTTTATAGCATGCAGCTACTTCTAAAAACTAGTTTTTAGAAGGAGCAATCCTGCCATCGATGAAAAAAAAATTTTTTCTGCCAATACGATGGTAAAAGATATCAAGAACAAAAGAGTTTTCCAATCATTAGCATATAAGTGTACAGGGCAAAATTGAAACAAAAACGTTATAACCCTTTTCAACCATTTTACACCATCCCAAATTTTTGTAATTTTTGCACAATAAGACTTAAATATTTAAAAGGTATAGTTAAACATTGGGCTTAAAAATAGAGAGTTTTGCGACTATTCGTAGCACAGCAGAAACTTAGTCCTGATATGTTTGATTATCGTACACAATTTTACTGGTGCCAACAAAAATAGTATAAGTTATAGCTATCAAGTACTGAAACTAGTATAAACTTGTTGGACTTAAAGTGAAAAGTACTGCGTTAACATAGTGGTGGTGTTCTGACTGTACTAAAATGACTTTTTGTTTTTGTGTTACAAGCAAAATTTGGCATATTTATAATAATAAAATTGCTTTTTTTTAAATTGAATGATTTAAGAATCATAAACAAATGCTGGCTTTATAATGAGATCATTTATTTCAATGATGAAAGTTATACAAACACATGCAGATAAAATAATTATACTGTCAGTTGAAATACTTTCCAAAATCTACGTCAATTTTAAATCGCTTGTTTAAATAAAACGTTTTTTTCTAATATTTCAAAAATTTGTATTTGATTGAAGACACAAGCTTAAAAGTACAAAAAAACAAATGTCGTACATCACAGTTCTATTTTAATAAATCGATTAAATCTTTCCTTAGAGTTATAAGTGGTTCTTTAGTATAGAGCTAAATAATCTTTATTTTCATTTTTGCTCCTGACACGTACCTATCGTAGTAAAATGGCATGGTTTTTAATTTTTTTTCTTATTTTGTGTTTAAAGCAAAAAAAATTTTTAGAATTTTAGGCTCCACTAGGCTAGTTACATAAAGTAAATGAAAGGTTAATTGAAAATCAATTCCTCACTTAAGGTGGAATTACGTAGCATTAAAAAAATCTTTGGGTTCTAGTCTCACAGGTTTATAAGCGTTAAACAGTGCGTTATGTCATGGTTTTATTGTAAATAAATGAATTAAATCTTATCGCAAGGTTGTTACAGAAAGCTGTAAAGGCTTTTAACTAATTTTTCGCTGTATTAAGAAAATTATTTGACATCTTAATGTAGTATAACAACAATCTATTACACTACGTCTTTAAAAGGCACAAAGCTGTAAATAATGCTGTGAAAACTATTTATTAATTTTTTGCTCGATATCTATCTACGAATAATCGAAAAGCTCTTTAATTTCCAAGCCTGGTGAACCTCTATGAGCTGGAAACTATTCGACATCTTAGAATAATCTTAAAAAAAAGTTTACACTAAGATTTAAGGCGCCACAAAGTTTTAAAGAAATGTAAAAATGTTTTATCAATTATGAGATTAATGCATATCTGCATATGACCAAATAATTCTTAATTTTCATAGCTTGGTTGGTCTATGTGTATATCAACACTATTTGACTTCTTCGTATGCTACTACAATAAATTATTACACTGAGATTAAATGCGGTACAAGGCTTTGGAAAAAATTTGTGAGGATTTTATATCAATTTTTTTCTGGACGTCTCCCTAGTACAATGTATGACGTAATTCCGGTAGTAGTTACGTAGTTTGTTATTTCTAAAATTCCTAATAAAAAGTATGTGTAAAGCCTTGTGGTATTTCATGCAGGCAATTGGTAGAGAAACTATATGCATAATACAACATGGCATTACACATGTCATTACACATGCCATTATACATGGCATTACAATACTTTTTAATGTTGTTTCGAAATTCACATTTCCTCAGAAAGTAAAAAAAATTTTCAATTTATTCTTTTCCATTCGAGAGATGTTATGCAATAGAACTGAAAACTTTTAAATGCTTTACTGTCAATTATTATTGAAGTTATAAGAAGTGACTATAAGTGGTAAAATATATATCTAATAGTCAATCAAGTCTATTAGCAATGATATTTACGTAAATACTTTTTTATGGTCCTTTCACGTTCTGATTTTTTTTTTTTCAACTTAACAATTTTTTTATTTTTTATTTGTACTTTAAATAAAATCTGCATAACATCAGCAGCATACTAAAAAATTTATTTATCGATTAATTCGATTAAGTGTTTTTTTTGGTGGAGCAAGAAGGAGAAAATCTTCAGGAGATACCGCGGCCATTCCGGTGGTGTCTTGCTCTGAATAAACATTACTTGCAAATAATGTTTTCCACTTATGTTACTCATCTCCCAGTATACATAGGATGCTTAGTAGCTAGTTTGAGACGCTGAACATAACTTATACCTAAATATCACCATTTTTTTCTGATCTCTTGCGAAGCAAAATATAAAAATTATACACAGTTTGTTCATTCCTTTACTTTCTCCATATCCATGTGTCACAAATATACTTAGCTTACGTGAATTATTTTTCAAGAAACGCTACTGTATCAAAGTAGTATCGGGCAGCCAAGCCTTTGCACCTATTATTTATAACAATCACTTAATAAAATATGCGTAACGAGTATACTAAGGTAACTTAGTGCTGAGGAGGCATCTATACTGCACATAAGAATAATTTAAAAAATTTTAAAGTAGAGGATTCTACTTCTTCTACTCCTCGTGGATGTTTTAGGTAAATGTATTATGTTTCTCGTACCTAACAAAAAATTGGGTGCCCCAACTTACGAACCTACCCTCCATGTTTTAATAAGTTTCAAAAAAAGAACTATAATTGTTAAACAACTACAGCAATCAATAATTTAAAAAAAATCTTGTGTATTGTTGCTGAGTATTAATCCAATCTCTAAGAACATGCTTTAATGTACAACATTTGCATACTGTCGTTTCCGTATAAAGTCATATATACATACACCGCGATGACGGTATGAGGCTCACTAGTGTCTCTCATCTTTCTATGGATGTATACCTTAACTATAATTGAATATATGCTATTCAACTAATCTTTCAATTTCATCAAATTAAATTGTGGAACTTACTACTCATAAGTACATGTACATACTTTTTATTTCAAGAAATTTTTTTTTATTGATCCCGTACTTTTGATACTTATAATTATTAAGAAATCCAGTCATATTTAAAAATAAATTAAGTTTAAACTATTTTTTAAGGATAAAAATATGGTTATCACCTCTAATTTACTATTTATCATCACTATAGTTGCTCCAAACTGTAGAACAAGCTCTAGAGGTAATCAATAAGCTTTTGTGATTTTAAAGTATGTTATCTCTAAAGTTTTTAATAGCTAAGATAGTTAAACTTATGCATCTTTGATGATCGTTTTGCAATCTTAAGTTTGGTTCCAACTGTCGACAGATTTTTTTTTTTTAACAATTAATAACTCTGTTTTAATTTCATTTATTTATGATACACTTAAGTTCATACATGCTTCGAACACTTCGAACACTTTACTTCCGATACATGTCGAGACAATCAAAAGCACAAAAACTTTGTAACATAGTCAAAAAGTACTCATCAAATACGCATATTACAAGCACATTTTAAGCACATGACAAACTCACATAAAGAAAAATTATAAGCGCACGTAGATAAATGAGAGCTTGCATCTGACTAACTGGCGCAAAACCATTTCAAAATCTAATATGACAAGTACCAACATGATAAGAACATTTATAACCGCATGAACTAAATATAAAAATACTCGGGTCTATTTGTCATTGTTAATATTTCATTTCACGTCTACACCCACAGTATTGGAGAAAATTTTAACGACAATGCTTCAATATAGTTCTCAAGTACATACTCAGCAAATTGCATAACTTTCTAACAATTCGAGGCGATTGCAATCAGATCAGTTAACATATTTTCCTGTACATCCAATAACAGTAAATCAAAAGACAATTGAATCCACTCACTCTCATCTTATTTGATGTTGTAAATTGACCTTATTCAAAGTTTCTTATTTTTTTATACCACAGTTGGCACAAATGTAATAAAAAACGTTTAATTTTTGCTTAAAAAAAGTGTTATTGAGTTAACGCATGCACAAAAAGTTAAAAACCTTGAAATATTAATTAAGGAAAAATCTAGGACAAAGCAACGACAGATAATACAACGTTTTAACATATACGTTGTTTTGTTAAGGAGAAAAGAAAAAGCACTTTAATACTAAATACCTTAAAAGTAAGGAAAAGCTTTTTCAGACAGTTTCATAGAGGTACGTCATACGGCTAGCACCAAAAGCGTGGCCCGGGGCCCGTGAAGACGTCACCTGTCACGAGAGACGGGGTGTTCAAACTAATGACTCATGAACCCCAAAAATTTGTAAATAATGGAACCGGAATTCACGTGTTATTAAAATATAATTACTGACATTGCTTTACCAGTCACCATAATTTTTTTGCAGACGTCAAGTGACCTGATGAACAAATAACCCAATAAGCGGAAAGCAGAAAAAGGCGAGCCATATTCCGTGTAGTTTGAATATTGCTTGGATAGTAACAAAAATGTTTTTTCTCTAGCAGAGGGAAGTTTTAATGCTAACCGACATTGCTTGGTCGGTAATTTTTATTTTTTTTAATTTTTTTTTTCTAGTAGAGGAAAGATTAAGGCGTACCTCAATTATCAGCTGTAGAGGTAAAAATTATTAAATTTTAAAGTGTAAAACGTAGATTATTCTGTAAAGAGAAAGTTTATTAAAATAAAAACAATTTTGAATTTATTTAATACATGTATTAGTAAAGAACACAGACTTTGAGTTAGCATTGAAATTTTAAAAATAGGCTATTCTATGATTACACTTAGTTTTAGTACATATATTGCTTACAATACAATTATTTATAAATTTCTTACGCCTAGTAATACAATTAAAAAAGGTTACAGCTATTCCATCGTTGGCGAGTATCTAATTTAAAAAATGAATAAAATATGCCTAAGGAATAGTTGTTGGACATGAAAAATAGAAAATCAATACAGTAATTTCCAAAATCTCTAAAATTTATACTTTAGAGCTGTTGTACATTCCAATAATAAGTAACACGATTTCTTTTAAGTTTATCAATGTCATCAATCAGTGATGTGATACCATAGGACGCAGACCATAGCTCTCAAAGTACACTTTATGACCTTCAATACTAACATATATAGCTACTTAATACTTGCCTGGCTTAGAACTTTCATTGGTGTTAACTAAGAGAGCACACGGTCTCATCCAAACGAAAGCTAACTGACCCACAGGTAATACTCCGGTCATCTCTGCATGTATACTGCAAAGAGCTATACGTAGTTGCAACGAGTCCATAATAAAAGATGTGTGAATTTTTATTAGATGAAATCTACAACTACTTGACGATTTGAGTCCATTTCCAATATGTTGTCAAATTTAGCATATGAAACACATCTATAGGTTTTGTGAGAGCTGTCTCAAAGCTTACTTCTATTCGTACTGTACCATTCTTTAGTAAATTTCAATGACCTGCAAAATGTGACAAGAGATCGGTTGTAAGATTAAACGCAAACAGACCATTTTTCTGTGAATAGTATTTCCCTCATTCACATAGTATATTTAAGTGCCCGAAAAAAGTATTATATGCTTCTACGTACATAGGTTTGCTTCCTGAAAAAGTCGGTTGTAGTGACTTACTAGGGACTTGTACACCGTCAAAGTATTAGGACAACAAGTTTATAGAATAATTTTGAAAGTTGAAAGGATTTATCTTTCGATCCCCATTGAAGGTTTTGTTACTTGGATAGGACCAGTAATATAAAGTCACTTAATGAAGATAAAGAGACGTTTGAAAACGAGAGTTGTTTATCACCTTTGAAAAAAATCGTGCACCATAACAAATTTAATGATGATAAGCATGTAGTTTAATCATTTACTCCAAAATCAAGCGTTGTTTAATATTGGCTACGCTGTTAATAAATAATGAATACGTTAGAGAAACAATATATTAACCCTCACCACGAAGCAGTTTTTTCTGATACACGCAATTACATAAGAGTAAATAAAAAGAAATCCTCTTCTAAGAAAATTAAAGAGTGGTTGCAAAAACATGATGCCTATACTTTACATAAAACTATTCAACAAAAGTTTCCACAGTTGTCTTACAACAAATAAATATATGTTTGAAAAAGGTGCAGTAGAAACCTGGAGTGTAGAGATATTTAAAATTACTGGAATTTCTAAAAGACAAAATTTACATCTGTATGATCTAAGTGATTTAGATAGTGAAAAAATTGAGGGGTTTTCTTACTCTCAAGAACTTAACCCTGTTTCTGAAGAGCGTGTCTCGGAGCAGCAGCATAAAATTGACAAAATCTTGAAAACAAGAGAAAATGGAGAAAACAAACAACACGTTGTTGATTGGGTGGGATATCCTAAAACTCTAACTCGTAGATGAATTCAAGAGATTTCAAAAAACAATGCATTATAACGAGTTTAACGTAACTTTACCTAACAATATTAATATGAAATTATTTCTGAACAACTCTACAACAAATTTTTCTACTTAGTTACCGAAAAAAATTGAACTAAGCGGTAAATGGGATGTTGAAATTTCTCAGATTCACGTACCATGTACTATTTTACATAGTTGACGAGAAAAGGTAGTGATAAGCAAACCAGGTAAAGAAACGAGTGTTGTATTCAGCGTTGTACCTACGACTCTGTACATAGTTTATGCGAGAAAATAAATAGAAAGTGGTTGGAATATTGTTATAAAGATTAAAAATGTCAGCAGCTAATTTATGATCATCTAGGTAGATTTGTATTTATTGGTTTTCCAATAACAGAACCAGGATGTACAAGAACTTGTGGAAAAACTCCTGTTATATCAACTACAGTACAACGTGTTTTCGGGTTTGAGGAAGGGATGACAGAAATTAAACACGCTTGTGCTGAAATAAGAGGGGATTACAGGCTATTATTTTACGGTAAGCAATCGGCAAGCTTATCAAGTGCGGTGCCCGATCATTTTTTTATCTATTTTAATACATAAAAAGCAAGTATTATTGGTGATACGTTCACACCATTGCTGAAGATAGTAAATTGAGCCCTTCAGAAAATTTATTTCAGAAGCACAATTGTCAAAAGGTATACTGCGAGCTTCCGTACCTTTCCTCAATAATGGATTTTGTACGATTGATATAGATATAAGAGATCAATTTGACAAAGCAATATCATTTGAGTTTGGGACGCTGACAGTGGTGTTACATTTTAGAAAAGCTTTCTTTTAAACAAGTCGTTCAGAATGGTTTTTTACGAGGGGTATCATATACAGCATGGGGGTAAGAGGAGTCAAACATGTGTTTGCCGGGTCGTATAGACAGTGAGGGCATAGATTAAGCTCTTTTTTCACCAGACAATTTCGAAGTGCTGTGCCTTACGTGGTCAGAGGTACTCGGGCCGTTAAAAAAAAAGCTTTACAAGTGGTAGTAAATATAATTGACAATGTTGGAGGAAACAATACACTGCTTAAGCACGCATTTAAAAATTGGATGTACGAATCTGGTAAACATTTTAAAAAACGTAAAGCTAAAGAAGAAAATGTAAAGCTAATAAAAGGATCCGAATGAAATTCTGTACCATATAAAATAAAGAGCACAGTCTCGACGTAGAAGCGGTGGTGTAACCATTTCATTGAAAAGTACGAAAAAAAAGTTGATTAAAAGTACACCCTACAGTTTTAATCACACATGCAAAAACTCTGCCAAACACTAATGGAAAATATCCAGTTACGCAAATCAAAGTCAAATCTTTTACCCTACAAAGCGGTATAAACAACGACTGTTTAGTAATGATATCCTTGATCAACTTCCAAAAAAAATAATTTTAGGTTTTGTTGACAACAAAGCCGTCAATGGGGATCGAAAGATAAATCCTTTCAACTTTCAAAATTATTCTATAAACTTGTTGTCCTAATACTTTGACGGTGTACAAGTCCCTAGTAAGTCACTACAACCGACTTTTTCAGGAAGCAAACCTATGTACGTAGAAGCATATAATACTTTTTTCGGGCACTTAAATATACTATGTGAATGAGGGAAATACTATTCACAGAAAAATGGTCTGTTTGCGTTTAATCTTACAACCGATCTCTTGTCACATTTTGCAGGTCATTGAAATTTACTAAAGAATGGTACAGTACGAATAGAAGTAAGCTTTGAGACAGCTCTCACAAAACCTATAGATGTGTTTCATATGCTAAATTTGACAACATATTGGAAATGGACTCAAATCGTCAAGTAGTTGTAGATTTCATCTAATAAAAATTCACACATCTTTTATTATGGACTCGTTGCAACTACGTATAGCTCTTTGCAGTATACATGCAGAGATGACCGGAGTATTACCTGTGGGTCAGTTAGCTTTCGTTTGGATGAGACCGTGTGCTCTCTTAGTTAACACCAATGAAAGTTCTAAGCCAGGCAAGTATTAAGTAGCTATATATGTTAGTATTGAAGGTCATAAAGTGTACTTTGAGAGCTATGGTCTGCGTCCTATGGTATCACATCACTGATTGATGACATTGATAAACTTAAAAGAAATCGTGTTACTTATTATTGGAATGTACAACAGCTCTAAAGTATAAATTTTAGAGATTTTGGAAATTACTGTATTGATTTTCTATTTTTCATGTCCAACAACTATTCCTTAGGCATATTTTATTCATTTTTTAAATTAGATACTCGCCAACGATGGAATAGCTGTAACCTTTTTTAATTGTATTACTAGGCATAAGAAATTTATAAATAATTGTATTGTAAGCAATATATGTACTAAAACTAAGTGTAATCATAGAATAGCCTATTTTTAAAATTTCAATGCTAACTCAAAGTCTGTGTTCTTTACTAATACATGTATTAAATAAATTCAAAATTGTTTTTATTTTAATAAACTTTCTCTTTACAGAATAATCTACGTTTTACACTTTAAAATTTAATAATTTTTACCTCTACAGCTGATAATTGAGGTACGCCTTAATCTTTCCTCTACTAGAAAAAAAAAATTAAAAAAAATAAAAATTACCGACCAAGCAATGTCGGTTAGCATTAAAACTTCCCTCTGCTAGAGAAAAAACATTTTTGTTACTATCCAAGCAATATTCAAACTACACGGAATATGGCTCGCCTTTTTCTGCTTTCCGCTTATTGGGTTATTTGTTCATCAGGTCACTTGACGTCTGCAAAAAAATTATGGTGACTGGTAAAGCAATGTCAGTAATTATATTTTAATAACACGTGAATTCCGGTTCCATTATTTACAAATTTTTGGGGTTCATGAGTCATTAGTTTGAACACCCCGTCTCTCGTGACAGGTGACGTCTTCACGGGCCCCGGGCCACGCTTTTGGTGCTAGCCGTATGACGTACCTCTATGAAACTGTCTGAAAAAGCTTTTCCTTACTTTTAAGGTATTTAGTATTAAAGTGCTTTTTCTTTTCTCCTTAACAAAACAACGTATATGTTAAAACGTTGTATTATCTGTCGTTGCTTTGTCCTAGATTTTTCCTTAATTAATATTTCAAGGTTTTTAACTTTTTGTGCATGCGTTAACTCAATAACACTTTTTTTAAGCAAAAATTAAACGTTTTTTATTACATTTGTGCCAACTGTGGTATAAAAAAATAAGAAACTTTGAATAAGGTCAATTTACAACATCAAATAAGATGAGAGTGAGTGGATTCAATTGTCTTTTGATTTACTGTTATTGGATGTACAGGAAAATATGTTAACTGATCTGATTGCAATCGCCTCGAATTGTTAGAAAGTTATGCAATTTGCTGAGTATGTACTTGAGAACTATATTGAAGCATTGTCGTTAAAATTTTCTCCAATACTGTGGGTGTAGACGTGAAATGAAATATTAACAATGACAAATAGACCCGAGTATTTTTATATTTAGTTCATGCGGTTATAAATGTTCTTATCATGTTGGTACTTGTCATATTAGATTTTGAAATGGTTTTGCGCCAGTTAGTCAGATGCAAGCTCTCATTTATCTACGTGCGCTTATAATTTTTCTTTATGTGAGTTTGTCATGTGCTTAAAATGTGCTTGTAATATGCGTATTTGATGAGTACTTTTTGACTATGTTACAAAGTTTTTGTGCTTTTGATTGTCTCGACATGTATCGGAAGTAAAGTGTTCGAAGTGTTCGAAGCATGTATGAACTTAAGTGTATCATAAATAAATGAAATTAAAACAGAGTTATTAATTGTTAAAAAAAAAAAATCTGTCGACAGTTGGAACCAAACTTAAGATTGCAAAACGATCATCAAAGATGCATAAGTTTAACTATCTTAGCTATTAAAAACTTTAGAGATAACATACTTTAAAATCACAAAAGCTTATTGATTACCTCTAGAGCTTGTTCTACAGTTTGGAGCAACTATAGTGATGATAAATAGTAAATTAGAGGTGATAACCATATTTTTATCCTTAAAAAATAGTTTAAACTTAATTTATTTTTAAATATGACTGGATTTCTTAATAATTATAAGTATCAATTTGGATATAGAGAACAAAGATGGGCGCCGGAGGAGCGCTGAAGTACAGATCGAGTGTTGGGAAGATTTTACTTCCGCTACAATTTGGATTGAAATAGCTTGGCTGGCGAAACAAGTAAGTAGAAGAGAACCTCTCGTATGAATCATTCGTGGCATCGCTGCGGTGTATATAATGCTTACTTTATTATTGCGAGACGCATTACGATTGTATACTACGATGAAATTCAAAGTTTTACCACCAACTGTTATTTCGAATCTTGATGCTATACTTTACATGGACTTTCCTCCCGCGCCAATAATAATAATAATAATAGTAATTTCAATTTTTTTTCTTTGTCGGCTGTTGTATGGTTTGAATTGAAATATAAAAGTAGCGCGATGTATTAATTATTAATAGACTCGAGCACACATTAGGCGCGTAGTCGTAACGTTTGAACAGGTGAGGGATCGTCGGTGTGGTGTAGGTACTTGCTCGTGAAAAATAAAAACATGGGCTCGACGCGTCGAAGACCAGCTGGGAAAACACCGGAGGAACGAAAACAGTGGAGGCTGTGCTACATTGTTGTAGATTCGTATACTTTCGTATGCACAATATTAATATTCGATCGAGGGTCCCGTTTCAGGCTCTCCTCGCGATGGAAAAAATGCGCGTGAGAAAATAACAACAAACAACGCGGATATGCGTATTGCGTAGTCGATATCGATTGCAATTTACCTGTTCCATCCCTGGGCAACGACTGTGTCCTTCTGGACGCGCCCGAGTGATTTTTGCACGTCTTGTGCGACATGCTGGCGAGCGAGCGAAAAATGCAAAATAAACTCCCACCGGGACGTCGGGCCCGCACAAATTGGGCATCGAAACGACGGCCAAGTCGAAAATGGTTTTGCCCTTACTCAGCTCTCGATGACACCGCGAGGGAGGATGTCCCCGCGTCGCGAGGCGCCTCCGTCCTTCGCTTCCAGCACGCTTTGGCCCATGGCACTCCCTATGTTCGCGCGTCAAAGGTAACAATTAGCGAAAACCACACTTCCCTGCGTGAGCGCCGATGTTACATTGCACGGGTGTATAATATACAATTGTACGTCACGCGTATGGATGATGGCTGGCCTCGCAAACCGGCACACACTTAATTTGCACTTGTATAGAAACTGCGCGCCGGGACGGGGGAAGGGCTAGTGGTTTCGTTGGAGTGAAGAGTAGGTACTCGATAAAGATGACAACAACAACAATTGCTCGCTCCGAGAGAGGCGTATAGGTACCGAAATTACTTTTGCGACGGAAATAACATTTCACGCGGCAAAACAAGCGCCGTCTATTTTCATCCGAGTCGTGTAAGTATTAAAACATTTTTCATCTCTTTCAACGTGAAAAATAAAAAGAAAAAACACACATGCGCACACAAAGCAATTTTGGTATATTATAATGTGTTTATGTATGTATGATATTCACGCGAGTTGGATGGATAGGTATGATGTACGGGCTGTTTTTATTGTCATTGAAACAATGAAAATCACCTTTAATCATACAGTTGGTACTTGGTTGGAAAGTCACACGAAACAAACTCGCACTACAAGAGTAAGTATAAAAGAAAAAAAGAACAAAAATAATAATAAAAAAAAAGCAGCAAATCACCAGCAGAAGAAGAAGAAGAAAAGGTCTTACTTTGGACGATGCGCAGCAGGGACGGAATCCTGGCTCGTATAAATATACTTATGCTTTGGGTACAAAGTGACAAAGAGCCAAGAGTAGGATAATATGTATAACTTGTAATAATACAATATGTGCCGGGTACTTGTGATATATGTACNAAGGATTAAACAACCTTTGTCATCGACTGAAGAAATCAATGTCCTTTATTCTTTTGATCCTTGATTTTATTAACACAACAATTACTATTGATCTGAGTGTGTTTCTTGTTACATTTTGAGGAAAATTTTTGTTTTTTTTTTTTGTTTTTGATCATATCTTAATGATGAAGGTTTTTATGATAATTTTACACAATGGTGATAAAAAAGAGTAAAAGCAAAGAAGATTGCTTAGAGTTAGGAGAAATTTTATAATTTTTTTGTAAATCTAATAATTTTTTCAATTGATGATTAAAAGACGTTGATGAACACGTAAGAAATTAATTTTATCGTTAAAATTTTTTCTCTTGACACTAAAATTTTTATTACTATTACTTCTGTTATTACTACCGGTATGCGCTAGAATTTTTACTGCACTCGTTACTACTGGTGTAGATAAATTTTTTACTTCTGTTACTTATGCTCTTGACGATTTTTTAATAATATTGCTTATTTTACTGCTGTGAATCTGCTACCGATATTAATTCTGTCATATAAAACTACTTTTCCGTTGAAAAATAATAGCAATTGTCAAGAATAGGGAATGACGAGGTGAAATTTTTTTTTTTAATGATCCATTCATGAATGAGCAACTAATTTGTACTTTTCTTTTGATTTTTAGAAGATTGGCGAAAATATCATTGAAAACTGATCCCCGAATTGTTGTTCACTGTCACGAATGGCAGGCAGGAGTTGGTTTGATCGCTTTGCGCACCCGACATATTAATGTTGCCACAGTCTTCACAACTCATGCTACGTTATTAGGTAGATATTTATGTGCGGGAAAAACTGATTTTTATAACAACTTAAGCAAGGTAAGGACATTTCAATATTTTTTATACTTCATAATAATAACATTGTTATAAAAATTTTAAAGTTACAATTTGTTCGTAATATTTTAAGTTGTACGTTATAATGCCGTTAACATCAATTAAGAGGAAATGACATGATTTCATACCAATCGAGAGAAGTATTGTCAAATATTCCTTGTAGTATCCATTAAAGTCAGATATAACTAGCTGATTTTAGACGAAACTTCAGGAAAATTGCTAACCTAGGCATATTATTTGTTTGATTGATTTAAATTTTGTCAGTGCCCTGTTGAATCCCGATTGATGAAATTAAAAAATGCACAGAATTTTTCTTCAATAACCCTTTTCTTACCTTTGATAAAATGTTGTACCAACAAGTTTTCAGAACGCCCATGGAATCTTGCATTTCACCTCTGTTCACTGACCTTGTAATGAATGACCTAAAACTGACTGTCTCTCCATTTTAAATAATATTTATAATATTAGTCCATTATTTTATTTTTGTAACATAGATAATGTTTGACTTTTTCTTAACGAGGACCATATTGACCAAATATTTAACATTTTTAATTCATGTCAACCCAATCTTCAACTTACACATAAATGAGAGATTGAAAATTTATTTAATTTTTTAGACTTGACGATAATTGAAAGTTAAAATAACCAGATTTTTGACTGGTTGAAAAAAACCTACTTCTTCTGGACGTGTCAAAAATTGTTTTTTTTGGTCATCTGGCAAGTTACAAAAAAAATTTTGTTTTCAATTAAGTTGACAGAACGGCTATATTTTTTAGTACACGATTTTACGGTGTGAATGTTGCTAGAGTAAAAAATGTTTTTGTAAATAATAATTACTCTTGGTGCTTTATCAACAAAAATATGGAAGTAAGATTAAAAACACATAAACTAAATAATCACAAACAAACTACCATAAATGCTCATCCTGTTGGCAAAATTGGTATACTATATGCAGAACATAATTTTGAAAAAATATCAACTATTTTTAAACCTAACATCATTCATACATTTCCTCTGATCAACACCAAACTAAATAATGTCGTCTGTTTAGGAAAAGATAAAACGAATAAACTTAAATAGACAAACATTGTTTATTTATTTTATTGTAAAATATGTCTACCGTTATATGTGGGTGAAACAAATCGAGCTGCAGAGGTCCACATTAGCGAACACATAAAGAACAAAAATTCTGATTCCGCTGTTTGCGCACATCTACCTATGTTGCTTTTTCTATATGAGCACTGTCGTATTATGAAGTTTATTATTAGTCTATCGCTCGACTTATGACGAGGAAGTCAAAATACTTATGAGTTCTAGCTTACCTACAGTAATACTATGTATCTTTAAAAAAATTTAAATACACCTTGTATTTATTAATTTGTTATACATCGTATCGACGAATCACTAATCACTTTTAATTTCTAAATTCATGGGAGGGTATTGACGAATTTGTAATAAGTCATTGATGTGAGTCTTACATCAGAGGGAGACTCAAACATCGACCCACACTTTTACCAAAACTTCTCAGAGAAATTTGGAGCTCACAGTTCTAACACCCTAAAATGTTGGGAGGACCTTTACATACAACTGTCAACTAGTATGGCACAATGAAGATTTCTACTTAAATGCAGATACATGGGGATATTACCGAACCACATAAAACACATCAATGATAATTGTAAAAACGGAAATTTCCATTGCATATCTATACATTTTGATTTTAACAAGCGTTCCTTATACTTTTGTCAGAAATTTCTAAACTGTGAAATCATCGACATGAATACAAACATCAGATTTTTGCGAAATTTAACTTTCTTTTGAAAGCTTAAATGGCCGCTTTTGAGTGGTCAGGAAAACGTTGCAACAACAAACCAGCGTATGAAAAATTTAAATACACCTCATACTTCTTCATTTCTAATATCTCGCTCATGATTACTTTCAATTTTTTAATTTATGGAAGGGCACTAATAAAATTTAAATCAGTCAAACAAATAATATACCCAGGTTAGCAATTTTCCTGATGTTTTGCCTAAAATAAGCTGATTCTATCTGACCATAGTGGATACTATAGGAGATCTTTGACAAGGCTTTGTCCATTATTAGTCGATTGAAATTTTACGATGGCCAATTGAAACAATTATTAGTATAAGGCATTGTAAATTATTAAGATATTTATTTATCTAGTTATCAAGTACACAAATATTTGCCCACTAACAATAAACTATAATAAGAAGAATTCAAGTACACCTTATATTCATTCATTTCTTATATCTTTTCCCCAATGGATCACTGATCTCTTTTAATTTCTTATTATTTGTTTCAGTAGACAATCGTATCAGAAGTAACATTTTGTTTAGACGCCAGTAAATGATCAGGCAGGTTTGTAAAAATGGCAAAAATCGTAAAAATTAGCTTTTTGCGTTTTGCACGAACAGCCAAACAGACACACCCAACAAAAAAGTAAAATATGCGTGATGAAATTTTAATTGAAGCAGTTTCTTAAACCCTGAGCAATGCACTAATTATCAAATGAGTCGCCAAACACTACGCTTTGTAGCCATTTAAAGAAAAACTCGTCACCTGCTTTCTGTTTAATATTACACCTTAAAACTGTTATATAATATGTGTTTCATAGGCCTTAACGCATGCACTCAATTTCAGATAAATTCAACCAGTCAGTCACACCTTTTCAGTTAAGCTGGCACTCTATGCGCATATAATGTAGCCTTTCTTTAAAGAATACTTAAATATTTCAGATTTTCTACTCCTTGCCAGTTAATTTAGCATTGTCTACCAAAGCATCAGATCCACGCTAATAAGCATTTACGGAGAAGCCCCATGGTTCAGGGATCACTGTTTGCTGGTAAGGCTAGCGCTCCATACATGATACGTAACATCGAATTTGCTAATTCTTACCTAAAGCCTAAACATTATTTCACATGGACCCAGTCCTGAAAGCCTGCCAAGTAAGGAAGAAATCCTGGAATCTTACTGAAAAAAAATTCGATAAAAACCTTCACGACACGGGGTTTTTGCGAAATGGTGAATCCAGAGAATTAGGCCTGGGTAATGCCAGGTATCTAATGGAGCTGTATGTCTTTTTTATATTACATCCAAAGTTAATACAGACGAATCATGTTATAAGTAAAAACGCAATTCATCTAGAATTGAGAAATACAATCTTCACCTACATCCCTTACCGAATGTCATGATGGCAGTTACCTCAAAATTCAATCTCTCCTACAATTGTAAACGAATAAATCGATAAAACAATGAACGAATTTATTGCAAACGGAAACTCCATAAGAGCAAAATCTCCAATTAAACCACACAGGAATGGTTCTACCAAAAATAAATTACAAAGATCTAATGATAAACTATACAGAAGAACTTTGTCACCTACTGAACGAAATAGTAGTGAAGAAAAAGACAACAACCTATTTCAATCGAAAAATGTAAAAAATAAAACTGATAACGATACTAACAAAATTTCCAATCAAAATATTTTACTGCAAGCAAACCACACAGCAGCGTTAGAACCCATAAAGCAAAATTAGAACTCGGCTCGTAGTAAAAAAGTAACAAGAAACATAAGTCTTGTTGGAAATCCATCATATATAACATATAAAGGAAATAAATAAACATTTTTAAGTACTCGCGAAAATTCAACTCACAACAAATATAATTGCACCTATTTTATCTCTAAAACTGTAGATTTAAAATTAATAAACAATAAACTTTTTTTGTGAAATAGAAGCTATTTGAAAAGAGCAATTATTATATGTTTAACCAAGATTGAGAGACGTTATCACTACGAAAAACCGAAATCGCTACATACTTTTACTAGTCGTGAACAAAAATTTTACTGACGATATAAAACTTAACATTTTACGAACCTGCTCTACTAATCTTGCATACGCTATACCAGTGAAGGAAGTTAACAATGCTCGTATTTCTAGGAAAGGTGAGCTCACTGATTATCTTTCTAGAGGAAAAATGCTATAAATTTGATATGAAGAATTACGTTACCTTCTCCATACAGTAGAAATTTATTTTGGAGCATGTTCTTATCTAACTCTAGAAGACAGAAAGGAAAAATTAGGTGAATGTCATAATAGCTTATTTAGAAGTCATATAAGTCTAGCAAAAACTTAGCATCAGAAGTATTTTACAAAGTCGCAATATATACAGTAGGCCGTTTTCCACAAAAAATATCTGTAAATAAGCACATTTTAACAATGCAATGCTTACTTACGTAATTTTTTATTGCAGTTCCTGTTTCTCATATACAGACAATAACTGTTACCGATGTTTTGTCAAAATATTTTATTTTAACTTTTGATATTCCGAGAATTATTCTCTGACATTCTAAAATTTATGGGTTCCGCTTAGCTCTTACTAGTGTACATCACCTAAAACCAATGAAATCATTAAAAAGAAGTCACAATATGTTAAAAAATTTTTTGAGAACTAACGCTAAAAACAAAAATGACTAGGATAAAATGGTTCCCTTTGAAATGCATCGGTACAACACGTCAGTTCATTCAGCAACAAACCTTACACTTTTTGAACTTGTCTTTGGTAGATAGGCACGTCCTCGAAATCCACTTTCAGACAAATTCCAACTAGAAACACACAGCTCATATGCTAGTTGCTTTGCCCGCTGTTGACGTACAATCTAAGAAATAGCTCATGATTAACTTAAAATATCAAAGCAAAATATTAAATCACGTTATGACAAAAGTGGAAGCCACAAGACTTAGAAGTTGGAAAAATAGTAAATGTGCTCAAAGAACCCTGGAAAGGAGAATAAGATAGATTGTATAACGAAATTTTCAAAATTAAAGAAATACATGATAATAATTACGTCATATTAAAATCAGGAAATCAAACACTGATAAACGAACATATTGAAAAAGTAAAACGCGGCTACTTATAAAATTAAAAAAATAAAGAATAAATAAAAAAGTAAAAAAAACGAATAAATAAATTTTAAAAAATTCATTTTTTTTAACAGTTAATTTCTTGTTTCAGATTGATTTGAATAATATGTTGACTAAAAACATTGCCTTTTTGTTTCTAATAACATTGAGACCTATTATTTTAAGAACCGACAAAGAAATACCTGCTAAGCCCTACGACAACATGCTTTTAGTAAATAATCCTGGTATGTATTACAAGTATAATAACAAATTCAGACTTATTCGAACCAGATGCCACGTAACTATTACGTTGGATTTCCACAGTCTTCAAGACCAAACTAAACTATGCCATAAACAACTAGATAATGTGTTCGAACAATGTACTGGGGTACTTGAAATTTAAGAATGTAAAAATTTAACACCTAGATACACGTTAAATAAAACGATTGCTTTGACAAAATTAACATACGAAGATTTAAAACTATTTTTTGCACCTAAAATACAAATGCATGGAAAAAAAACAAACTCCAACAAAACAGTAAAATTTATCCCTAGCCAAATGATAATGAGACGAGCACCACTAGAATTCGTGGGTAAATTTTGAAGGAACTATTCGGATTTATGGATGCAGATAATCAAGATAAAATAAACATGGATATAAATAATCTTTACAACTCTACACGAACAATATTATATTTACAAGCCAAACAGATTAATATTGTGCGCTTAAACCTCGAAAAAATAGATATTGATTTTAAAAAAAGTGAAAGACATAATAAAACAGTTATAAAGAAATTGGGAAGTTCAACTAAAAAAGCAGGATGATTAGATAATGATAATAGAAAAATTGAGTATAAAATAAAAGTATTGGAATGAACTAACTCTTATAAACAATTCCTAATTTTCATACTGAATTCTTAAAAAACGCTTATCAGTGCAGTAGAAAGCACATCACAAGGACACCTACATCCACTGATAATACAAAACGAATAGCTATTAAAAATTTGTAGTAAAATTGATTCATACAAAAAAAAACATATACTACCATAGGACGATTTAACTATAACACTTGAACGCCTGCCTTTACTGTTTGAAACAAAATCAGTAGTAATAAAAGGTAGATTGGCAGTTAAACTTAGTTTTTCGCTGGTAGGTAAAGAATAATTTAGTAATTATGCCATGCCCTCGATTCTAGTTGCGAAAAGTTTTCACTCAGATTTGAAAGGATATGTCAGCATTGAGCCCTAACATAGTAACGTTAGCAATAATCTTCAAATTTATTTCCTTACCGGTGATAGTTTTCTAAATAATTGCATTAAAGATAAGAAGATTTTATATTGCTGACCAGACATGCCTTTTCTAAAGAAAATATACATAATCCTTGCGAATTTTCTTTTTTACAAGCCCGTCAACAGAAGCATTAAAAACTTGTCAAATAGCATTATATAAGTCAACAGAAATTTCTTGAATAGGACTAAGCACCACCGAATATTGGTTGTACTCTGCATAAAATACTACCACAATTCAAGTATTATACGGAAATATTTCTTCAACCACACAATCAACTGAAATTAAATTACAAGGTACTGGAATACCAATGATCAACAGTAATTGTATTACTCATGCTCCTGGCTGCACCCTGTATGGAGTAACAACACTAGAATTGACAGACACTTACTACTATAGATAATAGCTTCCCTACAGTTAAGAAAATTTTTTAAACCTTCCTGATGACGCAATAGCGTTAACTGAAATGAAGGAAACCTTAGAAGACATCCCAATAAAAAAACATGTAAATTATCGAAATTCAGTAATAATTTTTGGAAGCCTAATAGTGAATTTAACTGTTACAGTAGTTATTGCTTCAATTTCATAAGCATGCATTTTTAAATTCAAAAAGACATCCCCTAATTTATCACGATTTGTATATAAAGCTCAATCAATTAGATTTATGGAGCCTCAAACTTTTATAGCGCAACATAATACTTAAAAAAAAAATACAAAATTTGTGAAAAATCCAGCACCATAAATTCCCTACTGAACAACAGATGATTACCTGCCGTCATAAGGTTACTATTAATTCTTTAAATGTCAGACTAAGAATGGTATATAAACACCCTCAATAATAATAAAATAAAAAATAAATAAATAAAATAAAAAGTAAATTTACTAAGGTACTATTATATTGCATTCCAGAACTACTTTAATCGTCTGATCTCAAGCCAAGAAAGTTTACAAGATAATCAGCAATGGATACGTTAACCACATTGCTTCTCTTCTCTTCCTTAACCTTCTCTTTGGTATTGCATGAACAACAATCCTACAGTATTAGCAAACGTTATCACCGCTATAGTTACTGAATGACACTGGAAGAAATTCTAAATACACCATTTATATAATACTTCAATCATTAAACTAACAAATAATTATACATTTATATATTGAAAAAGATACGACGTAATTACTACCTAATGCACACAATTTTGTTTAATAACTAAATACCTACACTGCTTTACGATAAAAGCAGGAGTGTAAACGATTGATCAATCGTATTCTTAACAAAAAGAAAAAAAAAAAAGGAAATTTACATCGAAAGCGATATTATAATAATTTTATCTCATCAACTCACGTGAATTCTCGACTGATCTGTAGTTGCCAAGACCGGCAACAATCTAAGAAGGAAGGTGTTACGTCCCGAGTTGATACAGACGAATCATATTATAAGTAAGAACGCAGTTCATCCGTAAAATTCATACAAGACGTACTGTGTATATACAGTCAGCTCATGTGACAAGTGGAGCTCATACGTCACCTATAAGTATGTGTGTGCGTGCGTATTAGCTTCAAGGTAAATGTTTCATAATATGCTGACATATAACACAGCCAGCCTCGTTGTAAGAATGCATGTGTTAAAATTGTAAGTAATATGTATGAATGCGTAGATTTTATTGTATGTATAAATAAATAGTTTCCTGGCGCATTAATTATCCATTTATAATAATGTATACCAATTTAAAAATTTTAATCAACACATCATATCATTATACTGAAAATTGATAGTAAAATACCTAAAAGGATTAATTACGAAATTTGTTAACTTACTGTCACACTTAAACTTGTATTTGGCGTTATTTTATTGCTGATGCGAGTTTTCATCATTACTGATCGAAAAAACTCAACCACACTAGTCAGAAAAATGCGATTAGTACCATTGTATTATTTCCTAATACATGAAATCATAACATGAAAACATCATCGTGTAAGTCTACTGTTTAGCTGTCAACGCAGTCTGCAAGAACATTGCTCGTTGATTGACCTTATTTAACCAAAGGCCTCTTTTACTCGCTCTGACGCTATAAAAACGCACCATCAAGAGGAAAAATTGCTGTTTTACGTCTGTCACCTGTCCTCTAAAATTTTAGTCTACTTTTGACTCCCACGACTCGCGAGTATCTTATACACGTAAAGCATAAGGTGTTGGCTGAGGCAACTTGGGTGCAGTTCGAGAGCATCAATAGTATCAGACTACGCTAAGGAGCAGGGTACAACAAAGGAGGCCCGCTGAAAGTGGTTACGGTGATAACCGAGAAATCAGAAACCGCAACATCTTACCACCCTCGATTTTATTCGTGTAGTTCAAAAAACCACTGAAAATTACTGCACAAAGCATTAGGGAATTTTGAAGCATCAGTAAAAGCAATCAGTGATAAATGTAAGTTATTCATTAGTAATATAATCAACACCAAAACCTTGTTAAAGTGATCTGAATAGATTGTATTTGAAAGAATAAGTATTTTAAATTGTTTAAATAAAAGAATTAAACATTAGGCAGTATCTAAAATTATCTAGAATAATTTAGTAATTATCCTCAGCACTGGATTCTAGTTGCGAAAAGTTTTCACTCAGATTTGAAAGGATATGTCAGCATTGAGCCCTAACATAGTAACGTTAGCAATAATCTTCAAATTTATTTCCTTACCGGTGATAGTTTTCTAAATAATTGCATTAAAGATAAGAAGATTTTATATTGCTGANTTATAATAAGTATAATGATGACAATAATAAAAACAATGAGAAAAATAATGATAGTGATGATACTGATAATGACGATGACAATGATAATAATGATTGTAAATAATAAAAGTGATAATTATTATAATGATAATCATGATCATAAGGACGATAATAATAATTATAAGATAATGCTAATGACAATTATACTGATGACGATATTAAGAATAATGATTCTGATGATAATAATGACAATTGTAATCATAATGGCGATTTAAATAAAGATCATTATGCAATACAAAAAGAACACATAAAGCTCACGAGCTGAATCCTAAGAGACCTAAGAATGACACTAAAATAAAACGGTTAAGATCACACTCTAAAGAAGTCTGGTCATAGCATTTGTATAGATAAGGTAGGCTTGATAAACTGGCTTACTACCACTGAAGAAGCTATATAGCATGGCACCAGCTGGGGCTGCCAGACTCAAAGTGGAGGATCATATGCCTGTTGGTTGTTCGCAGGTGGCACTCGTCGTGAACTACCATAAATATGCATTACACATACACCTGTAACAGAAAACTTTTTGACACAACTCTAGGGTAATTTCCTATAGTAAGATTAAGAGAGAGTAGTGACTCACGGCCAGAGTAAGAGGTGACCCTTTTAGCAACATAGAAACTTCTTTGCTAGCTTATAACCTTTCTAATTTGGAGTTGGAACAAAAAACGTCAGTCCTGTCCTTTATCAGGCAGCACAACAAACATAAAGTCACACTGACTAAATATCGATAAGATCAACCAATATAAACTCTTTGTGCGAGCAGCATCAGAACCCTCAGCACTGGTGGCAGTGCCAGAAAGAGGACAAGTGTCGTCATCATGCAACCGTACAGAGGTAGTGGTGGATCGGATCACCCATGTAGTGCTGCATCAGGAAAGGTAGAAGAAATAACATTAGATAAACCAAAGGGCAGTGAGTGCTTGGGAACCTAAGTATAAAATTATTTTTCTATGATATTCGATGGCAGACAATTTGTAAATATGAATATATCTTCTACGAAATGATGTTGTGTACAAAGATGATAAAATTATCGTGAGAATAAGTATATGTATGTAGTCTGGTGTGGTTTTTAGAAACATTTTTACATTTAATAAATTGTAATAAATAAACCATTATGAAGAATGTATTACTCCCAGACAAGGAAAGTACAGACTATGGCCATGGCACGACGTGCTGTCAGGCTGAGTAGTAGAGGAGTACCCGCATTTATCAAATTTTCTGATTATTTCAAATCAACTGAGTAGTCTGATAATATGTCTAATATTATGCTTGCATCTGTCATATATGTTAACATATTTACTGTAACAATTAGGACCGGATACGACACACACTATGGTTTTTTAATGGAATGCTTTAAAAATTTTGAAAAATTAGTTTTATCAATAAATGTTAGTTACGTAAAAAAATTTGTCATTCTCAATAAAATATATAAGAAACATAATAATAATGTGTACATAACTATTGTTTGTAAATTAAGAAAAAAGATGTATAAAAATGGTGTCTATTAACGCTGCAGGGCTTTTAACCTAGTTATGAGCTAAATTTGGATTTTATTTTAAAAATAATGTTATTAGCTTGTGATAACTGATATTAGGACTATAAGCCGTGGGTTTTAATTCAGAATAATTAACATCCTGTAGTACTACTTTATGTTTAATAAGATAGCATTAAATGCCAGTAAAAGTAGCTTAAAAATCACTTTTCTAACGAATGAAAATCAATTTGAAACAATAAGATGTAATTAAAATATAATAGCTTATCTATAATATTCCATACGAATAAACAAATAATAAAAAAAAATGAAAACTTTCAAAAAAATTAAATAAATAATTAGGTTTTCTTAAAATGCCGAACTATGAAGAAAATCCAATAAATACTTATTTATGTATAGAATAGCTATTACTAAAAAAAAGGTTTAAAAGGTTTAAAATAAAATCAAACAATTTATTAAATAATTTAATAGAGAACATGGCTTATAATTCACCTAATTTCATTACCTTACAGTATACAAATGTTTATATCAAAAGTAACTTATGAACGACGTCATCAGTTATCATTCTATCTTGTCATTATTAATAGTAATAATGCCAATCATAATAATAGTTATAGTAGTAATGATGATAATATAAGTAGTCATAATGATACATAAATTTTTTTCTATACTCATAAATTTTTTTTCTCGTATTTATAACTTTCGTAGAAACTTAAAGGTAAGTACAATAATACAAGCCGTTAACACACCATTGATTAATCATGAATCAATAGTTATAACAATAGTGTTTTTATTCTTAATTGTTTTTTTAATTAGTAAATTTTTTTTGCTTATATCTTATTTGTATTTTGCTTTGTAATTTTATTGCAAAATATTTTTTTTTATTTCTTACATATCTCAAAGCTGGTAAAAAGAGTATTGAATGGTAGTTCTGTCAAATAAATTATTAAAGCAATAGTTGATATTTTAATCATTTAGATAAATTATCCTTACCCTCATCAGGTACATAAACTTTTTTGCGGACAACTTTATTTCCGTTGTTTCTCTTTGTTAATGACTTGGATTAGGAAGTGTAGTTTGGTTTTGCAATAGGTGTTCCCCTTTCGTTTTTTGAGACTTTGTCTCATCATTATAATTTCTCTTATGACTAATATTATTATTATAAATTTTTTTTTTCTTTATTTGAGGTCGTTTAAAATGCCTGTAGATGCGATGGGAAAGGATGCGATGGGAATGTACCTCTCCCTATGTGGAACTAACAGTTTGCCTGGAAATATCGTTTTCCACTATGATATTCGTAGCAATATAGACTGAATACCCACTAAACTAGCAATCTTCTCCTGGGTAGATTGGTTCAAGATCCACTTTCATATTAAAATTGTAATCCAGAGCCACGGAAAGATGACTGTTAACGTGGCTTTTTATCTAATTATCGTTACTGTCATGATGGTCTCTCACTTTTCTTTGTCTGGTCATCTTCTGTTTTATGGGTACATTGATTTTTGTTGCTTTTCCTTGCTTATGGCTTGGGTTAGTCAGTGCTGCTCAGTTCTGCAATTAGTGTTTCACTTCTGTCCTTCGAAAATTTATCTGCTCTTCGTGGATACCTCGAATTATAGCCTCCTCTAGGGCTTATTTAAACGCTCGACAGCCGCTGCTATCTGTTTTGAATTTGGCTTCATATAATCTTTCTTGTGGTGATAGTAGCTGCCACATAGAATGTATAGCTTTAAATGGTTCTCTAATTCCAAGCTATGTACCGATACCCCAGGTATTTATAGCACCTGAGTACTTAGCCAAGTCTTCTCACTCGGCAACTTGTGAATCCTTAAGCTCCTTAATTCTCTTATTTTCTGGACCTCAGTCTCTTTAGTATTAACTAGAGATAGTTTTTGCTCTCTTGTGTTTACTTTTAGCAGCGTTACTTTTTTTTTGTGATGAGTACCTAGTTATGTAATTTATCGTCAATACTATTGATCATTTTTTAGTGATCCCTTGTTTACCACAGACTTTGATAGACTATTGACACAGGCTCATCTATTTTTTACTCCTGTTATCTTGAGAAAAAGAGCTTCTTTTTTAATCGTGGTGACTTTTTTTACAGTGATTTCAGTCTCTTCTGTCACGAAATCACACTTCATTTTTTTGGAGACCTTAGTAAAGATCTGCCCTTCGACGACCTTGACAAGGTCTTGTATATCAGAAAGAGAAGTTATTCCGCATTTATTAACTGAGCGTAAGCTTATACATGCACCATAGCCAATAAAGCTGGATTCTCGAAAGCCATACATTTACTTGGTTATTTATTGTAAAACAACGGGAGATTGGAAGTCACTTGCTGTTAGAGCAGAAAGCTGTTCTGCAAAAGCAATCTATTTTTAGTGTATATTTTGAGGAAGAGATTTATACTGATCTAGTCGAGCTAATCAGTATTATTGCATTATAGATCTGGTGTACAAAATATGTGACACATAAATGATCGTGGTATAAATCACAGTCATACTCAAAGTTTTGGAGATTGGGTCCTGTTCTACCATACAATCTAATTTTAAAATCTTATCGTTAAGATTGTCTTAACGAAACTCACGATTTAAAACACATTTTTTTATTGTAAAATCTATATTGTTAAAAGCTTTAATTAACTCGTTGTGAATTTTTTACATTCTTCACAAACTGTCTGCTCCAGTCAAGAATCGTCGACATAAGAACCACTCTTAAAAATGACGGTAAACCTCATAAAACGAGGTTTTTCATTATGTGATGTATTATTTAAAGTTGTATCTAAGATTTGTTTACTTATGCATAGAGATCAGCAGGACTATAGGCAGTTAAAGGGTGATAAGTATCATTCACTCCCCCTACAATTATCCAGCGTATCTTGTTATATGCATAATTAAGTCGTTGTTATTTTGCAAAAATTTTGTCTGTTTTATAGATAATAGTGACAAAGTTGCCCTGGCATTAATAAGTATATTAACAGGTTGAGGCATTTAAGATTAAGGCTTATCTAAAGGCAAACTAGCTGGTGTATTTGTAGAGTTTTGTGGGAAAATTGAATCAGGCATAAAATCAGCTATTTTCGGTATAATCAAAAAGGTTGAAGTTTTTTCGTAGTCGCCATAAAGTGGCTTTAAAATTACGTTGGTTTACATTGGAAGTTACAAAATTTTATCGTTGTCATCCACTCAGTTTATTGTCATTGGAATATTTACAAAGTTAATGAGTCAACTTGTGTATGCTACAAACTTGAAAGTAGGTAACCAGTGTTCCCAATTGCACTTCATATTAACTGGCAGAGAACCCTCTGATAATCTTACCATTGCTATATAGTGTACTTGGTAAGCATCAGAATTCTATAACTCTGTAGTAGCCAGGTGTTGTTTATTTTTATCGATGAGCTTTAAAAACGCAGAAGAGGATGCCTTTCCGATGTGTTAGGTTTTTAATGTTATATCCAAATGTTTATAAAGTCATAAGATTGAGCTCTCGTAAGTTTGACTTAAAATATTTTGTTCATAAGGAAAAATATAATGTATTGCCATAAAATCAAAGCTGGTGATTTTACTGAGCGTATCACCAACAAGTAAATCTCAGAGAAATGCAAATTTAACGACATCATTGATATCCATACGCATACCGACTAAAGCAACGAACGAATTTTTCTATGACATTGATATTTTATGACTTCCATTAAATTTATCAAGTTGAGGCAAAAAAAATTTTAAGTGTCAGTGCTTTTTAAGAAGGTTGACTTAAGTATTAATATAGAAAAGCACATCTGAATCAGGCATTTAATCGATTTGAGCTGATAGGTTATGAATTTTGGTTTATGTTCGACAAAATATTGCAACCAATGTCTGCTGCGGATTTAGTGCGACTAACTACTTATAAAAGCTTTGGTACATGTAAAAGTGTATTGTGAGCTGACTTAAGCCCAATAGTAAGCCAATGACCCATGTGTTCTCACAACGTGTGAGCTGTCACTAAGTAATAAATATAATAAATACTAGCTCACTGGTTTTGTTTGCCAAGTGTTTTGGACTAAATTTTTAAATTCAGTGATCACGCGTGCCTGCAAGCTTTTATTATAATTTTTCGAAAACAATAAAAGGAGAATAATAAAACTTATTTCGGAAATAACTCAACTATTTACAATTTTATTTTTTTCTGGTAATAATTATAGTAGGCATTATGACTTATTACAACATAAAAATTTCAGAATGAGAGAAAAATTAAAGGGACTTACTAACAAAAATTTCTGCAGTTCTGAAAAATGAAAGTTGCAAGATAATTTAAGCATTATAATTTTTAATCAAAAACCAAAAATTTGTAGCATCACAAATAGTAAAATAAAATAAAAAAAAAAAATTACATTTTACAAAATGAGTCAACAAATGGAACAGAAATAAATAAAAATGACATACATAAAAAACAAAAAGCTTTAAAAAAAGCTATTACTGCGAACGTTTTTCTACAGAAAGAAAGTCATCATGTATGTATAATTGACTGTAAAAAAAATCATCCGAATTTTTTAAAAGAGATTTAGGTGTCATGTGACAAACTTGTCTTTGAATTTCTCAATTACAAATAGCTTTTCTTTTTACTCGTGACATTGGCACTAAAAAATGCAAAAGAGAAAAGAGTATTGTAGTATTGAATGAAATGTGTAAAATCATTATCAATTTAATAGTTGCTTCAATTTATCATAATACAAATTTAAAACAATGGGATCAGGTCAATTGGAAAAGACTTTAAAATAATTTTAAAATTGATTGACTTAAAATAGTGTCCCCTAAAAACTTAATAGTAGTTTTCCTACGAGTTTGAAAAGTCTTTGTTTGCGAACCAAGAGGTTTGCGGCCCGAGCCGAAGGCGATGTCCGTAACGAGGTTCGTAAAGGAGACTTTTCGAACGAGTATCGGAAAACTGCTTTTTTTCCCCAGGAAGTACCAGCCTCCCAAAACCACCCGAGGGCGGAAAAGTATTTTTTTATCTAAACTAATTTTAAATCGCACGAATGAAGCAGAATCTTTTGAAATGATAGGAACAATGGACTAACTACTTAAGATTCTGTTATTTCTGTAGGTTAGGTGGAACACGATTTCTCAGTTCACAGTTATTTTGAAAAAGCATGTAACATGATACTGCCATGCCAATTAAAAATTTTTTTGTGTGGTTCTGAATGTCTCCAGAAATTTGAGACAAAAATTTATTGAGAAGTTAAAATAATTTAAATTAAACCAATTACTAAGGGAGTGGTGAAAAATATCTGAAAACGGCTATAACAAATATTGAAGCGTTACTCAGACAATGTGTTCAGAAATCGTGTGGAGGCTGAGGTGGATTTTTTTTTTAATGTAAGAAAAGCTGAGAAGGGAGGGTGCAAATAGTAGTTTAACCAAAAATGAAAGAGTAACTATCATAAATTTATCTCATTTAAAGATGTAACTTGAAAATGGCGAAACAGAGTTATTTCAAATAGTGAGGGAAGCTTTTTAGGTTATCCCGTAAGAGGATTATATCACAGTGACAGGGATCTTTGAGGCTAGAGGGGACGAGTTGTGACTAAACAAAAATTTAACAAAATAAAAATAAAGTAAAAGCCAATGGAATTATTCCTTTTTCCTATAACATGTAGAAGTTTTAGAGGGTCAATCCACACGACCCCCTTTTTATCCCCTTCATTCCCTTCCGGGGCTAAGGGGGGTGAAGGGGAGTAACAAGTAACAAGGGGGTTGTGTGGATTAACCCTCTAAAATTTCTATATGTTATAAGAATATGTATAAAATCATATACAATAACTAAATCTCGTTCCTTACTATTTTAATTTTATTACTATAAATTTTAAAATAATAAAATACGATGATAAAGTTGCTGTACTAAACTTTTCATAAATAATGTATTTATAACATTTTTACAAAACTATTATATTAACGCTGCATTTTGTGAAGAAGATTTAAGTAATGAGAGGTGTTTTTTAATGGTTCGAGAAAAACTGTAGTTAACAAAAAATTTTATATCACGTTCTCCATCTATCTGTAATTTCAACAATTTTGATCGTAGTTAACAAAAAATTTTAAATATGAAATGAGAGGACATAATGTTATTTATTATTATTAAACTATTAACAAACTTCCAACAGATAAGCTTTAAAGTAAGTGTGGAAAGTCGTATATATTTGCTTATGTTATAATTTTTAGTTAAAGTACATTTATTTTCTTAGTATTTCTTTCTAAACGTTAATTTTAATTTACGAATTTTGAACTGCAACTTGAATAAATATATTGATTTTATTTCTGCTACTTAATAAAGCTATGTATAATTGGCAATCAAATAATACTGGTTTTCTTAAAAATAAATCAACATTATGATCTTTGACGTTGAGATTCTTTCGTAGTTGAAGCAAATGACGCAACTATTAAAAATTGATGACGATATGAAATAAAATGTATTGAAGAGGTGTTTCCAGTGTTTAAAGTTATTCTTGATATAAAAACTTGACATCCAATTTTTTTCAGCTATTATTCCTTATTTTACGTTGTATTTTAATGATTTAGTAATTCCTAATCAACTACTGTTTCGTTTCTCCAGACGTCCCTTGAAGCTGGGAAACCTAGATGGTTTAAAAAAGGGGTATTGAGAAAAAACGATCGGGAAAAATCGTGCCTATTTGAGCAACTACCCGCAAACCATGTCATTGCGCAGACGATCCACAAGGGGCACCGAAACGTGGTAAACTCAAATCCAATGGTCGAACATACAATTCATTTTAGTATTAGTTTCCTGAAATAATATTTATGCACTTTCGTTACAATACAACCCAAGCTAATGGTGTACGAAAGTCTACGGTCGAGTAAATCTCTCGCTCACGGAACCCTTAACTGTATGCTATCAAACATCGGAACCAACCCACACCAAAAAACCATGCATCGGTACAAATCAGGGACCAACGGTACTAAGGACAATGGCAAAGGGCATGTCCACGCGGAGTACCTAGACTCGAGCAAAGAGCCCTTTACTTAGGGGTACCTGCAATCAACGCTCGTGACGACGCATAGGATCGAACGCCACCCATTTACTAGACTTGAAACAACCATCTGCTGAGAGAGCGTTCAGATGAGCCGCATCCCGCATCTCAAGACACCCGCACTCTTCGAGGTTATGAGATCATGCCTCACATGATGACGATAAATATTTTTGTCAGCATGTTTCACCGACTCAATCATACGCGTGCAACTCGTGTTAAGCATGAAGAATGCCTTTTCGTTTGTTGGCAGTGATCGTATCAGATTGTTTCACTAATTTAATCACCTTCCAAGAGCATGACCTTTTGTACAGTTTTGTCGCGATTCAAACCATTACGATCTAATTCAGATTGATTGACCACTTACCACGCTTAGCGAAAACGATGTACACATGTACTGGCGATGTAAGCCACGTTGATTAGCCTCGATCTTGACTCTCTATTTTTGCAGTTCAGCAGCCCAAACCAGGTGAGGGAGCCCTCTGACCAAAAAAACGCGGCGCCTTTCTTTTCCCTTTTTTCCGCGTGACTATTGGCCGCGCCACATCTTTACTTACTGTCCACACACATGCACGCTGACAACATCGCAATTTGTACGGAATAACTACCATTACGTTAACCGTCTGATATACTCAAACTTCTAATAAGCGTTACAATTTTACTTATTTTCAAATTAAGCTTCTAAAGTAATGAACTTTAACGGAAACTATTTAATATATTTATTGAAAAGTGATACGAACATTATTTTCTGACTTATCGACTCCTTCTTACGTTAAGTTATCTTTGCTGTACCAAATCTTAGTTTTCCGGTTAACTATAGAAGAATTCTGGTTTTTAAGAAGCTAGTATACTCGTTATGTGGTGTAAGAATAATAGTCTTAACTAAACAACTATTTATTACAACAAATGCTTTGAAACATACATTATTTGATATTTATTCTTTATAATAAGAANCACTTTACTAAAAGTATAATTTCTTAATATCATTTGAAATCGGTAGTAACCTTAAATGAAATAATCTAACGGGGATATTTGCAATTTCATTTGTTGTCATGTCCTTAGAAATTGGGATAAGGCTTATTCTTATGTTTTTTTATTTATGCTTATATATAACTTTTATAAATAATTCTGGTGTAATCAAATCATCTTCTTGTAATTTCTTTACCGAATGATATTTCTCCATCCATAAAATTTTGTGTATTTAAAATTTTTTTTAGTATAGATCGGTCAAAACATTTGCATGATTTATCTTGTTATTCTAAAGTTAAGTAAGGGTAGAAAAGAGCATAGTCATCTTAGTTATTAACAAAATTTTTTGTGGTTTTTCTTTATATTGCTTCTGTAATATATTATCTTCAATGTTTTCTGAAATTAAAAATAATGCAAAAAACTGTCTTGGTTGATTAGGAAACTTAAAAGTACTTTTATCTTTAAAATAATCACCTTTTTGAGAATTCTAATCGGTTCAACCGATTGCGGTTGCAGTATCTTTAAATGTCTGACATTGACTTTTTTTGTATGTTTTAATGTCTTTAATGGATATTGCACCATTAATTCTATCTAAAATGAGTTTGAAAAAAACCGTTTATGATCCTTTGAAGACATTTTGTTTAATTGACCTATTGCAATAATTTTCATTACATGATGACTTGAGGGTCAGTGCCTAAGCACACGATCAGTAAGAGCTAATTTTGGGAGTACGAATGAAAACTCCAAAAAATCAGGTCTTAGTTTGAGCAACGTTTCGTTGGTAGTAACGCCAACCTCATCAGGCTCACTTTATTAACAAAGAAAACAAAAACAAAAAACACAACAATTTTTGTAAATTATATTGTAGGGCCACTGTTTATAAATATCAATAATAGATACTAACGTCTATATCGTTAAGACGATCGTTACAGTCTGTTGGTCATCTTAAACGAATAACGTAAGTGTCTAACATGTATGTATTTCTATATATACATATAAACAATAAATGTACGTTTTTTGCGAATATAGATAACGTGTATACGTATTTAAAAGAGATTACTTATAAGAACTTTATATATGTTATTGAGAAATAAGGTATCCTCTTTTTTATTTATTGTTTGCTTAGTCGAGTGTACTTGTAGCATTTCTGATATCAATCTTTTTTGTCTATTTGGTTTATGATATAGTATTTTGGTTTAAGAAAAATTAAAGTTATGGTTGAATTCTTTGATGTGTGAAGCGACAACAAGTTCATCTTTCTTTGTACTTTTGTGTTCGTTTAGCCGTTTTTTCAAGTATGATATTTCTCAAACCAAAATACTAGATCATGAATCACATGTACAAAAAAGATTAATATCAGAAATGCTACAAGTACACTTAACTAAGCAAACAATAAATAAAAAAGAGGATACCTTATTTCTCAATAACATATATAAAGTTCTTACAAGTAATCTCTTTTAAATACGTACACACGTTATCTATATTCGCAAAAAACGTACATTTATTGTTTATATGTATATATAGAAATACATACATGTTAGACACTTACGTTATTCGTTTAAGATGACCAACAGTCTGTAACGATTGTCTTAACGATATAGACGTGAGTATCTATTATTGATATTTGTAAACTGTGGCCCTACAATGTAATTTACAAAAATTTTTGTGTTTTTTGTTTTTGTTTTCTTTGTTAATAAAGTGAGCCTGATAAAGTTGGCGTTAAGACCAATGAAACGTTGCTCAAACTAACACCTGATTTGTTGCAGTTCTTATTCGTACTCCCAAAATCAGCTCTTACTG
This sequence comes from Copidosoma floridanum, assembly GCF_000648655.2. The sequence goes on from NW_019379643.1 coordinate 516,071, forward strand.
ATCGTGTGCTTAGGCACTGACCCTCAAGTCATCATGGAAACAACTGAGAGTAGAACAATATGTTTAACAAATGACATAACTTTCAGTACATTTTATATTTTTCCTCAAATTGTTAGTTTGATATTTGAAATACTTTCTTTTTTTTTTTATTTTTTTTTTTTTTATACCGGGTTACCACAACAGCCTACTTGGCCTAGTCGCGGGGGCCATCCACTCACCACCTATGTGTAGAGGTGTATTGCCACACTCATCTCTAAACCTTTTTTTCCTCGCCTCCTACCTGAATCCATGGGCACAGTGTGAGTATCTCCGGTGGAACACCTTGCCAGTTAAGCTGACACTCTCTGCACCGATGGTGCATCGGGTCCACTCACCACTGTGTAGCCTTTCCCCGGAGAAGACTCCATTATTCCAGGACGTCCACTCCTCGCCGGTTAAGCCGGCGCTCTCTGCCGAAGCATCGGATCCAGGCTAATTAGCATCCCCAGAGAAGCCCCATTGTTTCAGGGGCCACTCCTCGCCGGTAAGGCCAGCGATCCCTGCCCGACGCCTGGCATCAGGTCCGCTAATCCTTACCTATAGCCCTAACACTGTTTCGCATTTACCCAGGCCCGAAGACCTGTGGGGCAAGGAAAAAACCCTGGAATTACTCTGAAGAAAAATTCCACGGAAAAACCCGCCCCGAAACAGCCGGGGTTTCATAGGAACTTTTCCCGATGAAAACAGTTTTTGAAAAAATCTGCATTCACCCGGAATCGAACCCACGACCCCTAGAACTGCGTTGTATCAGTAACAAGCACACTTACCACTGAGCCAGCGCCGCTCCTGTTTCTATACTTTCTTTTTTGGCTAACAAAAATATTTGTTAGATTGCAACCACTTTTGTAGACGAATTCTATAGTTTTGTACTATTTTCGAAATTATTTTTTTTCGAATATAAGTTTTTGTTTGTTTCCAAGGTGGACAGCTAAATTCTTCTTAAATCTAATAAACTCAAATCTTCAAGTATATGACTTCTAGCAAAAATTGGAAATTCTTGTAGTTTCCAAGTTGCTTTCTTTAAACCAACGTTTCTAGCATCAGTATGACTACTTTTGACATTGAATGTTTCTGGTTCTTCATCTTTAAATTTTTCAGTTTTTATATATACTCTGTTACATTTTCTATAAATGTAACAGAGTATATATTGTATGCTTAGGATTGATGCACAACATTTAACGTTAGTATAATATTTTTAACGCTTACATTTCATTAATAAAAATATACTATAAGGTATTATCATTTAGTTATTCACTAAAATTGTATTTATTGTCAAAGTTTTTTAAATATCTTCATCAGATATGTTATTTTTCTTATGATGCAGGTAACCGTTTGTTTAACGTGTATTTTAAAATATAGTGCGTTTGTAAAAGGTTTTACGAAATTTTTTGTTTACTTCTAATTAGAGTAAACCATATAAGGACTATGCTTTGTATGAGAACCGTGAACTAAATCACTAATTTTGTAAGTTTCATATTACCTTAAGAAATTTCAGCAGAAAGAAGCTTATCAATATGTTTGGATGTAATATTTTTCTCACTGGAAGTAACGTTATTAAAACGTGTGCATGAGGTAGACTTCCTTTCAAAAATTTAGTTGTTTAAACGTACGCTAACACTTTACTAAAAGTATAATTTCTTAATATCATTTGAAATCGGTAGTAACCTTAAATGAAATAATCTAACGGGGATATTTGCAATTTCATTTGTTGTCATGTCCTTAGAAATTGGGATAAGGCTTATTCTTATGTTTTTTTATTTATGCTTATATATAACTTTTATAAATAATTCTGGTCTACTACATTTTTTCATCATAGCTATTGAATTCTAATAGTGGTTTTGCATACATCTTAGACTTCTGATATATTCAGATGACAGTATGAAGAGATTTCCAATTATGTTCCTTTATTTAAAAAATTTTAGAAATATTAGATACTTTGTATGTGATTGCATCCAATAACCCTTAATGAAATTCATTTTTAAAACTTTTTTGATTATAGCTCAAATGATTGAAAGAAATGTATTTTATGACCGTATAAGAATACATAAAAAATTGTTGAGTCCATCTTCTTCCATACTATAATGATAATCTGTAAGTCTGGAAGTCAGTCTGTATTTATGATATTAAAACATAAGTTTATTATTTTTCGTTAAGTAATTTTTATCATAACCAGTACTCCAGTTACATTCGTCTCGAAAAAAAGACTTACCAATTGATTTTGAAAATAAGATTTAAAAGAGTTTATTTTAAAATACGTACTTAAAATAGTTATCTGATAATTCGTTAGGGTATACAAATAAATCGAGACTTCCCAAAAGTCATGAGTTTGATACTTTAGAAGCAACACATTCTATTAATGTATTATTGTATGTATGTTTTTGTGACCATTTTTTCATAAAAAAAACCATTTTCTTACTATGGACCCAAAGTGCAACTGCCGCTTTGCGCCTTCAGTAAGAAAAACATTGTATGCGACATGGGCACCAACCTAGAACAATCGCGCCTTTCGGGTGCTCATGGTTTTACTTCGTACCCTAGTGACGAAATATACTATTCATTATTTGATAGTTTTGTTAACGTATGTAATTAAATGTTATTGTTTGTACAAACTTAATTTTGGTGTCAATTTCCTGATGATAATCTATTAAATAAAACAAAATTGGTAGATAAAATACTTATTTAGTTTCATTTTACATGGTCATACAATGCCTATTAGATCTTTCATGAGATTATAACTAAAAACGCATACTGTGCATATTAAGACACAAGTAAAATTTTGTTACAATATTTAAATTTATACTTGGCTCTAGTGAATAGACGTAAAAAAAGATGGAGAATCATAAGAAAAATTAGTGGTAACGAACTCGCTTCGTTCTCGACAACTAGCTAAAGTCTTTAGTATAGCGTGCTAGTGATCTTATCCGTAGAAAAAAAATAAATTGAATGTGCGCAGTGTGCGTATTTAATTATAATCTCGTAAGAAATCTTAGTGAGTTTTGTATTATTATGTAAAACAAAACTTAGTAAGGATTATATTTTCCATCTACATTTAGTTTATTTAGATTATCATTAAGAAATAGACACCAAATTTATGAAATTTAATAATACAAGCCTATGTTGGCTTCTTGGTGTCATTTTATTTTCCACCTCTTATATATTTCAACACGCTGTATCAATTTTGCCATCGCATAATATATTTCTGCATATAGGTGTAAGTATCAGTCATGTTTGTCTACGGCTAAGATCGCTAGCACGCCGTACTGAAGAGTTTAGTTTGAGGTCGAGAATGAAACGAGTTTGTTACTACTTCTATTTTCTTAAAATTTCTCCTCTTTCTTTATCTTTATTTATTAGCGTAAAGTATAAATTTAACGCCTGTAGCAAAGTCATACTTGTGCCGTAGTATGCACAGTGTGCGTATTTAATGATAATCTTGTTAAACAAAACTAAGTAAGCATAACATTTTCCATCTACGTTTTATTATTGCTTGAACTTTTTGGTTATTTGATAAGATTTGTGTTCTTTTCAAAACCAGTTGTAATAAGGTTATTTTAGGTCTTCGGGGATTTGTATAGAATGCCTTACACAAACAACTCTTACACACACACACACACACGCGCGCGCAAGGTGTGTTCAAAGTGACGAGAATTTTTTAATTTCACGGGTTTCGAAAGTCTGCCTGTATAAAATTTTTTTTTATTATATTGATACACATGCCCTTGAAGTACGATAAAATTTTCAGCAATATTCATTGCTTACTTTTTAACTGGCAGCCGCTAACGTTAGACGTGTTTTTTGAGCTCGGCGATTTTTGTTTGTAAAAAAAAATGGATCAAAGAATTTGCATTAAATTTTGCGTAAGAAATGAAATAAAGTGTAGTGAAGTTTGTAAAATGTTAAAAAAGGCATATGGTAGGTCTGCTATGAGTAAAACAAGGATTTACGAGTGGTATAAGCGTTTCCAAGATGGCCGTAAAAACGTTAAAGATGACGAATGACCCGGATGCCCAAGCATATCGAAAACCGATGAAAACGTGAAAAAAGTGGCATAGTGCATCATGAATTCTTGCCACAAGGTCAAACAATCAAAAAAGAATACTACCTACAAGTTCAACGCCGTTTGCGTGAAGCAATCCGAAAAAAACGCCCGGATTTGTGGCAAAACAATTCATGGCTTTTGCACCACGATAATGCACCTGCTCACACTTCATTGCTTGTTCGTGAATTTTTAGCCAAAACCAAAACTGTGACGATGCCTCAGCTTCCATATTCGCCAGATATGGCTCCATGTGTCTTTTTTCTATTTCCAAAAATAAAGAGAACATTAAAAAGCCATCGTTTTACAAGCATAGATGACATTAAAAGCGAATCATTGAAAGAGCTAAAAGCTATTACAAAGAGCGAGTTTCAAAAGTGTTTCGAGGATTGGAAAAAGCGTATTTACCTGTACGGAGAGCTTTACCTTATTTTCAACTGCTACGGCTGCATACTCGTATGAAGTAAAGTTTTTTTATGAAAGGTCCTTGCTAGCTGGAAGTAGAGAAAAGCGTCACACTTTTCTTGCCCCCTTCGTTCCTTTTTATCCCCCGACCACCGCATGATCTCTCGACAGCGAGTAATATAGTGTAGCATATAATACATGCATGCAGTGCCGCGCACACGCTATCTCTCTCTCTCTTTTTCACTCTCTTTCTCTCTCTCTCTTTCTGCCAACTATAAATATGTGAAGCGTCAGTTTGTATATGTACTGTATTTACGCAGCGAGAACAGAGTGGCGTTGTGGCGCAATGAACTAGGCATATAATTGACACGAGCAGGTCCTAGATTCAAATGTTAGACGATACGCCAAAAATTCTTAGAATGACCAATATTATTGTGTCTTAATTATTAGTAGATAATGATAAGTAATTTATTTAAAATATAAGAAAATTATCATAAATAAAGTGGTTTCACTGAACGGGCATTGAAATTTGAAAGTAAAATTAGACTCAAGAAACTCAAAAATCAATCGTCTCAAGTAGATTTTCAAAAAAAAATATCGGAAAAACATATGCGACCGCGTGATGCCTTGTGCAAAGAGACAAAGAGATAATTATTCTAGATATTTATAAATCATATAATACTTCTATTAGAAAAATTATCAAATTTATTTCCGAAAAACTGTTAGTGTATTCGAGGTGGGCTCCATGATTTAGGTTTTAATTCTAGTTGTAGCTGCATGATACTATTTCGCATAATAGAATGGCGCTAAGCTCTCAAGCTTTTTTTCAAACACGTGCAATGGTTAAAGTTTTAGTTTCAACTTGAAACACTTCATTTACTTTTGTAGGAGCTCGTTGGAGCTAGTAGTCGTGGCTAACCTCGAATACTTAGGAGGGCTCTGCAATACTTAAGAAAGATTATAATATTTATATAGTGGTAAGCAGAAACTTTAATGTTAACTTTTCTCTCAAAGCTGCTGTACCATTAATTCAATTTTTGGAAGAAAAATTTAACTCAAATATGATAACTAACCCATGGCAATTGACCACTAAGTATGGAATAATCGTGCATTTTATATTTTTCGGACCACAAGCCCGTAGTTACTACTGTTGAAGGCCAAAATGAGTTTTCAGTGTCAACATCAGAATGTTATAATGAATGAGCATTAATCAATTTTCTATTTCTTACGTTATATAATGTTGATAAACAATTACCAAAAAATTATTTATTTGAAGAATAAGTTTCTTTATTAGAAACCTCAATAAAGCTTCGCTTCTTCCATGGCTCCCACTACCCATAGTTTTTTTTATTAGCCACAACCCATTTTTTCACCATTAGTTGTCCTAATCCAAACAAACACAAATATTCTTAGACCTCTTCTAACACTTATTGTAATTGGCGGTAGAACTTAAGTGAATCCGTAAATAAAATCTAAATTTAAACAAATACGTATATTTACTTTAATAGATATTATAATGCTTATATTCTGAATAACAAAATAGGATAAGGTGCTTATGAATAATTTTTACATCCTTTAATTGTTCTGGTACGTCCAGGACGATCTTTGCACCCACTTCTCTAACAAGTGGCCTTATGCTGTTTTCTGGAACCCTGATTTTTTTTAGAAAAAGATTCAGTACCTAGGTGAAACAAACAGTAGGCTAAGGCCTGTCTACCTCACTCATTTCTTAAGAATAGAAGCACGTCCCAGTAGTTAGACGTGAATTGGTCAATGCTAAAGTTCTAAGGAAATATCTGTAGTGCGCTGACGCAACACATTATAATCATCTATGAATTAGAAATACGAATCCCACAGCTTGTTGGATGTAACCTTTTAATTTTTATAGCCTTAACAGTCAGAGTTGTCGGTAAAAATAAACAATTGACTCTATCTCTGGCTTCATTTCATTCTAAGTATTTTATTTAAGCTAAAAAAACTTCATGTAGAATCTAACAAAAAAACTTAGTCGTTAGTATAATCCAATCCTATATTGTCAAGGAAGCCTCTTTGTCTGTTTTCCCTAGTTTAACCTTAAAAATATATCGTAAATTTATATGGTCGATTTTTTAAATTTTATTATTTTATTGAACTGAATTGTTTCATGTTAACACTTTTCTTGCCTAAATTTTTTGACCATGTACTCCTAGAACCAAAGCTTTTAGTATCACCTAAATTTAACCTCAAGAAATTTCATACTCTTATAAAGTGATATTTTTAAACTCAGTAGCACTTGCATCGTCAATTTTTAAATCTAATAGCTCGCTGAAACTTATCGTTCTGACCTTGCAGCTTCTGAATTGTTATGTGTGATTGCGGGACCTTTAATTACAGGCTATTAAATTTTCTTATGTCACCAAGTAAAATTGTTTCAATTTTGAACCCTTCAACGTTAAATAACTTGATAGATATGTTATGTTAAAATTAGCAAAGTAGCAACGTAATATGTAAATATCTGCAATTTTTTTGTGCTTTAACTCTATATCAATAACCTAAGAACAATTACATGTTAATGCTCCATACTAAACAAGTCATCGTGAATAGATTGATCTTCAAATATTGGAAAAGATATTTTTCAGTATTTCATAAATTGTAAGCTTATAAAAGCTAAATAAGTAATACTTGTGCTCTTTAATGATATTTTAATATTTTCTCATTTTCAACTTTATCAATACTATGTTAACTAACACATACTAAACTTTTTTATTTACGAAGATGAATGCATAAATGGGGAGAATCACGTCAACTGTCCCAGCGCCACGGTGGACGGCCCGCGCGGGCGTCAAACACGACGTTTTCCACTCGTCGTTTCGGTGTCAAAACTTTGATAAAAAATTATCTAAAAACATATTCTTACGTATTTTTTCCTCAGCTTTCCAGTAATGGCATCAGTTTTTCGAAAATTTGCTCCCATAACCTCGAAAAATGCACTTGTTTGAAAAACACGTTTCATCTCCATGATCTTCAACTTTTGGAATTTTTTTGATAGTCTAGATCGAAAGATGAGACATTTTTACGTAGATATCGACAATAAAAAAAAAGCGGTTTTTCGTTTTTATAACGTATTTAAACGACGAACGAGACTATGGGAGCCGCGGCGGCCGGGCCATGCGCGGCAGGAGCGCGCCATCTGCTACCGTCTCTCTGACTGGATGTAAACAAATACACCTAACCGTGACGGTTTGCACTTTGCAACAAGTTTCGATTGATTAATTAAATATTAGTATTTATTATTTTTATGACTTGAGGTTGTGCTATCGTAAATCGAAGTTTTCGTAGGTTTTACTGCAAAAAAACGAAGGTTTTTTTAGTAGCAAATCTGACTACGAAGAAACTTCCTTGAGATTAAAAGATGAAATTTCCAGTGCGAAACTGATTCCAGGGACACTGAATTATCATGCGTTTATTCCCATTAAGGATAATAAATTAATGTTGAAGAAAACTTCTTTGAGTAACCAGTATGAAATTTTTCTGAAACTGAAAGAACGTAAAACAAGTGTCACTTCGATTACCATGCCTAAAAAGAAAAAGAAAACGAAGTAAAACAAATTTGTTTTTATTTTTTGCTTTATTTATGTAAATATCTAATATTTAATCAATATTAATCATTATTTATTTCTTTTTTATAAAATTATTGCTTATATGAATAAATTTTATCAAAACATTTATCATTTATCCATTGTAAACCCTGGTTAACTAATTGTTGTTTACATCGCCACTACTACATTATATATTATATAGCCAAACAGACTCACCGTAGCAGATGACACACGGCGGACGCGCTGCTGCCGCGCGTGGCCCGGCCGCTGTGGCTCGCATCGTCTCGTTCGTCGTTTAAATACGTTATAAAACGAAAAACCCCTTTTTTTTCATTGTCGATATCTACGTAAAAATGTCTCATCTTTTATCTACACTATCAAAAAAATTCCAAAAGTTGAAGATCATGGAGATAAAACGTGTTTTTCAAACAAGTGCATTTTTCGAGGTTATGGGAGCAAATTTTCGAAAAATTGATGCCACTACTGGAAAGCTGAGGAAAGAATACGTAAGAATATGTTGTTAGATAATTTTTTTATTTAAGTTTTGACACCGAAACGACGAGTTGAAAACGTCGTGTTTGACGCCAGCGCGGGCCATCCACCGCTAGGACAGTTGACGTGATTCTCCCCAAATACGTCAATTAACATAAATACACAGATTCAAGGGCTGTATCAAATAATCTGCTCCATTCTCAGTTAGTTGTCGCATTTATATAACGTTCCAGCAAGAAAGTTGTTCCATTTGCTCTTGGAAATGCTTATGATGAGTTTCAGGTCATAATATCGGTTCACATCGATTTAAAAAACTATTTTGAGTTTCCTTGGAAAAAAAAATTGTTGTAGTCTGACTGAGGGAGATATAGAACCAGACAGCACTTACAATTTGCTTAACTCAATACAATTGTACAAAACTTTGCATAGGCATTCTAAACATGAAAAAGAACAACTTATCTACACGGAGAGAAAAATCATGGAGCTAACGCATATCGGCGATAGAAATGCCCTCCTTTCTGGACCCTATGCAACTGGCTCATAACGTCTATGATTTTAACGCATGTAAGTCTATACTCGTATAAATCAGACGGTGAAGGTTAAAGAGGTAATTTTTTGGGTGAGAGCAAGATTTTGATTGACTTCTATGTATTTGTTGACGCAGAACAAGAATGTGACTACGTGGTAAGCTGAAAACGTGAGGTTTTTTTAAATAAACAAAATGTAAAAAAAATTATGTTCTTCTTACATTTTGCTTAATATCTCTATTTCTTTGCATTTTCTGCTGTACTTTGTTACATTCTTTCTTGTTCCTTGGATTATTATTGAAATTTGAAGGCCCAGTAGGAATTGCTAAGTGTTATTGTTTACCCGCAAATAGCCTTCAAAGTTGAAACAGTGCTGTTTTCTTCGACAATAAGTATCTTGCGAAAAAATGCATGTAGATCCTTCAAATTGTATGATAATGTTGCTTATCACAGAATTAATAAGTTCACAGAATTTTAGCAAGATGGATCTTAAACTTTTTGATCAATTAACGATTGAATTTTTTTCAGCCCTCAATTGCAAAATGCGCCGTATTTTTTCTCAACCTGTTACACCAACTAATCTTGGCAAGAAAATTCAAAAAACCTTTCAAGTTTCATATCCCATTCAAGTTTTCAGAAAATTTTAATTCTGTCCAATTTTATTAGAATTTATTGAATTATATTAGCTTATGACACCTGTATAAAACCCTGTAACTTTATAATTTTAGCTTTTCAAGCATTCTTATTTTCTTAAATGAAAAGTGCTTTCAAAAACACAGATTTAAAAAAAAATATTGTTCTACAGCTTTCTGGAGCCAAGACAGCTTTTTTTCAATTTAAATCCCTATACCTTTGTTTATTGACCTTTAGGGCGAAATTTCTTTTGTACGTGATTATGGGTAGATCGACGAAAGATGAACGGTTATTATTATTTTCATAAGTAATAAATATTTATGGTTTTAACCGTACCTGTTTTGGTAGATGATATTTTCAAACATGCTTTACACCATACATCATGACTTCTGCATTTTGAAGTATTATTATGTCTTCTAATTAATTAAAAAAAAAAATATTACTTTGATTGTGATACAGCATAATAGTAGATTACAATGCTTATCGACATAACAGAATATACCTGCTTATTTCGTATGACAATTTTTTAAAATTATCATTACTTGAACAATACTATTAATAATAGTAGCTATTTGAAAGTTAATAAATGAGAAGGCACTTAAGCATTTAAATACAGTTTTATTTAAAAAATCATAAGGTCAATCAGTATTAAGAAATAAGGTTTTTTAAGTTTGTAAACGAGCTCGCTTCAAAGAAAAAATATCCAATTTAAAAAGCGTTGACCAAGACGTAAACGAATAGAAAATTCATTAATTGAAACGGATACGGTTAAAACCCCACATAATTGTTATTGATAAATGTAATTATGATATCAATTAATCTTTCGTCAAACAACCCTAAATCAAATACAAAGAAATTTCGTACGAGCCTTGAAAGCCAATAAAACGATGTTTCTGCAAACTTGGATGATTTCAATCGATGAGTTCCTTCATTACTCTAGTGCCATCGAGTAGCCACCGTCGCTGCTCCCGCTCCTCCCTCTCCACCACCGCCGGATGTACACCTTGAACCACGCGCTTGGCCGTATGTTACTTGTTGTTTTTCAGTTATTTACCAGCCATTTACCATACGTTTGTATTTTTTCAATGAAAGTATCAGTATTGAACTCAAACTTGTAAAGTTTTAAGCCCAAAAGGTCAATAAACAAAGTTATAGGAATTTAAATGAAAAAAAAAGACAGTCTTGGCTCCAGAAAGTCGTAGAACGATATTTTTTTCTTAATCTGTGTTTTTTAAAGCACTTTTTATCCAAGAAAATAAAAACACTTGAAAACGTGAGAGTACAAAGTTATAGGGTTTAATACGCGTGTTGTAAACTAATATAGTTCAATAAATTCTTGTAAAACCGGACAAAATTGAAATTTTCCGAAAATTTCGATGGGACATAAAATTTTAAAAGTTTCTTGAATTTTCTAGCCTGAATTGGTTGGTAAAGCTGGTTTAAAAAGGATACAGCACATTTTGCCATTCAGGACCAAAAAAAATCACACAAAATCACGTTAAATGGTGCTTATTTTAACGTGATTAAAAAAACAATTAAAATTAAATAAAAGCCACCCTTCTTCGCTCATACTGCCCCGTACCACCCCGCAAAGATGTATTCTAATCGAAAAGTATGGATGCCCTATAGTAGGAAGGCATGTTAAAAGAACGCCGCCCTGTACCACCCAGTTCTGCTCCTTAGCCTCTCTGCGCTACCCCACGTCATACTCGCAACTGCCCTGCAAAGATGTATGCTAGTAAGGAGATATGGAAGCTCTTTAGTACGGGGTAACTTAACAATTTTTTTTTAATTCATAACAATGTCTAATGGTGGTACTATCATATTTTGTATTTACCAATTGTCATTGGACGTATTATTAAATATTTTCTTCTAACATGCTTATACCATGCTAAAAAATAAGAGAATGAACTTTTTCCACAATAATTAGAAACAAAAACGAATGAGAAGTTATACAGGTTTCTTAGACCATTCATCATCATAAACATGGAACAAATCTAAAAATTTTGAAAACAAAGCTCGATTGGTAAGTTTATTCATAATGCCTGCTACATATATTGGCAGTCAAAGATACGTGTAACAACATTGTCAGGATACTATGGCCATCATTAAAAAATGTGGAAGATCAGATCTTGTTATAACTGTGACGTGTGATTCTAAATAAATATAAATCAAACAGATACTATTAAAATTTCCAACATACACTACTTCAAATGGTATTCCAAACAAAATGGCGAGATTATTCAAAACAAAATTGAAACTTGTATGAGATAACATGATAAAAAAAATTTTTTTTGTTAAACTAATAGCTCATGTTCATAAAATAGAACCTCAAAGAATTTGTTTCTCTCATGCACATACAATTGTATTTAAAAAAAAATCAAAAATTTTGTAAAGTATAAGAATAAGTTTGAAATAGTATAAAAGTATAAAAAAAAGAGTATAAAAAGAGTACATATATAAGAGTAAAAAAAAAATCCAATATTCAAAACGTGCAGACATTAACATCGGATTTCAAATGTTGACATAACTTCCAAATCATCAAATGATTTTTTTACAAGAAAATGATCACAAAAACAAACATAAAGTTAACCATTACCAGCAGGATGTATTATGATTATAGCTTACAACTCGGGACTTTCGAAAAATTTTAATTATTGTGTTTACTCTAAAAAATTACTACATAACTATCCTAAAAAATTTTTTAAAGTAATCTCTTTTTTTTAATAATCAAATAGTAAGTCCATTATTTTTTCTTCTAGATGATTTTAGCTAGACTACTGGTCACACTTAAAAATTATTTAACGAAAAATGGAGAGCTTACTCTGCTTTCGTTATACGCTTAGACTGTTTTATAGATTATTTTTGCTGAAGACTCTTCCAGTGATGCAAAAATTACAACATTAGTTATGAAACACATACTCTATGGTCCTCATGCAGAATACAGTTCTCATTTGAGTTAATCTAATCAGAAGTGTATAAAAAATTTTCTCAAATCATATCTGTGATGATGGAAGCAGAAAAGAGCAACTCAAAGTAACTCTCGGAGGGGTTTTAATTATCACTGCCACATCATGAAGCTTTAATTTAAACTGGAAACTGAGTTATTATAAAGTGATAATTTTGATGTCCCATGCGACATTACATAAAACTATAGTCGCATGCCTACTATTGGTTTGAGCTACCAATTAACAAAACTTTGTCTAATATCGAATCCGATTGTCAATCTATAATTAAGAAGTAAATTTCTGTTGTTTTAAATAGTGATTTTATTTTAAATTGTTAATCTAGATTTCACATACGTCAGCTGAGATTTTATGTAAAGAATAAATTTTAGTATCATACAACTAATATAACTAGCAATCGATGGAAAATTTTTTTAAAATCTGGTATACTTGTGAGATTTTCAGTCAAAAGAACATAGTCTATCACTCACCACTCATTAACTTTGGTTTCCTTGAAAAAAATTTGTGCTACAGATTAAGTTTTTCCTTTTTAGAATAAATTGCAAAAAGTTATTCCTACTACATTGATTTTGAGATAGTAAAGTTGCAAGTTTAAAATTTTAATACAGTTTACAGTGGGGAATTTTGAATACAGGCAGAAAATTCGAGAAATATACCGTTAAAAAATTTACAATTCGTACTTTTTTTTACAATTTTAAAACTGATAGGTCAACAATTTAAATACAAAGATCATTTAACAATTATCATGTAACTTGTCTGCTGCATAAGTAAATATTTGGCAAAAGAGTAGCTGCACATGTATAGCCATATTTAAGTGTGTATGTATAGCAAATGTATAACGATCGCGAGCTGGTCGATACTGTTGCCATATCTCAGCAGAGCGTAAGAATGCGCTTTTTCTACATCTAAGCGTTATGCGTATTTTAAATGCACTAACAGACGATGCATTGTAGATAGGCCTATGGGTAATAAACTACCTTAAATAGTAGTATTTTCGGACTCAGATACCACTCATGTCACTGAAACTTTTTATCTAATACAACTTTCTGAAATAATTTGAGTTGTTATTTGACCGATGGATCGGAAACTAAAATTTACCCACTAAAATTAACAAACATAACCTCAAAACTAAAACGCAATTGACTTACAGTGCCTACAAGTAAGGAAAAAATACTTCACTCCATTTGTGTTGTAAGGATTTTAAAATATTCAACCCATTACTTAAAGTTTTTTGTCAACAACTATGTATAAACTATCAATTTTAATTCATTGTAGCTGTTACCAGGTCTTTGTATTGTCTGGTACTGAGAGTAGAGGCCCGGAGGTAGTTAAAAATAAATACCACAGCTGCAACTCTTACAAAAATTAAGGAACCTCATGATTCGTAGCAATCTGACATGTTTTCAATACATTTTGTTTTATTGGTATTTAAAAAAATACTGTGTTGTTAGTTCTTCATACCAGCCAGAATCTAGACCAATAGATAGAAAATTAAACTTTGCTTTCTGGAGAGCTGTTTGCAGCACGATTAAGATTTATCTTCTACTCAACAATCGACCTCCAAAAAATTGACCCCCCTCTCCTCAAAAACCAATACCTGCCACAACTTTGCCAATTATTTTTTTACAGTAATCTACATTCTAAACGAAGGTGACGTCAATTTTTAGATGTACCAAAGAAAATAAATGACCTTCCTTCTGTCAGAATTTTAAAACTGCACCTAAAACCATTGGCATGATTATGCCCCAAAACATTTTTTCGTGAATTCTGATAGTAATATGCAGCGGTTCAAATAATTTCAGTTGTAGGTGCAGGAAAAACCTCATCGTATATTTCATACATTCCTCTATAATTACTTTTAGGTGAATGTAAAAGAAAAATGTTGAATTTGATTTAAATGCAGTGCGTTTTTAAAATAACTTTTCTGATACAAAAGTTGTGATATCCCCATAAAAACTACCTTTATCAATGGAAAACATTTCACTATTAGTGTTGGTTTTAAAAATCTTCTACGGTTGTAGCTCATGATTGTTTACATGCAGCGACGTTGTGTGATTTCACGTGGAAGATACAAAGCGGTAATTTCAACTGAATGAGTAATATTACTACTAACTGAGTGAGTAGTGTTACTAGTATGTAGTAACTGATACAATAGATACAATATAATTAAATGAAGCGAAAGTAAAAATGAAGCAATAAAATATATGTTTATAAACAAATATCAAAGTAATGTATAAGTTTTTGTTACGATACATTTAATATTTTGATGTATTAATGTGTTTTTTACAATACAAACATAAAAATCACTTGCCACATATTATTATTTTTTTACCTTATTTTTATGATGTGCACAAGGTACATTGTTTTGTCTCTCCAAGTACATTTAACATCTGAACTAGTTGGATTTGTTTTCGCTTGTTATTGTGAGTATAACCTGTGAATTAGGTTTTGTGCAGAAATGACTCAATATCACTCATGGAAAGGTCGATACCGTTGAACGTTCCATCGAACAACTTAAATTTCTATGAAATTAAATAATTGAAAATTTACAGATAAAAAGCCTAAAATACAAAAAAAATGATACACGATACACGGTACGACTGTATATGTATGTGCATGCGCGCGCGCGCATGTGTGTGTTTGTGAGTGCGTGCATATATATCATTTAAAATTTAAATGGCGTGCTTACTTCACTCGTTCGTAGCAAGTTTTGAACTTCTTTCAATTAAAATAAACTGAATTAAAGATTTATATACGGATTTACTGTTGACTCTCAAGAGATTTTTAATATTTTGTCTTGCTTTTTGCCTACCTATGACATATGTAAAGACTAAAATTTTTGATGATTAATTAAAAAAAAAAAAAAAAAATCCTGTAAAATAATATCTGTCGATACGGGTACATACTAAGGAATGATTAAGCCACCACTACCAATAAATAGTTAATTCTTTCTATAGCTTCTTAACAAAATATTTTCCAGCTTTTCCATAACAATCAATTAAATTAAATTAACTATTTCAATGCAATCGAGCACCCTATTTATGCTATCGAATATTCTACAATTAAAATCTTTATTTTAGCGTATAATAGTTATCTAAGACAACAGATGTTTCGCAGACGCAAGTAGCATGTATATTCGTTCGATACGTAGATTTTCACCACAGAAAAATTGTCACTGCGCTTTGGGAGATCGTACGTACACTAGATTAATTTGGAGATAACCACGAAGCTAATGCCAAACAGCTGTACAATTTAATTACGCAAACATTCACAGACAAAAATGTTTCTCTTAAAAATATTGCAGCTTTTGGATCTGATGGATGCAGCACTATGATGGGCGCATGTAACTTGGTTGCACAACGATTTTTATGCAACAATGAGAATACTGTTATATTAAAGTGCCTGAGCAACTCGATTCATATGTGTGCAGAAAATACAGTGAAGCAGTTACCTCGGAACATTATGCAAATGTGCTCGTCAATACATTCTTGTTTTAGTCGATCGTTAAAAAGACAGCACACGTTACAAGAGTTTTAAGTATTTTCAGATGCTGAAACACACAAAATTTTACAGCCACTAAGTACTCGCTGGTTATCTCTCGAATTAAATGTCTTAAGATTGAAAGAGCAGTGAAAACCTTTGCAGTTGTATTTTACACATGCTATGTACACTAAAACTATGGAGAGTGCAGAACCTATATTTAAATTTTTAAATTATAAAATAGAAAAATTCTATGTATTGTTTCTCTGTTTCATTTTAAATAAAATAAACATTTTGAATAAATTAAAAAAAAAGTATAATACGGCATAAGATTACTGACGTTCTAAATACAAGTTTTAAACAAATCGATAGCTCATTCTTAAATTAAATGTACGTCGTCTTACGTGAACCAGCATTTATTGATCATTTTGACGATACTCAATTTGTGGGTTTTAACTTAATAAATTTAGACCATGCAGCGAATACAATCATTAATACACCGGACACCCCTGATTTCAATGAAAATGATAAAGTTAGTGTTACAACTAACTGCTAAAATTTTTTAAGGATGCTGTAGATGCGTCTCAAAAGGAGATTTAATAACTTTGCCAATAATTTTTATGACATTTTAGCTTTTACTTCTCCACAAAATACTTTTTCTCCTGATTTCTACCAGAATAATCCTAATCGCATCGTAAATCTTATGAATAGATGTATAGTATACGTTACGAATCCATATAAAAATGATGTTATCATTGATCAATGGAATTTGCTTCCAGTTATCGATGATTTCGATAATTTTTTACTAGATACTGACATAGAAATTAGTGATTTTTACTTTGGATCATATAATTATGTTAATACTGCAGGAGAATATTTGTTAAGAGATCTCAGTTCTTTTATTTTTCATACTTCATCAACTCCGTACAGTATTGTTAACGCAGAGAAAACATGGAGTAAGTTAAAAATTACTAAAATTTTCTGAAGGAACAAACTGCACGTATAGTAACTTCGAGATAGGACGTTTATCAATATAATTTTGAGGTATGATGTTCTTCAATGATAATTTGAGATAAGACGTTTTTGAAAAACATTTTCGAAATACGACGTTCTTTTACTTAATTGTGACACTCAGCTGACAATCCTATATTATAGGGTTCTCAGCTGACTGTTACTTGATGTTACGAGACATAAGTGCACAGGTGGCCAAGTTTCAAAAGTCACCAGACTTTCAACTGTAACTTAATCTATCATCTAGGCTCACCATCCAAAAAACTGTTTAAAAATCAAAACTTATTGTAATGACTCCAAGATAATGAAATATCTTTTTTCAATATCTAATATCACCGTAGTAGATAAGGATCAGCTCATGTGAAAAAAAAAAGTTTTTCGAAAAAAATGTTTCACTTTATTTTAAGATAATAAGTTAGCCTATCAGTAGATTTTACCATGTTACATAAATATATATAATTTTTGCTTTAGTAAATGAAAGAGTCTTAAGAATTAAAATTAATAACAAAATAATTTTTAATAATTATCAAAAATTAGGTGGCCAAGATGGAAAATAATTTTTTACATACGTCAGGATTTTTTATGTATAACTAAGAGCAAACAAAATTTTCAGGGCATGTAAAATTCTTTAATTTATAGAAGGTATGGAAAATTTATAGATTTAAATAATTAATTAAGCAAAGAGGATAAAAAAACGATTTTCATAAATAGACATCGATGTAAACTTTATACTATAGTATATAAAATATACTAATCTCAATAAATTTATTTTTTAGCCACTATGATTAACAAAATTAATAAACCCTTTTAGTCAAAATACTTGGAACTAATTAGCAATTCACATCAATAAGACCTAAACTGCTTGTTTGAAATTGAGAGATAAAAATAATCATTCCAAAGAAAGTAAAGATGACTGATTTCAAGTCTTAAATTCAACTACTGATGAAAATAAGTTTTAGATAAAAGTATTTTAAAAAAAATTTAATAAGAAATCCTTGTAATATGTCTTTTGTACGTCATCATTTTTTGTAGAAATCTAAAGTACTATGCTTTTCTGAGTATCAGTTACGGCTAATTTCATGCATTACTAATTTATGTAATGATTAATTTTTTAAATATGGGAAATATTTTATTGAAATTTTTATTTCTCAGTCCACTTCTATTAAATTACGACATGATTCTAGTTAGTCAAAAAATATTACTATACGTTCTAACAATACTATGGACACCAGAAAATTATATCTTAAAGTTTCAGGCGTTAATTAAAGTGTAAATCATAGCAATTTTGTTTGTATGATAAATGTTTTTAGTAAAAACGTACAAAAACGCCTTAGTTGGTTTTTAGTGGTAAGTAATCTAAAGTTTTTTAACATTTCTTTTCATATAGTTTGAGTGCTTATAATACAACAAAGTATTTCAAATAGTTGCTTAGCAAAATATTAGCACACATAATTTTTCAAAGTAAAAACCAAAATTTTTTTTGATTTATTTTGTTACCTCTATTATTTTTCTTATTAAAAAAAAAATCAATCTTCTTATAGTAAGGACACTACAGTATTTTAAT
The DNA here is from genome assembly GCF_000648655.2 of Copidosoma floridanum. The sequence goes on from NW_019379643.1 coordinate 534,802, forward strand.
TTATATGTTTTATTCAAAATCGGAAGGTAAAATTGTATAACCAGATTTATTGGCTTATAAAAAATTAAGACAAACTGTCTTGTTTGTTAGATTAGGCATTTTTCTTTAAGTCTTAGCTGTAGGTTTTCTAAATTTACTATACATTTTCTACAAACGAAGTAAAGCATTTTTTTTATCTGTTTCCTAACTGTACATATTTAATTTCGAAGACACGTACCTTCAATTCCATCGTTTAATACCTCAGTTGCCGCATATAAGAACTAACATTGTTTATATGTTTGCAGAACATCTACAGAAAAACTATACGAACTACATCATAACATTAACTTATTATTTTGAGATGCATAATATTTTCAATGTTGCAAATAGAACAATGAAGTAGAAAAAATAAAAACGAGAAGGACATAATATTATTAAATAAATAAATTAACAGAGATACAGAATGGCTATTATGAGAAAATGTGGTAAATCAAACTTTAAATTAAAAAAAAAGTATAATACGGCATAAGATTACTGACGTTCTAAATACAAGTTTTAAACAAATCGATAGCTCATTCTTAAATTAAATGTACGTCGTCTTACGTGAACCAGCATTTATTGATCATTTTGACGATACTCAATTTGTGGGTTTTAACTTAATAAATTTAGACCATGCAGCGAATACAATCATTAATACACCGGACACCCCTGATTTCAATGAAAATGATAAAGTTAGTGTTACAACTAACTGCTAAAATTTTTTAAGGATGCTGTAGATGCGTCTCAAAAGGAGATTTAATAACTTTGCCAATAATTTTTATGACATTTTAGCTTTTACTTCTCCACAAAATACTTTTTCTCCTGATTTCTACCAGAATAATCCTAATCGCATCGTAAATCTTATGAATAGATGTATAGTATACGTTACGAATCCATATAAAAATGATGTTATCATTGATCAATGGAATTTGCTTCCAGTTATCGATGATTTCGATAATTTTTTACTAGATACTGACATAGAAATTAGTGATTTTTACTTTGGATCATATAATTATGTTAATACTGCAGGAGAATATTACTAACAG
>NW_019379643.1:535994-602485 GCF_000648655.2 Copidosoma floridanum
AAAAAATATGTTTTAAATGCGAAGCATGTAAACTTGCTGTCCAGTAATAGATCCCTTAAATAAAATAGGAGTGTTCCTATACTCAGTACTTGGACACGAAAAAAATCGCTAAAAATTATAATTTATAATTGGGTATAGAACGTTCAAGTTATTTTTTCACTAAAGTAACGTTGCAAAATGTATATTATAAAAATTTTTATTGATGTTTATCTGTTATCAGTATGGATGTATGGGTATGTGATCGGGCAATAAAATGTAACACAGGTAACAGAGTATATGACAGTATTAAGCTGATTGAGTGTTCCAATCCTATCAGTTCCTGACTTGCATCACATATCGCCACGTATTCTGCCTCGCAGATTGAGATTGCAACGTAGTTCTGTTTTCTCGTCTTCCAAGCAACTGTATCGCTATATAATCTTATGAGGTATCCACCTGTCGTAATTGAGCCTTTATAGTCTGCCAAACTCGCACCTAAAAAGGCTTCCAGTCTATTTTTCCGGTCTCTGTAAATTAATCCCAGAGTTCTGGTGTGTTGAAGATATCGAAAGACTCGTTTGACCATTCTCCAGTCATCTTCAGTTGGGCAGATTTAATGTCTGCTTAATACATTCACAGAGTACGAGATGTCTGGTTTGACTGTGTTGGCCAGATACAGCAATTATTTGGTTTATTTCTATCTTTAGATTGGGGGTTCAATTTCCTAAGGGAGCTGTTATTTTGTTGGACAGGTGTGGTGTGCGATTATATGTATATACTGCAGCACCTAAGGTTAGATCCAACATGTTCTCCCTAAACTTTGAGTCAAATATGAAGGTTCACACTTTGTCCTGCAATGTGCGATTGATTCGTTCCGAAACGCCATTGTGTTGAAGATTGTCTGGGCAGGCCAGTTGAGACTCAGCTCCCAATCTCTGTAGAATTTCCACTGTTCGACCTCCTGCAAACTCTGTGCCTTGGTCAGTTCTGTAAATACACATCTTTGCATCAAAGCCTAGTAGATTTCGTGCGCTGGTCACAAATTTGTCCATGCAACTTCTTGCTTTACTATTTACTTTCACAGGGTATGCCATCGTCAATATTAAGTAGTCGTCTGCGTATAATATCATAAATTTGTATCTTTTAGGATCAGTTGCCGGACTAATCGGTCCCATTGTGTTGGCGTAAACTATTTCAAGTGGTTTCGATACCCTCTCTCTTCTAGTGTTGAAAGACAATCTTTAAATTTTAGCAATGTGACACACGTTGCATAATGTAATGAAGTAATCGAACACAGATTTGTTTAAATCTTTATTGTCCACAAACTTTCTTTAAAATGCCTCAAGATATTCCTCCGATGAGTGCCCGAATCTTGTGTGTCAGAGCATGGCTCTGTTATTTTTTAAAAGTATTTTATACTTTTATGTAAGGGGACTTTAAGCCTCTGAAATTTTACCAATCATTAGTTCTTTACCATCATTAATTTTTCTATCTTTAATGGTTTTCTCAAACTCATTTTGCTGAGCGGTAACCAAACAATCGTTTTCAGATCCATTATTTGAGATTATAGGGTAGCTCTGACTATAAGTGGTACTGACTTTCTGAACTTTCTCGGCCATTGATGCAAAGACACTTTCTATCATTAAGCAATCTATAATTTCTTTACACTTCTTGTTATTGCTTGTACTCTGTCCATCTTGCACTAGTTCTACTATCCAATAAAGACTCTATAGGTATCAGAAATTAACATCTCGTTAGAACGTGCGTCGAATATATCTATCTTAAGGTTGTCTAAATAGATACACATGTCAACAAGCTGACGAAGCAACAGTAACTTTTCAGTGAGCAAATTGGCGCATATCACTCTATCTAGGATCATTTTGTTTTTGTTATAACTACCCGAAACCCATCTTTCTTCCTCTGCTCTCAAGTCCACGGAGTAATTTTTATTCACGCATTTAACCAATTTTCTTTCATAAATTTTTGGTTACCTCCGTACGCATAGAGAGCAAAATTTCGGGTCCAACAACAAACATACTTCTTGATGCATTAGATCTAAGCAATTCCATATTACTTTTACCTTCTTTATACTTGACGTGAATATTTAGAGGAAAAGCCATTTTCGCTTTTAAACAGTCTATTAGAATCTGCAATTCTCACAACTGGTACTTTATTGACAATCTTATGGTAAAAGCCATCTCTTTTCTCACTATTAAGAAAACTCTGAGTTTTACTAATAAGTTCGAAATCTATCAAAATCCATTCAAAATCCATCTTAGTCCATCGAACGATTCGCAAAATTTAGTATCACTTTGCTTTGTGGGATCAAATCTAACAGTGTGAATTTTGTTGTGTATTTGATACGCCTTTATCTGTATATTATTTTTTTCATATTATTAATTTTTGCACTATTACCGTGGGATAAGTAATAAAGTACACTCTGTTTTAATAATCTAGGGATAATCTATCTAGTATTAAATTTAAAGTCTGCTCCGTGATGTAAAAATACAAGGTGTGGCGTTCCGAGGTCTCATTTTCGTGCCGTTCTGCGACTTCCATCACGATGCCATATTTAAGAGAGATGTAGCTACTACAACGCCAAAGAGTCTATACAACGAAACGAAGTGGCCAAAGTTGAAACTAAAACCTATCCCCCACATCCACTTCGAAGTGAGATTTATATATAGATATAGACATACGTATAAATGTACATGTATACCCTCCCCTCCCATGTTAGATGTCACAAGTTTAGAGTATTTTTTTTTTTTTTTTTTGAAAATTCTGCTGCGCGTGCGTCGGCACCTCGTTCGTGCACTAGTGGCCCCTGTCCTAGCCATGAGTGGCGCTCACCTGCCGTTCCTGTCATTTCCTTAGAGTGTTTTGGAGCCTGTGTTTTGCTGTAAAGGGGGTGGGTTTCGGGTGGGTTATAATCTCTTTGAACGAGGCTTCGTATAATTTGGATCGAATTTCACTTACAGGTAAGTTCGTTTGATCCGTTAATTTTACTTTATGCCTCGTTCTCGAGATTACATGTTGTAGCTGTTTAAAGCTGGTAGCGGAAAAACGCAGGCTGTCTCGTTGAATGTGAAACTACATTGTTGTTTTATCTCTTCATTTTGTACTGTGAATTACATCCAGTTTAGAATCTAGTTATGTTTATGATGAGATTGTTTATCTCGATTCGTTGATCGGCTCCTGAGCTAGGGGTGCTTGATGCAAGTCGGTTTATGTAGTCATGATGCTGGAGGCGAAGGACTCGAGATTGGTCATTATGGGCCTGTTGTAGAACCGTGCAAACGTTTTGGAGCGCTTACTCCACCCTGCCGTTCTCTTTATGACATCCAGGCTTACTCCCTTGGCGGCAGCCGCTGAGGTCGCGGCGTGTCGCACAGAATGAGCTGTAAAGACGTTGGTGTCTATGCCGCTGGCTTGTATTACTTGCTTGATCCAGGAATTAAAGGTTTGTGTGCTTACGCGCTTGTGCGGTTTCTTGAAACTTATGAATAGTGCAGTCTCGTTCTGTCTGATTCTTTTCATTTCTCTGATGTAGTGTAGTACATGTGAGGCTACACAGATCTCTGGGTGCTTTTCGAACCTTGGTAATGTTAGCAGTGGTTGTTCTTTTCCAGGGCCCGATGTCTTGATCATGGTATCTATTCTTATTTCTAAGCCCGTGGTGGTTTCTCTTATGTTCTGAATGTTGATCGCTGTTAGGGTTTGAGCTCGTTGGGCTGTGCACAGGGAAAAAAGAGCGGCTGTCTTGAGCGTGATGGTTTTTAGTCCCAGTATCTCCGACTTGCCTAGATTCTTGAGGTAGTCTAGGACTGTGTTTACGTCCCACATGGCCGTGTACCTTGGCCTGGAGGGTTTCAGGCGGAAACAGCCTTTTAGGAACCGAGATACTAGTCGGTCCTCTCCTATCTTGTTGTCCCCAGAGATCAGTAATACTGCGGCACGTGCCAAGTTTATCGTGCCATCCTGCTTCGAACAGGTCTGTTAGGAAGCTTATCATTGAGTGTCTGGATGGTGCGAAGAAATCCGTTTGGTTCTTGTCGCAGAACTCCTGCCATTTCTTTAGTTCAGAGGCATATTGTTTGATTGTCGCTGGAGCTAGTGAGGCCAGCGTTATGTCTAGTGCCCTCAAGGGTATCCGATCACGCTGCAGTGCCTGCCGGATACGATCCCTGCCAGCAGTCTGAGGTTTCTGGCTTGTGGGTGTGCCGTGTTCCTGAAAAAAGATAAGAGCAGGTCAGCACTTGGGCCTAGTATAAGTGGGTCTTCTGTAAGGAGTTCGCAGAAGAGTGGATACCACGTTTGAGCGGACCAGTCTGGCACTACGAGGATGCCTACCGCTTTTTCGCGTTTGATTTTTGTTAGAGTTCTCAGTATTACGCTGAAGGGTGGGAAGGCGTAGAAATTTACGTTGGTCCAGCTCATCGTGAAGGCGTCTATCTGGGCTGCTGCCGGATCTGGTCCCCAGAACAGAAAAGTCTTGCATTTTTTGTTGTGCCTGTTGGCGAATAGGTCAACCTCGGGGTTGTCGAGCTCCGACTTAATCAGTTCGAACCAGATATCGTTGAGCTCTCACTCCGTGTCACTGTTCGTCATGCGAGAGAGGCGGTCTGCCTCCGTATTTTCTCTCGATGGGATGTAGGATGCTGTGAGGAATATTTTCCTGTTCTGTGCCCAATTCCAGATGTTTATCGCGAGGTCGTGGTACTTTTTATGTCGTACGCCACCCATTCTGTTCACGTATGCTAAAGCTGTTGTGTTATCTACTCGCAGTAGTATGTGTGCGTTATTCATGTGCCCCGCAAAAGCTTTAAGTCTCATGTATACTGCCATCAGTTCTTTGTAGCTGATGTGCCACTTCACTTGTTCTAGATTCCAGAGTCCGTAGGCTTCTTCCGTTCCGTTTGTAGGGTTCTTTAGGTTTCTTAGCCACCAGTCTAGGTCTGGAAGGGTTAAGTCTGGGATTTCCATTTTCTCCGTAAAGTTTCCGCTAGCCCTTTCAAGTGCGATGATTTTTGCTCTCTCCAGGGACCTTGTATGTAGGAGGCCGTACTCAATTGATGAATGATTACCTATTTAGTCAGTTTTTTCTGTGTAAATGTTCACGAATTGTACGTTTAGTCACTGAAACAACTGGAATGAAAATATTAAAATAAAAAATATATATTGTTTCACGTGTTTCTTTATGTTAACATGCTTTTTATTTTGAAAGCTTTTGAAATACGCGGACAGCATGGTGGCGCGATGAAAGCGTTCCTGATTGGTCAATCAAAATGGATGCACAACGCCACACCCTTATTACCGTTTTACATCATGGTCTGCTCTTTATCTTCAATCAACTTTTGAATCTCCTAAATATCTTTCTTGTAGGCTCCTTTAGTCAGTTCTATCTTAAGATCGTTATTTTTGCCTGCCATTTTCTCATGCAAATTGTCTATATGTTTCTTTAAACTATTTTTTTTACCTTTCAGATTCTTTAATATACTCTCTATGGTTCATGTACTAATGAAATCTTTTTTTTCTTTTTTTTTGCTATCAATTATTGAGGTTTATTAATCAAAATCAAATTTAACTTTCTCTTTTTCAAATAATCTTGTATCATTCAAATTTATTTTCCTATCTCTCAAATCCTTATTCTTGTCTTTAGATGAGGTATCAATCAAATTTATTTTTCTCTCTCCCAAATCTTCAATTTGCTATCTTGTTAAAGGTTCCCTTTGTTTATGTCTATCTTAAACTTTTGTTTACACGTTCTATCTTTAATCTATCTAAATAACCTTTAACTGGAATGTGCTGCTTGTGTTTAGGGATAGTGTTAATTATACCTTCACGTTTTTCCATTAAATTAAACTGATTTGCTGTATCGTAATTATCAGTTGTATCTCCTATAATAACTCAGATCAAGTTATACAATTATATTGTTTCCCAGTAACCAGTCGAACACAAGCTTTGTCAGCGGGAAAGATTAGCAAGCACGTACACACGAACTCAATGCATGCGCACTACCCATCGGACGAGATACAGCAAATGACTTAAGCATGCCAACGCAACATGTCTAAAGTCATACACAATAGCAGCACAATTCCAACGTGACCGAGCACAATCATATGTATAACAAGTGCAGAATAATAATGTTTCTTAAATAAGATACTTTATCGTTAGACAAAAACAGTGCTACGTTTTTACTACTTGTCACCATCACATCTTTAAATTTTTCTATGTTTCCCTCCATTTTTTTATACACTTCTGTCAACGTATCCAGTGAGTTCTTATCAAAAACATATTCTGCCTGTTATTACGATGTGCTGACGCGCATTATACCAAAATTAGAAATTTTAAATTTCTGCATTTTAGTTTGAGTCAGCATTTACCTCTAATCTGAGCGTAAAAATCCACGGGGAGGATCGAGGCCGCACTGTACGGAGACTTGGAAAAATAAACAAGTCCATCTAAGATGGCTGCTCTGTGTGCGCCATCAGCAACCAAGCCTGCTAATAGGTATATATACGCCCGGTCTGACCGAACGCAAGTCATGGCCAAAACGAGATCCCTCTCGCTGCTTTGAGGCGTCCCCCTCAGTGTTAGCTATAGCTGTAGCAGCAAAATGAAAATCCTCGTACCCCAATGCAAGCCTGCCTCACGCGAGGAAAAACACGTGCCGACTCTTGACCTTTGAGAATTACAGAGTACTAGCTTTATGAAACGCTTCACAAATCCTATTTACTGTCATACTTATCATATCTATAACATCTATTATCACCACTCTTATATAATTTTGGTTTTGAAACAATGAAAAACAAAACCCATTATGTCAACATAATGACCGATAAAGACACTGTAGGTATCATTATCAGTTACTTTTTTTCTTTGGTGAATTTTTCACAATCTTTCTCACCCCGCCAGCTGTCACCTCCCCGCTCTGCTCAGTCTCACTGGTGGCTGATATCAACCTCAACGCCGCCTCGTCGATGGCCTGTAAAAAGCCTGTAAGAAAAAGGCACAAGGAAACGAAGAGGGCAAAATAAATGCGAGTAAACGCGCGATGGGCTCGATCACAGAGAAAAAAAATGGTGGCTAAGGAGGTCTTAAATGCACAAGCACACTACACTTTTTCAGGCCCATAACCTGTTATCAGTATGGATGTATGGGTATGTGATCGGACAATAAAATGGACAACACTACCGCTTTTATTACAAAATACAAACACGTTTATTCTCACTATCTTGAGTATATGCTATCTTTAGTCTTTACAATCAAAGATACAATTGTAAGCTAAACTGGAATAAAGCAATATTGAATAAAATAAGGAAATACGAAAAGCAGGGAGTGTGTATCGACAGACTGACCGCGCGAGAATAAAGAAACTTTAGGTATTATACGCTAAAGTGCAGCGTCACGGCGCGTCTCATCTTCTTGCTATTGCGCATGCCTGAAAATTCAGTTACGAGCGCCAAGTATACATTTTACATTATCAGAGTTAAACACAGCGAAAATATAAATAACTCTGACCAAGAATAGCTTCCATTCGATAACAAAAGACTTTTTCTATACCTGATATTTGGACAGTAAAAAACACTTGAAATTATTGATTATTACTAAATATAATATGTTAATGTTACTGTTAAAAATCAAAATGAAGTTGAATAATGACCAGAAACTATAACATATATTAAAAAAGATTTTAATCATTGAGTAGTTGAGAGATGTGAGAAAGCATTTTGAAATTAGATCTACCCTAACCTCCTTTCCATTTAATTAACATGGGGCACCTAACTACTGGTCCCAAGTCTCATGTTGGTTTCAGTACCTGAACACTGGTATCTAAATACTCGGTCTTGATTTTTTTTTTAATATTAACTTTTTCTTTGTTTATTAAGCTGATATTTAACATTTTTTTTTTCTAATAAATAAAAAAAAGTTTTAAATAATTAATGCAATGTTATTTGGAACATCACTTTTGATAGTTTTTTATAAACCTGCAAAGAAAATTTCGACTGTGAAAAGTGTTCAACTACTGGTTACTTTACCTTATACGTATAAAATCTGAGAAAAGGTAGTAATTTTTTCATTAACAGTAAAATTTTCTGAGAAAAAAATTAATGATTCAATTTTTTAATAATTTTATTCATAAAATTTTAAGCTAAGGACTTGATTTGTTGTTTTTCAATTAGCTGATAGTAACAGCCTGTGAGGTTAGGATAAAAAAATAATTCACAACTTAAGAATTTTCAATTGTCAAGCTGTTCAGTTAAATGTTTCTTTTTAATCAAGCACTCATTAATTTAGAAATTATATGGCTGTTAATAGCTATTTTTTTTGTCTTAATTATTACAATCCATGTCAATTTATAAATTATTTTTGGGATAATTGTATTACGGAGATTATTATATCAAAGAATCCCAGTTTTGTTTCTGTGAGAATCAGTTGAAGTCTACTTTTTTATCTTTTAGTATTTTAACTAAAACAAGATGACTTTTCAACGCTACCCAAGTAGGTCTTCAGAAAATGATTGGAAATTCAATTATCAATTTCAAGAAGAAAGGTTAGAAAAAATTACTCCTAGTCAGTGTTGATGCATAATAGCTCAACTCCAAAATTGGTATGAGCAGTTTAAAAAAAATGATCACAATATGCTTGATCTAACTAATGCCCTTGCAGAGTATGTTTGTTATTAAGAAAAATCATTGGATAAAGTATTTATTGCTGTTTATTAGGGGAGGGTTGGGTACGATCATCACCCTCACATTGGTCCTAAATTTCAACGTTGCATTTCATTTTCTTTTTAGTTAAAAAAAAGAATAGCTATGGGAACACCTTTAAGAATCAGAAGCTAGCTTTGTTAAAAAAATAACATTGCTCAGCTTAAATTAACTCTGATAACCAGAAGCCTCATAAAAAATATCATTATATCCACTAGTCGGGTGCTATCGTCAAGGGTATCGGGCACTTTTGGCAGCGTAAAAAAGTAAGATGTAGGTGTAAGAATGTCTTTTAGAAATAAAAGTATTATTCATTGTAACATTAAGAAGCATAAAATGTTTCAAAAAATTTTTTTATTAACTTATTTATATTTTTTATTCAAATGTTTTATTAAACATGGTATTTAAATATTCTCATTTATTTTTCTTGACACTTGAATTTGAAATCCCCTGAGATTAATCACATGTAATTACATCATCCATCAAGAACTCTTTTTACCTCAAAATGAATTTCACCCTTAAAATATGATTTACGCTTACTTTTTTGTTTGTACTTGCTCACTATTGCTTTATGTGCTTATTGATAACGTAAAAAATCACAAATTATAAAACACAACTTTCTAAGTTTGGTTTGTTTACATTAAAAAAAGTTATGTTCACTTGCTTGGGGGAAGCCTGCTGATTTCACTGCTATACAACTAACTGTGATGATCCTACTTTACCGTGAGTGACGAAAATGCCAGATATGGGTACTGTTTTTCAAATTGTTGTAACTTTTTTTCTGCACAACCTAGAGAAATTGTACAAATTAGCAGCTTAAGGTAATAGTTTTAATGTATAGAATAGAACTAGACTCAACAAACTTAGACAATTCTGTAGTTATCATACAGACAATTAGGAAACTAGAAAAACCATTTTTTTATCATCATAATTTACGAGCTTACTGTGGAATTTCAGCAATATTTATCCCTTTTCTACTTATTGACATGTGTAGTGAGTGTACTAAGCAATAATTATTAACATTTTTCGTTTGAAAAATTTTCATTTGTTAAAAAAGTAGGTGTGACGAATCGACCCACGCTGACGATCTTACCCTACTTTTCCCTACGTGCTAAAAGAATACGACGATCATTTTTCACACATAGCAGTAGATCTTTATCGCAGCATCTCTACTGGTCATATAAAAGTAAATTGAGCAGGGCTTTGGGAAGGCTTACATAACGTCCCAGTTTTTTTAGACCATCATGAAGATTGGTCTTAGTGAAGAGATTTATTCAGAGCAATTATCAACACTATAAATCAGTTATCCCTCATCCTGAAGCTTACTTTTCTTAGAACTTACACTAAAGGTGAAGCTTCTGAGTTTATTGAAAGTATTTCTTTTACAGATGCAGATTTCAGTTTAGCGTAGAAGAATCTCCTTAATTATCAGGAGAACCGATGTAGATTATTGAATACATGTATTGGAAATATGCTAGATGCAAACGAAAAAAAAATTAAATTTCAAAGTAAATTACAAGCATTAATGCAATGTCCGTTTGGACTGAACGATGTGTTAGTAACTTTTGTTCAAGGCTTTAGCGATTTAGACGTGATTATAGGATCATTAAGTCGACAGCTTAGCAAAAAAATTGCCACGAAATGGCAAAGACATCTAAGTAACGATACTGACTCCTACTCTTGACAAATTTTCAGGGTTTTTAATAGCTCAAGCAGTTACACAAAAGGCATCACAAGTTAAAAATTTAACCTACAAAGAAGACAATGATTAACATGAATGGTATGATCATGTATATGGTGTAAAATTTCGTAGGCACTCAGTCGGAAAGGACAGGAAAGGATAATTTATCAAAATGCGTTATGTTTGAATTGCTTAGGCCTCCTTTAGAGATCACACAATCATGAACAAAGTTCTATAACAAATTGAACAACTGGAATTAATCCTACTACTCATTCTTTTACTTATAAAAGGCTGAAGGTAAGCAAAGTTATATTAGCGACTCAAGTCACCTATAGACTTAGAATAACGTTTAATAAATTAATTAATCCTAATTCTCAAACTATTCTTTTATTTATTCGTAGAATTGAATCAATTCAGCTCCAACTCATTACTCAATGATTTCAGTGTAATTATTTATATGTTTGCATGCACGCGATCGTAAGTGTGTGTATACACACACACACACACACACACACACACACATATATATATATATATATATATATATACATACTAGTGGGGCTAATGCCCCCCTGTGCGCTTCGTGCGCCAATCCCCCACTAACAGATTAAATAGACAAAGTAACGACATTACTCTTGTATTTATCAATACAGGCTGAGAATGAGTTCACAATAGTAGAATACGTGACTCACAAGGGAGTTGATAAAACAGATGATAACACACATATTAATTTTCCAATAGATTTTTCAAATAATATCAGAGAAGGTCTTCAACCACACGAATTAAAATAAAAAATAAATGCTAAAGTAGTTTTAATAAGAACTTAAAGTGTATCAGACGGTCTCTGTAGAAGCACAATATTAAAAATAACAAAATTATTTAAGTATAATATAGAAGCAAAAATAATAACGGGAGGAAAAAAAAGGAAGCAAAGTTTATATTCTTAGAATAACATTGAATACTGGCACCTCATCATCATTGCCTTTTGTCTTCTATAGAAAACATTTTCCCTTAGTATTAGCATGTTCTATGTTTATCAACAAATCAGAAAAACAGAGTTTTGATTCCTTAGGATTGTATATTAAGAAACCTTTATTCTTTTACGGACAATTATACGTTGCTTTATAAGGATGTAAGAATCCAAAAATGATTTTTCTTAAGTCAGAAACTAAAAATATTGTTTAGCAAGGAATTTATGAGTAATTCAAAAATATGTAACTTTGTAGATCTTCACATTTAAACAGACGTATGTTAATTCATAAAAACTAGGAAAAATAAATATGTGCAAAATATGTAAAGGGTTTTGAAAGAACAGATGAGTTGAGACGACAGATAAAATGTCACAATATTAGGCTAACAGAATAAATTATTGTTTCAAAAGCTTAATTGTGTTTGTCTATCTAATTATGCCTCCTCCTGAATTCTGTCTTTTTGTTAATAAAGTCCTCAGGTAATCAAGAATTTTATATTTGGGTAAAGTAAACATGGACCAGGAAGAGATTTAAAATGTAAAAGTTCAATCAAGTTAAACAAATAATGATACTTCAGAGAAATGTAGTAAGTAAGGGGGAGCGAAAAGACACAGGGAGACCTATGATCGGTGACTTAAAAAACCCTAAAAACGAGATATGAACTGGGTACTAAATTACGTATATTTTTTAATATTTATGACGGTAAAACATTCTATAAATATGTATTTTTCTGGGGGGACGTGGAGGGGGAGCTAGAGGAGGAGCTGTGGGGGAGCGGGAGGCGGGAGCGGAGGGGGCTGAAACTAACTTTTGTCAATACAACTTTATAAAATATTAGGATATATTTACATATTTATATATGTATATATATATATATACATACACACACGTATATATATTTGTGTGTGCGCGCGCGCGCGCGCGTGTCTGTGTGTGTACGCGTGAAACTACATTTTAATCACACATGCACACGCACTTCCTCTATGCCAAGCAAGTTTAACCTTTTATTGAAATTTATACTTAGTATTTCTATTATAGAGTGACTAGCAGCCCCCCGTCTCGGCTTCGCCCAAGACTTACTAAATAAAACACTGTAGTGTGTTGACATGTAATGTGAAACATTTTCAGTTAGAAATTTTACACATATTCCTGATACATCTCAGAACGAAAATCTTCTTATTAAAAACATATTTTTTCGGAATCCATATAGTTTATTTGGTCAAATAATGAGGTGTAAAAATTCAAAAAAATTATTATGCTGAAAAGTACCGTGCGTTCTTTATGCCATAGAATAATCGGTGGCTATAAGAAGCCGTTGATTTACAGTTTCTCCCGTGTAATTCACGAAAACGGCTATTTTTTAAAGCTGTTAAGATTTTAAACCCCCAAAAAATTTATATTAAAAAAAAAATTTTTTTCTCATATCTCACAACTTTATTACCAGAGCAACAAAGTCCTGGACCTTAAACCCTACATTTTTATTGCCACAAAAATACAAATACATTTTCTACTCATTAAAAAATCTGAAGTAGGATCTTTAAAGATTTCAGAGATTGCTGTGAGGGTACAACGAAAAGCTTATCTCTTACGTAATGGACTCTTAAGTTGTCGATTTTGACGCTGCTGTTTTAATCTCGATAAATTTTCTGCGTCAGTCTCTTGACGCCCAAGTAAAATTGTATTTATTAGATACACTTGAAGTTTTTCTTCCGATTTACCCTCTTGCAACTTTTGGCATGCTTAAAACTTTTGTGACCCCTAAAAGCTGTTTTCTGTCAACTTTGTTAAGTTCTAATATATTTTTATTGGTTAGGTAGTTTGACGTCCGATGGCCCTAAAAAAGACCGGTGAGCCTCTTAAGTTAACTCTTTCTTGACTGCAATTAACAGCAATTGTGACTGCCTGGATACCTCAGGGTGATCTTCTCTGGCCAGTTGTTGAAGCCCCGTACTGGAGAAAAATTACAAAGTCTGAAGCTTTGGAGCTAGTTGTTAAGATCTTTCCCAACGTCTCCTGGTATAACGTCAAAGACGTTGGTGTCCAAAGCACCTTTTTTATTTTCAGATTCAGTTGTTTTGGTGATCTTAGATGGGAAGATTGGTTAGTGATACTTGTCCAGTGGAGGCTGTCCCGTTGGCTCAAGTTTTTTTCCTTCATAGCTGTTATAGGTTTGCCCAGCGCAGACCTTGGAGAGGATCGGTGATTCCTGGTTGAATGCTTAGAGTCGAGAGGGTCGTATAGGGTCGTTGGTCACCGGGTTTTCCAGCCTTGCGAAGAACAACTCCGCAGGTGACATCTGCTAGTGAATGGCTGACTTGGTTCAATAGTGCCCGTCTTTAGTTAATACAGTCTTTTAGTCGACGAATCGCTTCCGGAAATAATAATAAAAATGTATTTCTTGGCAGGTCGTTTACACTTAGGTGGATCCTAAAAAGAACCGATGAAATTGATATTTGAGTAGGGAACGTAAATACTTATAATGGCCCTAAAAAGTGCCAGTGGTAAAACTTTCAGGCTATTCATTATTATTCCTGATGATGAAGAGCTGGCTACGGGTTGCTTGATTCTTACCCTGGGAGTCTCGATGTACGGAGACTGTGATGAAGGGAGGTACGCCGCTGACCAAAGAATATCTCGTCTTCGAGTCGTTCCCCGGATAACCAACTGCTTATCGTTGGACGGGAACATGTGAGTAAGCATGTTGGGGACGTGACGACCAAGAAGGTAGCCGTTGTGGCTGCCCGTGCCCCTCAGAGCTGTTTTCCCACCCTTACATTTTTAGCCGAAAATTCTCTTACTGCACCAGGTAGGATGGTGGGACTGCCACACAACTCTGAAGAGTTGGTGCAGATTGTGCTCTGGCTAAATATGTCACCTGGTATTATGCCAGAGGCGTCATCGGTTGGAATTAATTTTTTTTTTTTATCGCACTCGTCGAGATTCAGGTAAATGGACACCTAGGTCTCTTCCCCCTTACAGAAGAGTGTTGTCCGTAACCGGGATATCCAGCTGCAAGACTATTATTAGCATACTCTGTACAGCTTGTTGAACTGCCAGAGTACGACTGCATGGATATAGAGACGCTCCAGCGTATTATATCCACACTTATTTAATCCTGTTGCAGGTAGCCTCGATTTTATGTTGACGCCACCTAGTGGATTTTACTGAACTAAAGTGAAAAGCTGGCGTATTTCTGCAAAACTTTGAGCTCATTTATTGTTATTGTTATTTAATTTTTTAAGATAAAAACTATACTAAAACTATCTAGGAAGTATCATGAATCAGTGTGCAAAATTTCAGCAAAATCGGTTCAGTAGTTTCCGTGGTTAGCGATTACAACGGTTTTAGTGACTTTGCTATATATATTAGTAAGATTAGGAACAGAAAAAGGAAGAGAATCGTTGTGTCCTTGATCGGAACTAGGCAGTGTAGTGTGCTAGCAGTCCAGCCACTGACTAATATAAGTAACAATTGTACTGATACGTATTGTTATAACTCTATTAAGATTGATACAGCAGATTGGAAAATCAGCATCTAGATCGGTAGTATGCCACACTGATGTATTCCAGTAGGCGATTGAGAAAAAAACAACTCTTTTTATTTTTTCTCTGTTCCTTTAGTTTTTTTTTAATGCTCTTCAAACTTTATAACATTGGCATTAAGTGTGAGTTTTAATAGGATGTTGAGCTTGCTTTGTATAGATAAGTGCATATACATGTGTGGTCGCAAATTAGTTGCGATACGCATAAATAAATAATTGCAGTTGAATCGTTGAGTAAAGAGTTGGCGTTTAATTAATTTAAAATAATATTCATTATAACTTATTTTAACGTTATTTCTATAACAAGTGTTAGTCTCTTATACCTGATGCCTATGCCCTGGTGGATTCAGTCTCGCAGTCTTCGTTTATCTAGAAATCATTATCGAACCCCTTAGGACATAAATGTTCAGCTGACGATACTATGACAATTGCTAAGCGAGCAGTGGCTTTCGAAGTACAGCCTTATTCTAAAGTCAACGTAGGGGAAGGTGGGGCATACTTGACATAGTAAAAGTAAATGCTCGTAAAAAACATAAAATAGGACGGATCAAAATTTTAAAAAGCACTAGTAGATAGACTGACTCCTCCTACTAATTAATTAATTGGTTAGAATTCCGTTTTTAATTGTATAATAGATATTTTGTCAACTAAGTAAAAAGTCGAAAATTGGCCCGGTGTGCCCGCCATGTGGGGCATACCGAGCCCTAGGATTAGTTGTAGAATTTTTCCGACTGTATAAAATGAGTGAAATAGTAATGAATTTACTTAAGACACAATCTAAATTAATTTATTTATACTATAGTGTACGTATACAACAGTTCTTTATGTGAAAATACTTTTGTCTCTTTTGATTTTACTTTTTTAAATTGTCCTCTTCAAGATAAACAACGAATATTTCATCAAATGATTTTTAATACTATTATACATGAATATACACCCGTTTTTATCTAGGCAGAGATATGTTTTTTTTCTTCTTTTGATTCAATTTTTCATGAAATACCTTATTATAAGCCTATTTTCCTTATAGTTAATAATATAATTTATCAATTTTAATGACAAAGAGTAAAGAATACAAGAACATTTCTTATTTATAAACTGTGAATCATAATTAAGGATAATAAAATCACTCTTAAGTGAGAGATTTGAACCCACAACCTTCTGTTTCGTAGATTATTGCTCTGCCGATTTGGCTTACGAAGGAGACTACAGTTTTATTTACCCTTAGTCCTTATTTATTTATGCTATAAGTTAAATTTTTTCACGATAATTTACGTTCAATTAGTTGAGTGTCATGCAGTGGCATAGAAAGGTTAGGTACGCAGTATAAACAGAGCCGTTGACTGGAATGTGTCCGCCCCACTAGCTGCATCGATAAATGCCCCACATTTTTTTTTTTTTTTTTTTTCAATTAACGATGGTGACTTTCAGTTGCAGTTAAAAAAAATTTAAAAAATTCGTATTTAAAGTTAAAACTTTCAACTTTCGATTAAGTGTATTTTCGAATCTATTTAAGAGTTTCTTCATGTTTTTCCAAACATTTCAAAAATGATGCCGCACGACAACATTACCCTCTAAATTTGTACTTTTTTTTCTATCTACGTAAGTTTTTAAAACTTTTTTGTGCCCAAAAAATACCTTAAGTTTACTGCTGCCAATAAAAAAATTAAAAAGTATTTAAAAGTAATTAAATGTTTAAAAAAGTAGGTGGCCCCTTCTAATCGCCTGGCTTCGTATACCCCACCTTCCCTAAGTTTTGACATTTCAGTTTTAACTGTCAATAAAATCACCTCTTACACATCATCCTTGTACAAGAATATTTTATAAATAAAAAGCTCCAGAGGACTGCAGCTTGTAAGTCCAGAATTTGTTTAAGCTTCTGTGGAGTTTTTACTTGACGCAAATTTTCAGGTGTTGATCATTGAAAAAGAATTAGTAAGATTAGATTTAAGTAAGCCCATTACATTCAGGTGTGTCTTAGCTGGCTCTTATCTCGGCCTATTGAATCAACATAGGATCTTAAAGATACAACTCATTTGGCATTTCACACAACTGAAGATCGATTACTACAACAAGTTTAACAAAATTCTTTGATAGTGAAAGATATTCCCTTCAGTAAGGCCTCTTTGTCATAAAAAAAGAAAGAGTGTGAAGATTAATTTGTTACTACTCATAGTAGACCCCTCAAAAATAAATTTAAACTCAGGTTACGCTTTAAAGATAAAAAAAATTTAATTTCTTGTAGTAAACAATCTCTGCTAAGAATTAAAATATTTAACAAAGTTTGCTCGATTTGAGAAAATAGACATGTAACGATTCTACTTTCTTGAAACAGATCCCTGTTAAGTCAAAATTTAACTTAAGATAACTTTAATTTTAATATTAGAATGGATCCTCATATGAAGTTTTTTTTAAGATCAATTTGTTAACTACTCTTCAAAATCGGATAAAACGTTTCCTTACATTGCTTAAATTTTTAACCTGTTGGGTTAGCTAGTTTCTATAAATATAAGGCCATAATTTAATTCAAAAGTTGAGGCTTTTACTGTTGAGTAAGGTAACTTTATTTTGTCTTAAAATTTTAAATAAATAGTAAGGTTGGCTTGAAGAAGTCAAGGCCAGTGGAATAAATCAAACTTTCCCGAAATAACTTTTATAGTTCGAAAGTGAATACAGTAACATTACATGATTATTCTAATGCTCCACAAGTCTATGCAACTGCTTTGTTTTTAAAGATTCAAGTAAAACATTCGGATCACGTAATTTATTAGTAGCTAAGAGCAAGATAGCACTAATCAAAACTTATTTCTATAGATAGAAACTCTGTACTGCTCGTTTTCTTGCGAAGCTCGTTCATTATAACATAGCTCTTGTATCACACTTTCAGCCAGAAGTTCACACTTAGACTATTCAGAAGTAGTTTTATCTTGATTAACTGATTTGTCCTAAGAATGACCAAGCCAACCTATGTTGCAAATAGGTGCTCACAGATTCAGACTCATTGTCTTTCAGCAAAGTGGTGTTACATTAGTAGTAAAAAAAATCCAGTCGATATAGCATATAGAGGTATTTTTTCATTAAATCATTTAAATCAAGAGTTATAGATTAAAGAATAAAAAATTTCTTATACATGAAACAGGAGAAATAAAAAAATAACCTTTTAAGGAAAAGACAAATAAGTCAGTGGAAGTCCTTAACGTAAATAAATAATTGATTTTCCGTAGATTATAGTTTAGATACTTAAGTTGGTCTAGATTATTAAAAATCACTGCAAATATTATACATTTTTTTTACAAACTTCCACATCAATTACAAAAAAAAGTAAAACTTTTTCTTAAGGAAGTTAAGCACTAAATGAAGCTAATTAAAAACTTTTTTTTGTATCAGTTGACTTTTTTGAATGGTTTTTTTTTAACAGAAAATAATACGATTGTGTTGAATACTTTAGAGTTATAAAATATTCGATCTTACTAGTTATATTTTTCAATGTGTAGTGGCTGATCTCAAGTAATTGTAGTCGAAACAATTTTGTTCACGCCAGGCTGAAATTCACATTACCTTAAGTGCACTTACACTGGCCTCGGTATCACATTGCGTTCCATAGTGACGTATGAATGATGTTCTGCACAATCCTAATGTATAAGCGGAACGTTGATCTACACAGAATAATGTGG
This sequence comes from Copidosoma floridanum, assembly GCF_000648655.2. Next base: position 554,549 of record NW_019379643.1, read on the forward strand.
AGTCAGGATCTGATCATACCTTCCACATATAATCAGCTGCTTACAGTAAAGTATGGTGCTTCTTGCTCGCCGTACCTATCTCTCTGCACTGTTGATATTAACAACCTGCACTACGAGTAGTTGGTTTGGGGTTGCCGTGTTTTTGCAAATTGACTCTTTTTATTGAAAGACGATTTACGTGTAAAAAAGTACATGTGATATCAATCAACAGTTATTGAATAAATAAACGACGCATATTTATTTTATTAAAAACAAAGAGGATAAACAGGGTCTTGACTGTGCTTAACGATTAAATAGGAATGTAGTGAATTTATAAAAATTTTTGTATTCTCTCATTATGTGATACATTATTTAAACTCAATTGCAAAAATATAACATAAAAATAATCATACTAAAAACTTACTTTTATCGAGCCACTGGTAAATATATTTTTCTGCGATAACGAGATGATGAAATACAAAAATATAATCTTTCTTTATGTATGCGTTTCTACAACAAACTTTTTATGGTAGTTTTACGGTTCAAACATAGAATCTTCTCGTTTCAGCAGTATCAGAAAAAATGAGTAAAAATTACTCACTTTTGATTATGGTAGTTTGGTCGACTTATTGAAGCAAGACCGTCTAAAAAAAATAAAACTCTTTCGTTTTTCACACCCTCAGAATACCTTGGTTTTTCCTCTCAACGCCCTCCACATAATTTACTCCACCGATTCTGCTGAAAAATTTCACGAATCATCGAGAAAAATATAGTCCCCACGACAACTCCTGCTCTCGCATCGTCCTCATCTTGGCTTTATTGATGTTTTTGCAAAATTTTCTAAGCAGTAACTGGATTACATACAAAAATATTTTAGATTCCTTCCAGTATGGCTCTCTGTATCTCGTGAAGATTAACTGCAAGAAATGTTGCTCAGTCTGATTCATGAGTCTCCCACTTGTTGTTTTATTCAGACCCTTTGGATGATCTTTAAGCGCTTTTCACGATTACATGTCCTGCTAAACTCTCTCGTGTGTCGTTGTCGATGAATGCGATAGAGCCTCCACTGAGAGACCGCAATATTAGTCTCATCGCTTTTTACACCCAATGAAATAAGTACGCTCTGCATGGCCTGCATGTTTTTATGGTAGGGAATATGAGTTGGAGGAAATGAAGGTGGTGTTTTTATTTGAAACATTGGAAAGCTAGAGGTCTAAAAAGTTTTCCTTAGTTCTACGCAAAATTTTGTAAAATAAGATTTGTATACGTACATGCACATGTGTCTTAGCTGGTATGTGTAAGGGCTTGTTTTTCGGAATTATATGTTAAACGAAGTGTGTAAACATTTAAAAAACTTTGAAGTAAAAGCTCACAGCATAAGAAATACGTTAAATGTATTAGAAAGTGAGATACTAAACGTATAATAATAAGTATAACTCTTACATTTTATATAACTTTGTAAAGTTTGTGGTAAGGATTTCTTACTATAATGTGAGTAGAGTTACTTAATAAATTCCATTATTTATGCTACTATTTACATAAACTTAAGGTGTATGTATTAGTGCTAGTATTCTGTATACCCATGATCATAACTGTTATAATTTCATTTCTACCAAACTAAGTGTAGACACGATTTATTTTTTTTTGTTCTTTTATTGCTTTTTATATTGAATGTAATCTCAATTTTTTTAAGCAGAAATCATACATTCTTACATTTTCCTTTTTTTTTATAGGTCATATATTACTTACTTTGAAAATGACATGATATTTTTTTAAAATCATTTTCCTCTTTCATTTTCACAGTACTCAAGACTTAAAAAAGAACATACTTAAAACGTTTTTTCTGTATACCCCCGCTGAAAGTGTTTCATATCTGCTCTGCTCCAAAACAGATAATCAGCTTTTCTGACAAGGGTACGTTTGGAGATTAAAAAGTACCCTGGATTTCACGTTATCTGCCCTTAGCTTTGCCTCGGGGTATTCATGTGAAATCTCTGACATTCTTAACCTGGCTCACGAGGTGCGAAACATACCATTGTACACATTTGTACAGAATAGTGTTTTTTCATTTATATAACAACTTTTTCAAGATAAAAATAAATTCATTAAAAAGTGATCACGTCTTGGTAACAAATTTAAACATTAATAGTAGAAAAATTTTGAGCCATATTCCAGCAAGTACGAAATATATTTACGAGATCTTTATAAATTTTTTCAAACGTAACTTGTAAAAATAACTTATGCTGAAAGCTTATATTATACCATTTGTTACAAAAAAGCCATGCTGACAACCCAACTTTATTTCAAGATTTAAGCAATAAAAGAGATGAGGTGTACAAAAGCTCATATAACAGAAATACTTTTGTAACATCAGATACTTATCAGCTCTGTCTTACTCTAGTCATTTTCTGCATTGTAAAAGCTCAATACTTTTTCTTTAATGTCTTATAACAAAGGAAGAATGTCTATTTTAGCACAAATACATTTTTTCTCTAAATTAATGTACAAAAAGTTTTCAAGTAGTATCCATCATGACTACAATTAGTTTTTCAGTATAATAATCTTATTAATGGTTTTATTTTTTATCCCAACAGTTTAACGTTGACGAAGAAGCAGGAAAACGTCAAATCTATCATAGGTACTGTATGGAACGAGCAGCTACACATTTATCACACATATTTACTACAGTGTCTGATATAACAGGATTTGAATCGGAACATTTACTTAAAAGAAGACCTGATGTTATAACACCAAATGGATTAAATGTTAAAAAATTTTCTGCCATACATGAATTTCAGAATCTGCATGCTGTAAACAAAGAAAAAATTCATGAGTTTATTCGAGGTCATTTTTATGGGTAAATATATGAATCTACTTTATAAATTATTTTTTTTAAAGCTCAAGTTGTAGTTTGAAAATGTTTTCTTGTATTCATTGCTTTAGAACGTTTCCATGTAATATATTTATTTTCAAGTGAAATGTACAATTGCGTTGATATTTGATTGCTAAAGCTACCTAGTTTTTTTTTTAAGACAAAATGGCGTTAGATTTTAGTTGCTGATAATTACAAAACAAAATATGCTTTTCTAATAACTAAACCTACAATTAAAAAGCTATGTGAGGACTCACGTAATAACTATATACATGTTTTGTATACAGTTTTTAATAAGTGGTTGATAAAAATGTTCTTGACCAGGATGATAATACTAGTAAAACATTGATAAAAAAATAAAATTAGTAAATTAAAAGACAAAAATAAGTATAAAACTCAAGGGAGAAGTGGACGCAAGAGCTTTAATAGTATTAAAGAGCAATAAACGATAATAAATAAGAATACATGCTTACATATATGCACATGGACATGTAAAGTGCATCTTTGGGTGTGCATGTAAAAATGTATATAAATTTGGCCTGTGTGGTACACACATACATATACATTCACATAAATACACATGTGTATATGTTGATGCTAATACATGTATAAAAAAATGAGTTCTTGTCTTTATCATGCCTTGTAAAGTTTGACTTACCCTGGAACTTTCGTTAGTATGCATAACAGAACTGGGCGAGTATTTTAGTGACCCTCTTCATAGTTTTTCTTAATACATTATGTGATAAATCACGTAGCGTTTTAAGTAGCCTGTATCATTCTAATAATACATACTAATGAAATTTTTAAAGTAATAAAATAGAAAACATTTGACTGACCTTACTCTAAAGAGAACGCAGTGAATAAGTAAAAATTACGTTATGAATATAAATTTTAGAAAAACGAATTCTTTTCGATTTTTCTAGTATTTCCTAAATACCTTCAACAACAGAGAAATTTATAAAAAGTTATTGTACTCAAACTTTATCTTATATTATCAATCAGCTGACGAGTATCTAAAGCCTCCTATCAAGTGGTACAAATAGTTGTATTTCTTGAAATGATTCGTCAACCATGCAAAATTGTACAATCAAAATTTAAAAAAGATCAAGTTTTTTTTTTTTTTCAGCTTAGTATACTTTTGTGTATTACACTAGCAGCATTGAGATGTCTCATACCTAACACTAGTAGTCTTGAAATATTTATAATTTTTATTCGTAGCGTATATTATAGGGGCATAATGAGACGAGGGCTAATCAAAGAATGAGAACAAAAACTTAAAGAATAAGACATAACTATGAGTAATGCTTTATTCCTCTTAATGCTAACATCATTACATTTTTTTTTATCGACAGAAATACAATAAAATTATTTTTAGGGCTGGTGTACGTTTGTTTCTAAGTCTTGGATGACATTTTTCTTACTGGAAGAGCGCAAAAAGCTTGCTGCATTTCGTGTTCATAGCGTGAACACTTAACGCCCTGAGGACGAAATATGCAATTATTACCACTAAATAAACTTTGGATGTTCTTGAAAACTGTATCATTGAACTCATTGGACCATCTTTAAATATTTGTCAAATGGTAGTTTTCGTCAGTGCCATCGTCTCTAGGGATATTTTGCTGCCCAAGGGATGTAAGGTAGCCGAGTGGTGTGGCGTTCCATTAAAATCCTGTTTCAATTAACTATGTTCTTGACCTTGCCTCATTTCAAAACTTGTAGTTGTTGATTTTTTTTTTTTTTTTTTTTTTTTTTTAATGCCGAAAGAATTCAACCTTTTGCTGTCTTACAGGTATTAAAGGTTATTGTTGTGGTTATCCCGAAATTCATACTTAAGAATTACAAATATCATGTAACAATAATAAACAGAACATACGGAAAACCATTAAGTTTTTTACAGTAAATAAACCTACGTACCCCATTTTTAAGTGAATAGGAGAACGCTCATTAAGATTATGCCTGATTCTTGAGTTAACTTTTTAGTGCTCCTATATTACTGGAAAACTGCCTTCTAATATAAAGCCAAGAAATTTTCAAGTACTATGTTATTAAAATCTTGTTTTTTAAATCTCCAAATTGTACTACTATTAAGATTGTTACTGCTGATTATTGAAAAAAAAGTTTAAAGCTGAATTCACGTCACATACTTGGTACGAGACTATATGGCTTCGATGTGACAGTTGGCATCCATTATTTTATTTAAAAAAATAATGAACTTTTGACCATTTTTTTTCTATGATGAAAAAATATCTAATATTTTTAAATCTTTTTTAAAAAGAAAAAAAAATAAAAAAACGAGTTCTTTCTTATACGATGAGAAACAGTTATTATTGGGAACGTATGGAATACTTTACTTATTTTTGACCCTTTTTTTGAGTAGTAACACTATATCAAGTTAACATAATGCACTAGCCTTAAATGTAAAGTTTCAGTCTAGTAAATACTGTAAACAAGTAGCAAGTCAGTTATTAGTACGAAAATTCTCTTTATTGATTATAAAAAAATAGGAAAAGATATATCAACTATATCTGAGTTATAAAATATAATGTCAATACAATAGCGAAGACATGCTATTTATTAAAAGAGTTTTTTAATTGTTATTAATTATATTGTAAGGTATCTCTTACCAACATTTTCATTCAAAAATTGAAAAAATATACAAAAATTTTTTCGTAACATTGAAACTTGTGTCACTTAGAGTAAGTTAGTACTTTTAAGTATTAAAATTTAGTATTAGTAATATACTTTTCTGCCCTCGGGTGGTTTTGGGAGGCTGGTACTTCCTCGGGCGAAAAAGCAGTTTTCCGGAACTCGTTCGAAAAGTCTCCTTTACGAACCTCGTTACAGACCTCGCCTTCGGCTCGGGCCGCAAACCTCTCGATTCGCAAACAAAGACTTTTCAAACTTGTAGGAAAACTACTATTTCATCATACCCTGCCGGAAAGTTCGCATTCCCCTCCTGATTTCAGATTGGGAAGTTATACATTTCTGACCAGAATGGGAATTCTTTTGTTGGCACTTATGTACCGCGCAACTCTCTTCTAGTTAGTTCCTCCTGTATCAGTCGTCAGCTACTGATGTGTATATAGTTATAGTCAACAATGTACTGTACTAAGCTGACGGAAACCAAAAAACTCGGATCATAACCTTAATACTTATGCCATTCCAATATGTAGTTTGCAGAGTGTAAAATTAATGATTTAAGCAAGCGAGTAGTGTAATACTCAACAATTCAAAACAATTAAGTACTCAGTATCTACATGTTTGAGCACTGTAAGCGTGCTGCGTGTATACGAATGAAGCTCAGAAACTTGCGTATTTGATGGCATACGTATAGGTCTGTTTTGTTTCCAAGTAGATTTATATACTAATATGATTCCCATCGTGCCTGTATAAACAATTTTAACATAAATTTTGTGCGTAATCAAATTGTATGTATAATTGAACAACTTCTATGAGTGTGGTTACTGCATACAGTACCGGAGTCGCTATACATTATTTTTTATTTCACTTGCTCTTTATTTCTCTAGAGTCTCTAGATCAACAAACGCATGAGGGTTCACAATGAACGACGGAACCACTGCGTGTTGGTTTTATATAAAATTCAGCAACAAACAACTTTTTTTGGGTCTCAAACTTCCTGCCAGGTGTAAAGAAAAATCGTATACGCCACTTGGCAGGAAAATAGCACATCACCGTTCGCGTATTTGACACCCTGGGCTTTGCCTTGATTGGCAATATACAGGCGGACGGCAATGTACTACTTTTCTGCCTCGTAACGTAATATACTATTTCCGCCTTCTAACCTCAAAATAGCACCTTCGCCACTTGATTATGGGTTCTCAGGCGGAAAAATAGTGTACAAAACTTGGTTCTTTATGAACCTCGTTACGGCCCTAGCCTTCGGCTCGTGCCTCTCGGTTCATAAGTTGAAGCCTTTGCAAACTCGTACGTAATATACTATTCAAAACACTGGTAAATGTCTTACTTTTTTTCACCCCTTTTCTTTTTTAAAAGAAACTTTTATTTTTACTATTATACTTATTTTTATTAATATCAGTTTTATTTAAATCTGCTATTGTGAAGAAGTTTGTACAAAATAAATAACATTATAGGTTAAGTCTATAATCACGAGCAAAGTTCAATTCAATTATTTGATTAACTGCGTAAAGTTACAACTATCTCAATTCACAACACCACGTAGAATGCTATTAAGGATATTTATGGATTAAAATATTTTATTATGTATTTTACTAAAACATTGAAAGGATGTTAGTAATAGTATTAGAATGTTAAAATAAAATTAAAAATTACTTTACTGCACTGTTTTTTTAAATATTAGGAGATTAAAAAATATATCTTAACGTACAAGAAGTACAATAAAATGGAATTACCAGTAAAATGATTAAATACATTTTTTTATTGCTTTTTTAAAAATATATATCTATTACACAAATCTTATATTTAATTTTTAAAGAGATCCATTAGCTACTTTTAGAACACAACAATAATAACAGAATTCGTGAACACGGCAATGATAAAAAAATCGCTCAATTTTGTTTTCAAACTGCTAATCATCTCGTTTAACTTACTAAAAATTAAATTCTAGTATGATTGACCCGAACATTTACTGCATTTTGTTTCTTAGTGATTACTGTTTTAGCACTCGACCTTGCAAAGCCAATAGTTTTCTTATATTTAAGCTCCCGTATTATATTTCTTCTTTTCAGCGTGAAATGTTTATGTTCATTTAAAGTAATCTTATATTTTTGCATTACTTATTTTGAAAGAAAAGTATGGTACTTATTTAACTCAAGATATTTTGCGTAGACATTCGAACAATCAGTAATTTTTTCTTGTGCAGGGCTTAAAAGCTAGTTAATTTTAATTTACTGTTTTCTGTTTGGTTGTTAAAATATTAAAATTATTTTATTATCTATTACCGTTTTCTTAACCTACTCACATTTTTTTAATTTTAGGCAAAATTAGTTTTTTGTCATTGAGACTATTAAACTGTTTTATCAAGTCCTTAAAGTGGCTTGGGCGATTTTTATCGGCTTGATCAAAAACTCTGAAATTCTGAAATTACGTAAATAAAGTATGCCAAATTCATTTACGATAAGAAAATACTGGGGTCAACGACTTAATTTTTTCGCAAATCATTACTGAAAATTTACCAATTTGACACCTACTCTTATGGACAGTCGTCACAAAATTAACTATATCTTTGGAAATCTTTGATAAACCGCAAAAATTTTAAAAAGTTCTTGAGTATTTTTTTATAAAGAATCTAAAAAATTATCAAAAATATAGGGTCGACGATTTAACTTAAGAGAAAATAAAAACAAAATTATAAAATATTAATCTGGCTTGCCTCGCAACATCTCACAATTTTAACAATTATAATTTTACGATACTTTTCTGGTAATTTCTTGATTTTGTACATTGGTTTCATCGAATAAACTGTATTTATTAAACAATTTACCGTCGAAAAGCGTTGATTTTGTAGGGGCACTTATGGCACTCTACCCCAGGTATAGTACTAACCGCCCAAGCCACCTTAAAAAAATAGAAAAATAATATTTCTTTAGTAAGTTTTTTTTTATTTTTCCACGAAATCTTCGTTTAGTTTAATAAGCTTTGTCAAACTTCCTTCCAATTTTTTTTTCCAAAAAAAAAAAAAAAAAGATCGTGGTAATTTTTTAAAATAACCATTTGTGCAAGTAATTTTTTCTTTTGACATAAGCTGTCGTCAACATAGTTTCTTTTTTTAACTGGAATTAAGATGAAGTCACTTGGAGTCAGATTTGATGAGTTACGAAAAAAAATGTTTAACTTAAACTGTGATTTCTTGATTTTAGTCATTAAAACTGTGTACGTACGTTTTCGTACGTTATTCTGAAGAAAGACGACTTTTATTTTCAAATGAAAGTGACTTGAATTTTTTTTTCTAGATAACCTTATAATAACGTATAATATTGTCAAGTAAATGCTCATACTTTTTTCAACTAGTAGATGAAGATAATATCATATGCATCCCAAAACATAGTAGCTATACTGTTTTCAGCCAATTTAACCGTTCTTACCACCTTTGGAGGCCATTTATCTTTGGCAATCCAATGTTTCGACTTTTTTTTCCTTTCTAGAAGTATAGTAGAACGTATATGTTTTATTTACATATTTATCTGCGCATAAACTTATCTGGGATTGAGCGCATAAGCTCTGAAAGAGCCTTAGAACAGTCCATGTGGTTGCGTTTATTCTCAGTTAAAAATAAATATGGCATCCATGTTGTATACTTTTTTTTTCATACTGTATTTATCACGCAAAATTATAACAGAAGTACTTATTCACACTTCTCTAGTCTCAACCATTTAGTGTAATTTATTCTTCGGTCACTCAACAGCATATCGTGGATTGTGGATAGTGCTCACTTCTATGGGACGTCCTGAACTATGCTCGTCTTCTGTTGATGTGTGGTTTCGTTTATATTTATTTTCCTAATTATTAACTGTTACGAATATAAGAGCAAATGTACCATGAATTTTGTGGATGCTACAATCGGTATTTCTTAGATTTTTTAAAGAGTTATTGAACCACTCTCACCTTAACGCAAAATGTTAATCAAACTAAAGAAGTTTACATTTTCACGGTGGCATTACACTCTGCAATAGCAACAATTTCCACACTCAAACAAGCTGCTTAAAATATCATTGATACTAAAACCCTGGTGCTAAAATAGCATTTTATCATGCACCTAAAATATCACTCTTTAACAGAACCCACTCACAATCTTGGTTCATTCTTTCAGAAAAATTACCGCGTAATGCGTGAATAGTAAATTAAATTGTATAAGCAAATTTTATTGTCAAAATACTATTTCCTGGCTTATATTTACTAATTACTGACATCTTAATGTTTGTACCATTTTGAATAGATCTTCTTTTTGATACTTCCATGGCTATTTCATCAGAGTTTTTGGCAAAAAAATTTACTCTAGGTTTGACCTCTAGAGAGGTTATAAATTTGATTCTAGTTGCTCCGACTAATGTTATCAAAACTACCATAATCATGCACTTCGGACTGTATGAGTGTGTTCTTATGCTGTTTAGCCTTCAGAACGCCTATTATTGAATTTTTTTTTTTTTTAACAGAATATATCAAGTTCTAGGCAATCTTGATTTTGTTTTCATCTATTTAAATAATATCTTGATTTTTTCACCTACTTCAAAGAAATATCTTTAGCATCTATGCATTGTTTTAAAACGTTTTTTAACTTAATATTTCTAGGGATAAATTTGGTAAATCAAAAATTGTTTTCTTTTTCATCGAACACAAAATCTCAACACCAGTTTAGGTTTATTATCTTTCTTCTCATCCAAATCCAATGTTACTGATTTGTTTATTTATGAAAAATAGTCTTGACCTGATAAGCAATCAGACACAAGAACTAGGGGCTCTGCTTGTCTCGCCTTATAAGTGTCTAAGGTCTCTTGACATTTTAAGAATAAGCCGAGACACATCGTCGCCTTGGAGGACAGATTTTATTACATCTATACGAACACTGTTGGTTTTTTTGAGACTTGTAATGATTATTGTTATCTTTTTACAATCATAGATTGATTCTTTAGATAGGTAAAGCCATACCTATAGAATACTTAAAGGATGCTCTCGTATCCATACCATTAATCTATACAACTTTAGCTTTTAGTAATCTCTATCACAAAATAAAATGACTTAAATGTATGTATTTTAAAATGATTAAAAATACAACTGAATTCTTTTTTTTTTTTTTTTTTTAACTTCTTCTTTACTTTTAAAAAAGAAATTTTTCACTTAAAAATTACCAAATTAATAATTGCTTGTTCATCATTACATTCTGTTATCGACAATAAAAACTCATTTTGGCTTTCAACAGTAGTGACTATAAGCTTATCGTACGAAAAATATTAAATAAATATCAATGATCCAACTTTATCTAAATAACGAGCAAAGACGGCATCGAAGATTGTTCCATACTTAGTGGTGGATGGTAATTGGTTATTAATCATTTAAGAGTTACAATTTTCTTCCAAAAATTAAATTAATGGTTTTTAGGATGAAAGCAGCTTTAGAAAAAAAATTAACATTCAAATCTCCGATTGTCACTATAGAAATCTTACAATAATCTTTTTTAAGTATTGCAGAACCCTCGTCTGTATACATTAATGGCTGTTCCTAAATAAATTTAATTATTCAGTTAATAGAAGTGTTATGTGATGCATAAACAGCTACAGTAATTATGTCTTTGTCTCTTTGCACAAGGCATATACATTGACAAATGTTTCCTATTGAACTTACACTAACATTAGCACTTGTTTTATCTGGAATGCGTAACTTTTTTAACTGTTCAAATTTTTGTACCGTTTGGTAATGCGTCATACGTTTCCATACATTTTTTTGATATTTTATCTGGAAAATTTCTACTTGATCCATTTTGATTTTAAAGCTTCTTGAGTTTAATTTTACTTTTAAATTCTTGCATTTGTTCAGTGACGTCACTCGACTTATAATAATTTTTTAAATGTTTTACATAAATCACGTATAATCATCTACTTCTAATGAAGAAACGATGATATTGGTTATCCTAAAAAAAAATATTGGTACATGGTCCTAGATCTGAAATCTTTGACCTTCATACGTCAATCAGATCATCAGTTCACTACGCCACAGTGCCACTTAAAACAATCAAGGAATTTTTTTATCTAATACGCCAAAATGTGTCATAGTATAGTTCTGGTTAACATGACAACGATTTTGGTTTAGCTATAGGTAATCACATGAGAACAGCAAGTCTCTACTAGGTTTCTTTATCTTTGTTGCTAAATTTTCGAGCAAGAACTGTCTCATATTGCACAAATATACTTCTTATGTTATCACCTGATAACAATGGAATAACAAGTGATTGCAGGCGTTGGTACGTAAAGTTCGGAGGGAGCAAAGCCCTACCTAGTGTAGACACACACACACACACACCCACATGTACACACGCACACACACACATATGTACACGTTTTTTCTGGTTACAAAGAGTATTGACTGCGTTTACTAAATTTTGTAAACTTGTAGGGTATATTTTTATATTGCTTAAAATATACTGTGCTGTTTGCCGAAAATTTAATTACGTTGTTATCATTATAAATAATGTATATCATTTTATTTTTTATTTGAACTAAAAACAGTTTCATAAAATTGTAAATAAATTACATTTCGTAAAAACAGAGAATAGTTGGGCAATTATGCATGAATCGTTTATTTTTACAACCCATAAATGTCTTTCGTAGTAAAAAACAAGAACACCCAAAAACACCTTGTTTTAATAATTCTTTTGTTTCAATATACTTTCTTACGTATATTTACAGCAAAGTTGCTCAAAGCATTTTAATCGCTAACCGCGAAAACTACTTAACCAATTTTTCTGAAATTTTGCATACCGATTTGTGACTCTTCCTAGATCGTTTTAGTATAGTTTTCATCTTGAAAAAATTAATAACAAAAGCAATTAATAAGCTTAAACTTTTGCAAAAATATGCTAGCTTTGTGCTTTAGTTCAGTTTCATTTACTAAGAGACGTCGAAATAAAATCAAAACAACTTGCAATTGAATTAAATAAGTGTGGTTATTGTATGACTAAGCAACGTACCTAATATATAGTCGTTCACCAATAGTGCATAAAGCCAAGATCTGAAAGTCGTGCAGCTAAGTACCCCGGCTATCGATGATACTGTTTTCTAATGGACAAGCTACTTACGTCAAACTCCATCCTGATGCACCATGCTTGACGAGTACCACCAATAAGAAGGCGTTCTTAACGCAAACGTCTCTAGAGAAATATCAGGAGACATCTAACTACAGCACAATCTGCTCTAGCAATTTAGGATTTCATGGCCATTCTTCCAACTTTCCTGTTGCTGCTATCAGAGCAGATAATATTACAACAGCAAGCCAGTGAGAACAGCCCTGAGTTCAAGTAGCCACAACAGCATCCTCAGTGGTTTGTAGCAACGCCATGTCCACAGATAAGGTATTTTTCAGGTCCACTTTTCGGACTACCGATGAGTGGTTGGTTATCCAGGAAATGATCCGAAGACGAGATATTGTTTGGTCAGTGGCGTACATCCCTCCAGCATGGTCTCCGTACGCAGAAACTCTGATGGTTAGAGTCAAGATACCCGCACAGCCAGCAGAAGTCAGAAGTTATTAATAATAATAATCATAAGAAATGGCTAGAAGTATCACCATTGGCTCTTTTCAGGGCAATCATAAGTATTTACGTTCCCTACTTAACCATCAATCTCATCGGTTCTTTTAGGGACCACTAAACGTTAAACTACGTTGCTAACAAATACGTGTTTACTACTATTTCGGGCAACAATTCGTCGACTGAAAGACTATGTAAGCCGGCCTCTATTTAATTAAGTCAGTCATTAACTGACAAACGTCACGAGCGGAGTTGTTCGTCGCAAGACTGGAAACCCCGGTGACCGACAATCCTACACTACATAACTCTTTCGACTCTATAAGCATTTTACCAGGAATCACCGATGCTTTCCGAGGTCTGCTCTAGGTGAACCTAACAGCTGTGAAAAAAAAAAAAAAAAATTAGGCAAACGGGACAGTCTCTAACAGGCAAGCATCACGAACCAACCTCCTAACCTTAGATCACCAAAACCACTGAGTTCTGTAAAAAAACATGGTGCTTCAGACACCAACCTCTTTGGCGTAACACTAAAAAATGTTGGTAAAGGGTTCCACCACTAGCTCTAACGCTTCAGAGGTTGCAGATTTCCTTACGATCAGTCTGGTGCTACTACAGCAATCCAGAGAAGATCAGCCTAAAAAATCCAGGCAACTTCAGTGAAAAAAGAGTTCTGCTTATCGATCTTTTTTAAGGCCATTAGATGTTGAATTACCTTACCAAAATATACAATAGAACTTACAAAAGTCGACAAGAAGCAGCCTTTAGAGCTCACAAAAGTTTCAACCATGCCTACTGTCACAAGAGAGCGAATTGGAAGGAAAGTTTCAAATCTTATCACTTAAATCATCCAGATTTTTAGATAGGTAGAATAATGTGTATTGGTATTCATTGTGGCAATAAAAAATGAAGAGATTCAGCTCCAGGACTCTGTGGCTCTGGTGATAAAGTTGCAAGATTGGAAAAAACAGTTTTTACTTTTATATTTTTTCGGACTGTCAGTTTTTATTATTTATAGTTTTAACAAAAAGCCTTTTTCATTCATGATAACTTGAGAAAGTGCAAATCAACAACCCTGTAGGCCAAAAATTATTTCATAGCTTAAGGAACACACGGTACTTCTTAGAATAATTAATTTTTTTACTTTTTACAGTTTATTATTTGATAAAATAAAGTGCATTGATTCTGAAAAAATGTGTTTCTAATGAGAAAATTTTGGTTTTGAGAAGTTTTAGGAATAGATGTAAAATTTTTGACTGAAAACGTTTTACATTACGTTTCAACACACTTTGGTGTTTTGTTCAGTGAATCTTGGATGAAGCTGAGACGGGGGGCCACTGGTATATTATATCGTAAAAAACAAAATTACTATAAATTAAAAAGAAATTCGGTTTTTGAACTAAAATTTCTAAGAAAACTATTAGCATTAAAACAAGTATGCCAAAACTATGATGGCTATAAGGTACATATTATGATACCTTACTAAATTCTCATAATGTATAACATTAGTGGTTAATTGTAAATTGACATCGATTGTTAGAATTATAACAAAACTTTTTGATATGATAAACCTGTTATCAATGATATTCATATACTGACACATTTTACGAAAACCAACCTAGCTCAGATTATTACGAAGACCATTAGTATTTATAAATTTTTGTAAAAAGTATCGTTGCTCTGACACAGTTATAAAAACAGACACAGCCCGTGAATTTCTCACTAGGAGTAATCTTATATTCAGATTTCTCAAGAAGATTATCAAAAAGTTATTACCAGTTCATCTGAGGTACTTACTGGATTCTTTATTGATAGTAAAAAATCATTATCAATTAAGGTAGTTGTTTCCCAATATACAGGTCAATCTTATATATAGATATACAATATACACATGGGGCATTTCACGATAGATGTTCCAGCGAGGCGCGCGAGCGCCAAAACACTCACTTTTCAGCTCATGATTGCAACCTCATAATGAATTGTAAAAAAATAATGAAAAAGTATTATCGGCATGTTTTTTTCTTAGCTTTCCGATAATGTTATTGGTTTTGCAAAAATATGGCAGCTTAACCTAAAAAAAAAACAAAACGTCTTGTATCTCAAAAAAGGTATTTTTAATATTCTTTTTAATTGTCCCAATTGAAAGTTGAGGTTTTTTTACGTCGGATACAATGTTTTTTACGGTGTGATGGAGCAATAGCTTAAGAGATATAAAGCGATGAACAAGTGGCGTGCGGTAGCGTGTGGCACCGCGCTGAACACATACACAAGGGTGCCTTTACATGGACGTCTTGAACTCTGGAGACTGCCAGCCAAATTTTGGGCAGACGATTCAATTCATGCTAACGATAAACTGATACTTATATAATTTATTTTTAAAAAGGAAATAGACTCTCAATTTTTTATTAGCCTGCATTGCGTAATTGAATTTTAATATATAAAATAAATTTAGCTGCAAACGGTGGAAATTTTTTTGTAAATGATTGGTCGAAAAAAAGAGAGGTTGTTACCAAAAATCTAGTCTGAACGGAAATTATTAATTCTGTTTATTTTGGTTTATGAATCAGTTTTGAATGTTAAAATGTAGTAACGAATTAAGTTTTATTACCAATAAAGTGTCTACTCTTCTTTTTAAAAAAAATTATATCAGTATCGATTCAATGTCAGTTAGAATTGAATCGCCCGCACAAAATTTGGCTGGCAGTCTCGAGACTTCAAGACGTCCATGTACAGGCACCCTAAGGCGAGTGTTGATATCGAAAACACAACTTGAGTATACATTTTTTTTTTCACTTTGTACTTACCTGAGCTAAAATTCCTCTTTATTTGTGGCTACGATATTCGTACGCAATTTGTGAAATAACGTAAGTTTTTTTGACAAGAGATATCATGCGTTATTGTTTTGTTAAAATGATAGTAAAACCATTTTTTTATAGGTTTAGTATAATTTTATTGTTTCCACCATGCAAAAAGCATGGACAGTTGCTTGTGTAAATTCATTAGGAAAAAAAACCCACGTAATAACGCAAAACCTG
Source organism: Copidosoma floridanum (assembly GCF_000648655.2). The sequence goes on from NW_019379643.1 coordinate 570,669, forward strand.
AAGTCGTTTCCTGCAGTTTTTCAAAAAAAATATCCATCATGTTTCATGATGCCAAGATTTGCGAGCCGTGTAGATTAGATCCATATAAAAAAGCAAAGATCTTACGATTGACAATGATTTTGAAAAGGCAGGAACTACGGTTCTCAAGCAGATAATAAATAAATTTACTGAATCGACTACAAAACAGGACAGAATTTGCTTGCTCACACTAGCACCTACTTACTGGAGCCGTTGACAACTGATGAAAGACTTTTCTGGCACTAAACGTGAAAGAAGCTAAGGAATAAGTTTCGGAAAATGGCATTTTCACATTTGAAAAAAAATTTTCACGTAATGCTTTGTCAGTAGAAACTCAATTCTTGGTAACAAATTTTTACGAGTGTGAGGATATGAGTCGAATGATGCCCGGAACAAAAGATTTTTTATCTGTGAAACAAAGTGATGGTATGCGAGTTCACATGCAGAAGAGACTTTTATTATGTAATTTGAACGAATTTTACCCTATATTTAAATCTGAAAATGAGGCTATGAAAATCGGTTTGACAAAATTCACTTAGCTAGGACCATCTTATTGTGTCTTGGCTGGAAGTACACGCGTGGTTTGCGTGTTTGTTTATCATGAAAATGTAAAATTAATGTTGCACGGAATTGACATTGAAATATTAACAAAAGATTCACGATTGCCGTTAAAAAATTACCATGACTGTATTTATGCGATTGTTTGTGCTACAGCAACGGATTCATGTTTATAGGCGATTGTTTAGTTTTTCCAAATACAAGGCCGCTCAGAGAATTTTTACTTGAAACATTTGATTATAACAATATTCATGAGGTCAAATGTAACACATAGATGCAAAATGACCGATATACAATAGCTAGCCGAACTATGAACACTCATGAGTACTTGGATATATTAGCTAATAAAGTAATTAAATTAAAAACCCACGATTTCGCCTCTAAGCAAGCAGCTTATATAAAAACCTGAAATAGACTCTTGTAGATCAAAAATTTATAGTTTGTATTGATTTTGCTGAAAACTATGCTTTTGTCGCTTAAAATGCAGTGCAATCATTTCATTGGAACAACAATCAGGCCACAGTATTTACAGTTGTGATTTATTACAGAAAGAAAAATGAACTTAAGCATAAGAGCTTAGCAATTATCTCGGATAATTTAGTTTACGATACAGCCACTGCTTACGAATATCAAAAATACATTATAAATTGTTTGAAAAGTCATTTTAAGCCAGAAAAAATTTATTACATATCAGATAGCGCAACTCAGAATTTTAAAAATAAAAATAATTTGTTTAATCTTGAGGGGTGGGAGAGAGAGAGAGAGAAAGAGCCCGTACTCCCGTCTTCAACACAGGTAACGGAATTTCCGGACCCCCATGACGCAATAAACCGATTTGCTCTCTGACGGCTAGCAATGAAAAATAAGGTGATTCTACCAAAATTTTACGTAACATTCTGAATTATTTTTGCAACATTACAATCTGTTAAAGCTGCTCGTAAATCAAATTATGTTAATTTGAAACTGGCTCAGTAACATAATTTCATTATTGTCACTATCATTATTGTCTTAACTATTATTATTATTATTATCATTACTATTATTTTTATAATTTTTTTTTTTTATTATTGTTATTATTATCCCTAGTATTATGATTAAAAGGATCACAGCAATGGCCTTCATCGCTCTTTTTGCAGTAAGTTTGATTGAATAAACGAACAGTACCAAACAATAATAAATACTATCAACATTCAATCATAATTTTGATATTAAGTTACAAGGAAAAATCTGTAAAATTTGGGTGTAAAATTGAAAGGTGGTTAATGAGTAACCAAGTAACCTTTCCTTCACTTGACGCATGTAGGAGACCAAGCCAGATGTGGGAAGTGCCAATTTCTTGGTAGCTAAGCTAGAGCAGCTCCAGCCAATTAGATTTTTGATTGTTGTCTATCCTCCAAGATTTTTCCCTGCAAGCTTTCCTGTGATCCAGCGCGTGATCAAGGTCCGCCATTCCTGATGAAAGGGTCCAGAGGATCCGAAAAATGCAGTCAACAGTCACATCTCGAACGGTTGAATGTGTAGTTAGAGTCCGCCTCTGCTACCATACGGTCCTCCACGAGTATGGATCAACTTTTGCTTCAAATACCTTTCGTTAGTTTTTCGAGAGTATGACTTTAACATTCAGAACAAGACTAAGTTTGCTTAGGAATTATTAGGTTTCTTACTTTTCTACTTTTCAACGTGGATATAATTTTGAGGGCTTGCACCATTACTCGTAACGGTATTGGTAGCCTCTAGACTTATCGGGAATCAATAACAAGCGGCTTTTCTTCGTCAACTCTAGGGTATGCACCACTACTCCAGACGATAGTGGTAGCCTCTAGATTTCTTAGCCGCACGTCCCACCTACGCTCCCTGTGTATATTCCATGTTATCGAGTGCAAGCTAAGACCAAAATAATACGTTTCGCTGACGTAACACTTTATTAGTTAATAAAAAAGTAATCAATTTCAAAAGTCCCTTGAATCAGTTAACCTGTGATGCTTACTAATGATTGTATTGATAAAANAAAAGGGCATGTATGGAGGATATGGAGTGCTTGTATTGAAAGTGCCGCCATCCATGCATATGCACCTCTTGATACAATGATTTAGATGTATCAGCATTCGCTTGGATACCATTGATCGTATGAATTTCTAATTTACCGACAAGCATTAGAATCACATAACTAATTTATCGGGCTTTAGTGAAAAGATAGCTCTGGAAATTAAGAATGTGAGAATAATAATGAAGAACAATAGTGCCTTTAACCAGGTAACTTGAAGCGCTTATTATTTACTTTAATAACTAGTAAAGCAATTATTAATAAAAAAAAGTACCTTATACCAGGTAACCGTAGTCTTTACTTACCAGTGCAATAAAAGATAATTTACAACAAGTTGCTTAGGTGACTAAAAAAGTGACCAGTAACTGCCTCAAAACAACAAGTTAAAGAAGCATTTGTTATTACTTACTTATTTTTTTATTGATACACTTGCCAGTAGCATCCTGGGTTAGCTTATTAGAGGCCGTTTTATTATTAAACGTTACTTTACTGATTATAAAGTGGTTAGTGATCGTTTTGGTTACCTGTTGGAAGGTGTATTAATTGTTCATAACTTTTTTTAATTTATATAGTAGTTAATAAGCACCCTGAGTTAACTGGTTAAAGGCACATTTGTTGTTGATCTTGTTTTTATGAATACAGTGGAGATTAAAAACCCTGGGTTGGCTAATAAAAGGCGCTTTTATTAATAATTATAAGCTTACCGATTACTAAAGTGGCCAGTAATTGCCTCTGCTCACGTATCTAAGGATGCATCTGTAATTAATTATTTATTTTCTGATTAATAAAATAGATATTAAGTGCCCTAGGGTACCTAGTTGTAGGTACAGCCAGAGCTCTAATTTCAAGAGCAAAGTTCGTCTTAGTATGAATAAACTTTAAGCAAAGTTATTTTTGTGAGAGGCATCAATATGTACACAATACTACTACTAGTAGTGATAGCACTTTTAGCTGCTGTAATATACGCACAGTTATACATTTATACATATTTAGGTTATTTAAGTACCACCAGAATCCTTACACAATTATATCGCCTGTGCAGCTGGAAGCTACTACAAAAATTCTGTGATGGGCACTGGATGACCAGGTGAATGAGTATCACGCAAATATTATAGTTGCCCTGTACCAATTAAGAGAGAGTACCAATTAATAGAGTTTGTGCTGTTCAGTACTGGGTAAACGGAGCATTTTGGTTGTATAATTGTTAAGTTATTAACTTTTATGATTTTCATAAGAATTTCGGACTATTATCACTTTTACTTAAGAAAATATGACACAAATAGGTCACCGAGCAATTATTAGCTCTGAAGACTATAGAAAAGTGCCTTGTTTTTTTCTCTCTGTATATGTGGTGAGTCATTAATGTTGAGACTATGAAATCGTCTCATTAGCATTAATCATTGCATTCAATTTCTTACACAACTGTACTAGTATTTCAATACTTGAGCCCAACAGCCAGGTTTTAATAAATATTAAGGGAAATTTAATGGTCACTTCTTTTTTTGACATGAAAACTTCTCCCTCCCTTACTACTTGTAATCAAAACAGTGTTCATGAAACTTTCTAGAGTTAAAGCTTAATTTCCACATTTAGAGTTTAATAATATTGTTACCTTTAGGTGATAATCATAGTTATGTTCGTCGACTTTTTTTTTTTTAGTTACCTAGCTATTTACTTCATGAATAATATTTAAAAGCCTTGATATAGATAGATCTTAGATTAAAACCATTTAAAAATATTTTTGGTAACATTAATATATACAATTATTGTGGTTAGAAAAACAACAATAAAAGTGTTAAATGTAGATTCTTGATATAGAAAAAATTATAACTTCCTATTATGCTATTGCTTATACGGTCGAGCTGAATACTTTGGAACGTTTTTCTATAATCACAAGAGTTTTTTTAGTCTACCAATCATACTTGGTTTCACACAAATCGGAATCACTCAAAAAATATCTAGAAAAAATAAAAAAAAATTTAAGCTTAGATGTACTCCCGTCTTCAACACAGGTAACGGAATTTCCGGACCCCCATGACGCAATAAACCGATTTGCTCTCTGACGGCTAGCAATGAAAAATAAGGTGATTCTACCAAAATTTTACGTAACATTCTGAATTATTTTTGCAACATTACAATCTGTTAAAGCTGCTCGTAAATCAAATTATGTTAATTTGAAACTGGCTCAGTAACATAATTTCATTATTGTCACTATCATTATTGTCTTAACTATTATTATTATTATTATCATTACTATTATTTTTATNGTTATAATATAACAAAAAGATAAAAAACGCTTCTCTTTCAACAAACAACTAACTTGACTAAAGTTTTTTTAATTTTTTTTATGGTCAAATAATTGGAGTATAAAAAAAAAATTTTTTTTTAGCGTTTTCCATCATTTTCTCTCATCACTTTGACTTAACTACTTTAATGAACAGAGTAAATGTAGTTAAGTTTCTGTTTGTTTGTCGACAAATATTATAAATTAATGATACTATTACTATAACGATCATATTCAATGTTCAACTGTGCCAGAATTTAATGAACACCTTATATATGTATTTTTCTTTATGATACAATTAACTAACAGTCATTAATGACTATATCTTCAAACTAATAAGTAATTTTAATCTTCACCTTTAATAAATTTTAGATAAAAAATTTGAAAAGCTTGTAGATGCTTTAGAAATTCATACGACTAATGGTATACAAGCGAATGCTGATACATCTAAATCATCGTATCAAAAGGTGCATATGCATGGATGGTGGCACTTTTAATACAAGCACTCTATATCCTCCATACATGCCCTTTCTTTCAATATCCAATATACTTACTTAAAAACTCATAATATAAAATTACATTGATTCTTCTTCAAGAAAATTTTCTTAAAAAATGAATAAGAATACGAAAAATATCCTCCCCGGGTGCGGATCGAACACAACCTTCTTTTTACTAGACAGTTACTCTACCACTCGAGCTACCGAGGAGCTGTACATTTACTCGCACCGTAAGTTTAGATAAGTCTCTTTTTCTTAATTTCCAGAGCTCATTATTATTATAATATTTTTCTCATTCTTATTTATTTCTTAAGAAAATTTTTTTGAAGAAAAATCAATGTGGTTTGATATTATGAGTTTTAAAGTTAGTTTACTGGATATTGAAAGAAAGGGTATGTATGGAGGATATGGAGTGCTTGTATTGAAAGTGCCGCCATCCATGCATATGCACCTCTTGATACAATGATTTAGATGTATCAGCATTCGCTTGGATACCATTGATCGTATGAATTTCTAATTTACCGACAAGCATTAGAATCACATAACTAATTTATCGGGCTTTAGTGAAAAGATAGCTCTGGAAATTAAGAATGTGAGACTTTTCTAAACTTACAGTGTAAGTGAATGTACAGCTCCTCGGTAGCTTAAGTGGTAGAGGAACTGTCTAGTAAACAGGAGATTGTGTGTTCGATCCGCACCTAGGGAGGATATTTTTCTCATTCTTATTTATTTTCTAAGAAAATTTTTTTGAAGAAGAATCAATGTGGTTTGATATTATGAGTTTTAAAGTAAATTTATTGGATATTGAAAGAAAGGGTATGTATGGAGGATATGGAGTGCTTGTATTGAAAGTGCCGCCATCTATGCTTATGCACCTCTTGATACAATGATTTAGATATATCAACATTTGTTTGTATACTATTGGTCGTATGAATTTCTAATTTACCAACAAGAATTAGAATCACATAACTATTTTAGAACTTTTTTCTAAAATATGGGTAAAATTGTCTTAATCTTGTGCGTAATGAAATAGTGGATTATATTTTAAGAGAGAATATTTAATATAAAAATTAAACTTTTGTTTTTTGCACTTATTAATGAGTTCGTGTGACAGTTTCTATCAGTTATCATAAAAGATGAGGAAAACAGCGTGAGTCTTGGTGGTAAAAGATGTTAGAACCTCTTTCTCACATTATTAACTTTTGAGGATTCCGTTATTAAAATTCCTGTTTTTTTTTTTGAAAGAGATCGAAATTTAATGTCATTATTAATTTTTAGCTCATATTTTAATAAAAAAAAAAAAAAGTTTTAAGCCACAGTTTCTAATTAACTGTACTTTTCTTCTATCTACAAAACTTATGGCAGTATCTTTAAGAATAAAAAGAAAACCAAACATGATTTTTTTGGTCATTCTTTATAGATTTCAAAAACTCTTGTAATTTTGAGATTAGTTCGTAGTTTTCAGACTTTTGCTGCTTTTAATTCCCTAAACCACCAAAAAACTCAAATTGATTCCTGCCGTTAACCAAGCCATTAGGATACATAGATAAGTTGGTTACTAAGGCCCCGAGGTACATAGTCCAATTGGTTCCCGAGAGGTGGGTGGTTTGCGATTGATCATACTTGTTACTTGTTACATAGTGTTACTTATAGGGTCCAGCCGCCTTTGCCAGGGTCTGGAACATAACTTCACGCAACTTATAATGAACTAAGACCTCTTAATTCCAACAGGAATGAATAATTTCTCTTTGTTAATGATAACATGAAGAAGTTATTTTTTTCGGCTACAACTAATTTGCAATTACTACTACTCCTCACTGGTAAGGCTGGCGCTCCCTACTCGGATCTGAAGTGTCTATTAAAATACTAAGTAAAAAAAATGTAAAAAAGACCTTAGACAATAAAGAAATTTTGAAGAAAAACATGCAAATTTTTTAGTTAGGTTATGTAACCAGATCTAAAATTAATTAAAATAACCTCTTGAGTAAATGTATTTTCTCAATCAGGTTATGTAACCAAATTTAAAATTAATTAAAATCATCTCTAGAGCAAATGTGTATACAACACAAGAACTACTTACAGTTGTTTAACTAGTTTTCAATACTTTTTAAACATGCTAGCATCGAAACAACAGCTAGTCTCAAGCCTGGATAAAGTGTTATAAAAAAATACGACACACTATCTGTCTTATAGAAATAGAAAAATATTACAGCTGGGAATCAGTTTGACTATGTACCCTAGGATTTCGGGAACGAATTTGATCGTGCTTATAAGTACTATATTTATCTGTAAACTAATTTACAACTATCGTATTATCGTGCATACGTATTGAAGAATAAAAAATGAAAGGAACTGGATCCAACTCGCTTTGTTCTCGACAACTAGCTGCACTCATGAGTTCGGCATGTTAGTGATCTTAGCCGTAGACAAGCGCTCACTTACAGTGCGTCTGCATTATTTTATCCCAATCCCCTTCCTTTCATTCCCTTTTTTTCTTATTCTGTAATACGCGTGCACGACAAGGTATGAGGGCTATTCTGCCGAGTGGCGGCGCTGCTAAGGTCATGGGGGTAAACTCCGCGAAACATGAACCTTTTAAATGCATCAGGTTGTGTGTTGTTATTTTTTGTCAATCAACAATGGATAACTCAGATAGGAGGAAGCAAAAAAATTATGGCAAAAAGGACAATTAAACAATTTGTTTGTGAATTAAAAAAGAGAAATGCAAAAACTACGGGGAAAAAAGCAGACTTGGTGCAAACATTTGTTAAAATACGAGAAGTGTAGTACAGATCTGTTGTCATCAAATTATTTTAAAATTTTGAAGGTTCCATGACTATGATAAAATATGTTTCGCAAGTGTACCTGAACTTGAAGAACAATACGTTCTGATCATACCAGACCTGAAAGATTTCAAGGACTTAAACGATTCACATTCTTTGAACATGTAATTTTGATGTCCAGTAATTTTGATGTGGAGTACTTTAAGTCTATTCAAGTACAAATAAACACCAACAAAGGAAAAACAACGTATGAGGATTATTATTTGTTCAGTCTAAGGAAAGCTACTAACGAATTTTAAGAAACGTTTTGGTGTGCTAGAGTAGCTTCCCAGTTTAGGAAAGCCGTAGTTTATAATATCATGATAAAAATTACACCACTGAATTGTATTTCTGATACTCAATGTGAGTGTGCTGCAGGAAAAGGCCCAACAGCCCACTGCAAACATGTATGGGTAGTCATTGAAGCTATGAAAGATTTCATACTTCATAAAACAATCAAACTTAGAGAAACTTGCACAAAAAAATTGCAAACCTTCCATCAAACAAAAAAATATACAGGCTCGCCCGTAAAAGCAAAAAATTTAGAACTAAACAAAACCAAAAAATCAATCATGAAGCTAGAAAATTTGTATGCAAGGCCTCTAAAATTCAGAAAAACAGAAGAATACAAAAGAGGATTCAGGAATAAACGTGTAAATTTTGCTGCTCTTAACTTGGAAGTTTTTCCAGAACTGCAGTTGTTCGAACCAGCTAATTTGTACTCTGTTAACAATGATTACGACTACCTTGAGTTACGTATGGAAGATAGGTTCCTCACAGATATGAATCTTGTTCATATCACACCTGCTCAGATATCTGAAATTGAATTAATGACTAGAGGACAATCTAGTAATCAGTCCTGGTTCAACGAAAAACATTTTAGGTTGAATAGTTCGACTTTTGGAGTTATATGTTCGACGAAGAATCCTGAGATGCTTGTAAACAGGGTGATCCATCCTGTAGATCTATCTCAAGTTCCAGCTGTGAAACATGAGAAAAATTATGAAATGCATGCCATAAAAACATTTAAACAACTAATGAAAACAAATGTTCAAGAATGTGGGCTATTTGTATATGGTGAATATCCCTTCTTATCAGCCTCTCCTGATGGAATTGTGAATTCCCACACTTGTATTGAAGTTAAGTGCCCATTTAGTGCTAAAACTGAAGTTATATCCCCAGAAAATGTTGATTACATATGTTTGTGTGTCAAAACTGGGATATACAAGCTAAAATATGATCATAAATATGATGGAATTGTGAATTCCCACACTTGTATTGAAGTTAAGTGCCCATTTAGTGCTAAAACTGAAGTTATATCCCCAGAAAATGTTGATTACATATGTTTGTGTGTCAAAACTGGGGTATACAAGCTAAAATATGATCATAAATATGATGGAATTGTGAATTCCCACACTTGTATTGAAGTTAAGTGCCCATTTAGTGCTAAAACTGAAGTTATATCCCCAGAAAATGTTGATTACATATGTTTGTGTGTCAAAACTGGGGTATACAAGCTAAAATATGATCATAAATATGATGGAATTGTGAATTCCCACACTTGTATTGAAGTTAAGTGCCCATTTAGTGCTAAAACTGAAGTTATATCCCCAGAAAATGTTGATTACATATGTTTGTGTGTCAAAACTGGGGTATACAAGCTAAAATATGATCATAAATATGATGGAATTGTGAATTCCCACACTTGTATTGAAGTTAAGTGCCCATTTAGTGCTAAAACTGAAGTTATATCCCCAGAAAATGTTGATTACATATGTTTGTGTGTCAAAACTGGGGTATACAAGCTAAAATATGATCATAAATATGATGGAATTGTGAATTCCCACACTTGTATTGAAGTTAAGTGCCCNTCTCATCTGCCAGTTTGAGAACTACTAAATGAGCCCTCCAGAACTTTGTAAGTTTTTCCAAGTCCTATGATACGTTCAATGTGAACACGTTTACTTGAAACCTTTTTGTCTTGAATTATGGTTGAACCAGAGAGCTGGTTTCTTTTTTTTTTTTAAATGTGGGATATTTAGTAGAATACTATATGGAGCCAATAAATCTTGAATGTCAAAACCTTTGTCAGTTATCAAACTATCACCTGGATCACACAAATGCATTAAATTACTTCTCTCCATATTTTGTCTATCGCTAGTGGATCCTCCGTACGCTGGAGATATGTGGGTGACCAGACCTGGTGAAGAATAAACAATTGTTTTGACAGTTGATTTGTTTTTGTAGGTAGAAAAGGTGCACTGCTGAGCTGTGGGTATGCTAGATCTATCAATTGGAATTTCAGTTCCATCAATGATTCCTCTAAGCTCAGGAAATTTTCTGAGGAAATCACTTGGAGTAAAAAATCTTACTAGGTCTTTTGATGGCCATTGTGAAACTTCTGACCACTGTAACTTCATAAACCTGATACATGTGATAAAAATATTTGACACTTGCTTCAGATCGATGTTAAAAAAAACACTGACTTCATAGTAGGTTTTGTGTTGTCTTAAAATGATCAGAGTCAAAAGAAATTGATTTTCTGGTGTCATGTTTGGCTTGTTACCATAAATGTATGTAAGGTCATACACAGCTTTACCTAATGTTTAGAAAACAAATATAAACTTTTTGTAATTTTCAAGTCCAGTGTAGAAATGAATATGTTTCGAATCGTAGTTTATTGATTCAATTGAGAAATTGAATAGACTTCACATCACCACAATTGAATAGACGATAGGATTCACATAAACGATTTTATAAATATCATTAATACTAACTTGTAAATCAATTTCTGGAATCTCACTTATATCATCAGCATTACTTTCACAGAGAGAATTATTTTTGTGTATTTTGTCTATTACTTCTTTTATAATATCTCTTAAAATCTTTTCTGTTACTAAATCCAGTAGGACAGATTTAATGAACCCTTTGATTTTTTGTTTTTTCAATTTTTTCTTTCCATTTCATTTAAAAAAGGTACAGCATGTGGTTTCAATGTTTTTCGGCCAAAACCATCTATAACGCATGTAAATACCATTTATAATTATTTAAACCCAAAAGTTGTTTCAACAATTTAAATTGACTTACTTGAACTAACGGTTTTATAGTTACTTGACTTGAAGTGAGAGCTGCAGATTTTGTTCCACTTTCCAGGTGTCCAATTTGTAAGTTTCAACGCAGTCAACCATTTGGTGAGTTGCTCTTTATTTTTAGGAAATAAATGTCCTTCAGAATTTACATTATTTTGACATGTAAAAACAGAACATTTTCCCCGAATTTTTTCACGTACAGGTACACAGAATTTTTTTTACACAATTAAGCCCATGTATCATACAACTGAATGATTTTACTAACATAAACATACAACTGATACAACGATTTATTCAGCAGTAAATGACATTTGATATTTCCGCTCTTTACCTCCATAACCTCAACAGCGCCACCACTCGGCAGAATAGCCCTTATTATATACATACATACGTAAAGCATTATATTTGAAAGTGTATTTTATACATATCTTATAAGATTAATGAATTTACAACTCTATGTGAAAAAATAAAAATAACTTTTATTTCTTATATCTGGCCACCAATTCGTTAAAATAATGCTTACATTATTTTATTAATTTTTTATAACTTCTTATAGCAGTTATTATTTCCTTACGAAAACTATCTTACAACTGTTTTAGAAAATCAGTGCCTTATCACTACTTCATTTATAAAAAAATCACAAGCTCTTTACCTAGATTATTTACTGTCCGTACTCAAAACATATGCTATAGCCTAAATCTTGTATATAAAAATCTAATTATGCAAGACTACGTAAGAATATGGAAATATGTATACAACCATTGAGAAACTATTGTACATTATAAAAAAAAATTAAATTACAAGTTGAATAAAAAAACCAGGTGCGGGTCTCGGGGCGCACGACAGATATGAAACAGTAAAGAATATGTAATTCAACTCGGTAGTATTTGATTGTCTATAATGAAAATATTAATTTTCATTAGCTAAATGCAATTGTTACCAGGGCTATTCTGCTACCCAAGCGACGTAAGGCAGCCAGGAAGTAATGTCGCTTATTCAGCGAATCCTATTTTTTCTACCAAGCGCAAACCAGGCTCTCAAAAACGCGTGAGGAAGAAAAAGTATTTATTTTTTGTCTCTAAGTAATCTTCATTTTATATCTATATACTAAAAAGACTGATTATTTATAAATATGTATTTTTACTAGAAAATATTATAAATTAGGAAATCGCAAACTATGTTTTTATTATTTTTGTTCATTAACATGTAAACAACAAGAACGAGAAAGAACAATAATGCACGGCGAAGAGTATCTATACTACCAACCTACACAAAGGTATATACATCAGTTTAACAAACGTTCGTGTGTATTACTTTCTCTGTCTCTCGGTCTCTTTTTGGATTCGGATACCTGTTTACCGTGCGTAGTTAAGAACGTGCATGGATTTCAATGGGTTACTAAGGACGGGTTTAAAATGGAGTTTAATTAAACACAATTGGAAGAATCCGGGAAAATTTTGCAGTATGGTCAAATATTGATATTTTAAAATAATCCTATTCTCCGAGAAGTAATTTTTAAAAAATAACGAAAAAATGATGCTTATTCTAATATTTATTAGTCATATTCTACAAGCACAAAATATTTACAAAAAAAATAAAAATGGCCAACCTATAGTCCTGTAGAGGTACAATAGAGAGAGAGAGATTGATTAATTAATATTGGTTTATTTCACGCCAAGGACTAAGAGTCCAAATGACGAATTCAAAGCATACATCAAACAATTAAACAATAATATAAAAAATATACAATTTAAAATACAATAAATAAGATAAATGCATTTCCGCTTACAATTTTTAGAATTTTCTCAAAGCCTTCAACGCTTTCAGCGCTCGCTTGTCTTACGCTCAATAAAAAAAATGAAATAAAAACAAAATAAAAATAAAAATAAGCCAACAAATTTTGATCCTTAATATACATATACAAGCATAAGCATGAGACAGATCAGTATATCCACGTAAGATGTTTTGTAACGGTGCCCCGCCGTTAGGCCACATTAGTAGGCTAGATCAGGCAGGGAGGTAGTGAAAAGAGGGAAAAGATTAAAGGGACTAGTGAAGAAAGGGGTAAAGAAAAAGAGGGGAAAGCAAGGAGAGGCCAGGAGCATCAGATTAGCTTGAGCCTTCGTGCGAGCGACGAAATAGTTTTGCTGCGCAAAGCGTTTTTTTTGTTCTTTCGGTTTTCCTACGTTTTGTTGTTGTGCCGGCGGAGTCTGAGTTGTTCCCGGTGCAGTGATTGGTGCTAAGCGTCCTGATCCTGCTAGAATAGCAGGCGACACCGGACTCAGGGTCAGCAAGGCCGACACCGACGACCTTGGTCTTCAAACGCTGCTGGTACGGACGCCTACTGGCCGCAGCATACCCGCTTCACGGCTCCCGAGGGTCTTGGCCTGAGAAAGGCATCGTCTAGAAGCGACATTTGCGACGCTGTGAGTATCTGCCAACAGACAATTTGATTCTAAAGGGCAGTGGCCCTAGATTAGCCCACGTAGGTCTGCCCGGTTTGCGATTTCGCGCCGCGAGCACGTCGAGCAGTCGCGCTCGACGTGCGAGAACACACACACGTTCATACACCTACACCTGCGAGTAATATTTGTATTTTCTTATATTTATTTTGAATATATTTTCTATTTTAAATATTCCTTGCAAGTGATTATTTCAAAGTGTACCCGATCCCCTTTGAGCCGTGTTAAAGTCTTCGCGGGAAGCGACGACCCCTGCAGCCACGATACTTGGCCCCAGCATTGTCTCAGAGAGCGAGACCCACGTATAAAGATTATTGGAGGTGTCACCGAGGGTACCCAGGCAACACAGGCCCGGTCGAGGTTGCAAATTCCGCCTCGTTATTCCGTATCTGCATCACCCCGTAACAGTATATAACAGTACACAGCTTGGCACTTGCGTGAATCCTCAGTACATTTATGTCGTTGAATAGTAAAAACAAATTTAAAAATTCAAAAAAATACATACAATACAGAAATGTAAATATACTGCAGTTAAATAAGTAGTAATTTAAAATTAAAGTAATTTGAAATTTCAGTCACGCTAAAAGCAATAGTCATAAATAGCTTTCTTAAATCTAGGTAGTAAGTCGGTTTGACGTATGCCGTGGAATCTCGTCCCAGAAACGTAACACAGAGAGCACAAAGGACCGATAATAAGACAGAGTACGAGCCCTCTGATGAACAAACTTTGATGCAGCCCACTGAGTTGACCAACGCATTTCGTCATTAACTACAAACATTTCGCCTAAATAGCTCGGTCTACCAGTCTGTAATACTCGGAATGTCTGTAGTGCGAGGAAACATTTTTCGACACGCCGTGCGCGAGGACCTCGATTATGAGCCATCTGCTGTGGCTCTAAAAACCTCGATTTACACATGCGACTCACAACTCGTGCTGCGCACTCGTGCGAGTGCGTGTGTACGTCGAGATCTTTGCAGAGCCACATTACATAGCTCATATTTTTGTTCCCCGCGCACGATGTGTCGAAAAGTTGTATACACCACACGTGCGAAAGGTTAGGTGATTGACACATGCGTGTCAGTTCGCGCACTAGTATCGTGATGTACCATTCTGCGGACAGCTATCACCAATCAACCCAGCCTATCATAATACGGTGCCATTGCTGTATCCCACCTCAGCCTGAAAATACATCCCACCACTCTATTACAGAGACGATGAAGTTTAATCTCTAAATAGCCTGAAAGATCCAGATATACCAAACATGCATAATCCAGATGAGGAAACAGCAAGGTCGAGGCCAACACACGTCAAAGCCCAACCGAAAGAGCACTACCCATGAAAAGAGCGAGAGAGAGAGAGAGAGCAAGCGCGACAGCAGACGATGAATAGGTCTCTCTATCTCACTTACTTTTACAGATACTGCTGAAATGCCTTTTTCAGTTTTTTTCAAACATTTTGCGCTAGTCGAAATAAAATTAAAAGTGCTAATTAATAGAAAATTTTTTGTTCTACACATCTTGCAATGACTTTAATTCAACCTCTTTTTATCCTCACCATATATTTTTTATAATGATTGGTTTATTAAATATTAAAATATTGATACCACACTTGATAAAAGTACATATTCTCATTCCAACGACAATTGCACCACTTTCGTACACAAAATCGTTTCATAGAAGGTATATTTATATTCATGTATTATCTGCCATAGAATTTCATAGCAGTATAACTCCATACTCGAGAAGTTAAGCACCCACTATTCACTTTTTTTTTTTCTGCTAAGCTATGGCAAAATTAAGAAACAGGATCTTTTTAAAGAAAACTTGCAAAAACGAAAGTATTGTATACTAAAAACCTACATAGAAGAAACTGAGAGAAATTTAATAAAAAGCAGTATCTCAGATAGTTCATCAAGAGATAAATTTTATGATTCATAATAAAAATTTATGTTGAAGGTGAAGGGCCTATCTATGAGACAGTCTGTGAGGCACTTTTCGCTTTGCAAATTTTTTTTAGCACATGTATACTGAATTATGTATAGATTTATTAGTACTTTATAGTTAAAAATGTTCTTAGTTGGATTCAATTTTTTTTCATTGGGTTGAACGCAATGCGATTTTTTTCAAGCGAAACAATGTAACCCTTCCACATGTCCGGTCTATGAGACAGTATACATTAAGCATGTTCGTAGTGTTTTATGGCAATGTACCCCTTTATGAGATACAGAAAAAAATAACACAAGAGGCATTGTTTGTATTCACAGAAAAAAATTTAATTGTATAAAGTAAGGAATTTTTTTTTTATGAATGTTTGTTTTATTATTCCACATTTTAAATTGATGCTTATGAAGAAAATTCTAAACCACATAGTTAAAAATATACAAAATACAAAACAAAAAAGATTTTTGGCCATTTTTTGCTAACTACATTGCTAACATTGTAACACATTACGATTTTTCTTGCTTGATACGTTTTTGAATCGCATTGTTTTTTTCTTGCAGTTTTTTTTTGTTCAGCGAGCTTTTTCCTTTCCTCTTGTAGTTTTCTATTTTTCTGCTGTTTTTTTCTTTCTTCTCTAATTCTCTTTGCTTATGCATTTTTGTAACCACCACTCATCAGAGGTTCCAGCTGCAGGTATTTTTGGTTTTCCTGTTTTTTCAAGCTTGATTCTCTTAGCTTTTGGAAAATATTGAACTGGCATTAAAAATTAATTTGAAAAAGTTGCAAATTATGAGTAGAGATATAAATTTTCAAGTTGTTTTAATATTTTAATAACTTGATTTATTTAAATGACAAAAGTTGATTTTTTAACGCTGAGAAACACTGTCTGGAGTAAAATTGTTGCCATCGTGATTGCTGATAGAAGCCATTGGAAAGATGTGAAACGAGGAACTGAAGTTATTTAAAAAAATACTCACGTCCTTCGCTGCTCTAATACTACTGTTGTTGCTATCAGTCGTTTCTGTATTAGTAAAAGTTATCTGAACATCACTTTGAATTTTACAATGATCGACCAAGGCTTCTTCTAAAAGATTCAAAATAAACTAGTTTACCTGTACTGTTTTAAAAAAAAGATTCAAATACAAACCTGGGTTATTTTCTTTATTGGCACCCGTATTCTTGAAGTTGTATAAAATAATCGGAAGGTGAGATGATGCAGCATGACCGAAAGTAATAATGCTGGAATCTTCAGACTTTTCTTCAAAGCAGTTATTATAGCTATCTGGTATAAACTAGCAGCTTTTTATGATCTTAGGTTTAGCCACTGCATTATAAGAAGGTACAGGAGTACTTTGGTTATAAGAAGGATTTTGTGGAATAGAATGTTCTAGTGGAACAACGTAAGCATTGAAGTCTAATACTATTTCAGAACTAATAATAACAGGTTTTAATTTACCAGTTTTATCTATAAAAATTAAAAAATAAATATTTGATTACAATTAGAAAGTGATTTAAATTACACAAAGAATAATAATCTGTAAAAAAATTAAGAATCAATATTTGATTAGTTTTTTTTTGTAACATAAAATAGCTTAAAGTTTAAAAAATTTCATATAGCAAAATGCATTTTAGGATATCTATAAAGGGGATTAACATTTACCATTCCTGATCCTCCAATCTTCAGCCAGTAATCAAATAGTGATTGATGTTCAATACTACCAGTCCATACATTGTTTGGATCACTTTGATAAAATTCATGGAGTAATTCAGAACTTAAATTTTGTTCAAAAGTACTTAAATGTGAATTTTCATCATCATTCCTAAAGTTAGGACTATCTTTTTTAGGTTGAATAAAATATTTATCCATCAGTTCACTTTTTTTTTTTTATTTCTCTTTTAAAGAATATTGTAATCTATCTCTTGAGGATTCAATGGGAAAAGGCATACTACTGAAAAATCTTCCTTTTTTACTTTTTGAACTTGTTGTTCACTTTTCCATTTTTAGACAGTTCTTTCCACATTATCTTAAAGGGATGAAAAAAGCAACTTCAAGAGGCTGAGTTATGTGCGTAGAGTTTGGAGGAAGTCCAATGATCTCAATTTGTTTTTTCTCTGCAAAATGCTACTAGTAGAATAGTGATGTTAGAGGCATGATTATCCAAATGACAACTGGAAACTGTGCTCCATTTTTAACCAGCCATGGATAGACAAACCATTATCAGACAAACCAGCACCTCAGCTAGTGGGGAGCTTTTTAACAATAATGTCTGGTACTTTTTTCTTGTAAGCAAACATTTATAACGGTGAAGCTCGAACATCAGCTGCACTGTACCTAAACAAAACAGTGAGGTACTCTTTGTCAGCATCTGATAGTGTATATACAGATTGGCTCCCCTTCTCTGTCAGCATCTCTCCTCCATCAGGACTAAAATATAAGCCACTTTCATCACAAATGAAGATTCTATCTACAGATATGTCTAGAAGTTCTATTGGCTCTAAATAGCTTTTTTGCTTAGTAAACCACTCCCTTAAAACGTTCTGAGTCACTGCTGCTTGAGTGTAGCTTAATTTCTGAGGGCAATGTTCGGATATCTTTTTTGAATCCTTCATACCAATGACGTCGTGTTTATTCATGTCAGTTTTTCAGGACGATTTAAAAAAGTTATAGAAAAGGATGAATTTTGGAATACCATTATCTGAACTACCTTTGCGTATGAAAGGCATGGTGGTACTTGCGATTCATCCGTGAAAGCTCTATTTTTAAATGTCTCTACATAACTCTAAAAATGGACGTCAAAATTGTAAGGTAAAAAATGAAGGATTTGAACATGTTCAGACATATTTCAGTGAAGAGAATTTAGATTACCGAATAATAGAAGGGACAACAATTTTTTCCGACCAAGCTTTTAAAACAGACAAAACTGTATGGGGAGTAATAGGCCTTTCTATTTTAAGTTACGTAGTGGAAAATTACGTAAGCTCCATGCCTAGAGCTGAAATGCATTGCATATTTTTAGGAACTATGAAATAACTTATGTATTTCTAGTTTTATTGTAATTTTAAAACATATTTTTTTTCTCTATTTGACTCAAAAAATATCATTAGTAACAGAATCAACAATTTTTAAATGCCGTTCTTTTTACAGCAACTTTCGAGGAACATAGTATCCATACGAAGAAGCTTCAGAACTCCAAATTTTTTTACTAGTTTCCAGTCTACCTGTTTTAAATAGTATTAATAAAATAAGGTTATATTTTGCTAGTTTGTGCTATCTCTTTGGTAAATTATACAAATATTTTCGAAGCAACGATAAAGCAAACAAGATATTTATTGAACAAATTTGTCAAAGAACTTGAGGTTTTACATGGTAAAAATACGTGTCTTAAAACATATACTTGCTTCTTTACTGTAACGAGTACTAGAAATATGTTAAAGGAAATAGATGATTGCATCCAGACTTGATCCATTTTATTGATCAAGCCTAGATTCATTGTGTTCGCAGTTTTGAATCCATAATGAGTCCATTTTAGCTAAAGTACAGGATGATGAAACTACGTGGTATGCCACACCCACAACATGTAGTACTGACTGCTTTACGAATTTTATATGTGTGTATATATATACAGCCTTGATCCATTTGATGGATACAGGCTGGATCTAAAGCTTCATTAGATGGATCCAAACTGTAGGTTTTTTTCTACTCGAAGATCGAAGAAGTTAAGAAATTTGGGCCACTGTGGAACATGATATTTATGTTTTTCATTTGAAAATTGGAATGATATTTCTAAAAAATGTATACATCAATTAAAATTATCCGATCTTTAAATTTGTTCATTGGTTATTAACTGTTTTAATTTAATAGAAAAAAAATGATCTCTTAGATAAAGACAAAGATGCAAATTTTTTTTTTTACAAACGACTGGAGAGTCGAAGAACACACAGATGTAAATTAAAAATAATAAGTGTAAACATTTTTGTTTAAGGCCAAATTACAAAAGTTAATGCAGAATCTGAAGAATTAAATTTTTTTAATATGAGAGGTATTTAATTAAAAAAATAGAATATTAATTTATAAAACGTATTATGAGACCTGCTCTTGCGATAGAAGAAAAAAAACAAATTCGTCTTGTATTTAATACTTACTAAATAATGACGTTTATGATAGCTCGTTACATGGTTTTGTACAGGTATGTAAATGCTTATATTATTCTAACATTGAGCACTACAGTCCAGAGTTTAAGAGTGATGCTGAGAGAAGAATGTGCTTTCCGCTCGAAAAAATTCTTATTGCAGAAAAATTGGTAATTACCTCCGTTATTCTTTGATTAAGAACATAATGTTTTAATACAAATACATTTATCTTTTAGAAATTTCGATGCTTTTAAAATTTTAATAATTGTCTAAGTCTCAAACGAACAAAATTTATGTAATAATACCAAACTTTAAGAAACTTACTACAAACTTAAGTAAATTTTATTTAACCTTTTTAATTTTTTTAAGAAAAACAATTTGATTTTAATGACATTAGAAAGCAGTTTTAATTAGGATGGGAAAACGTTTTTTCAAGTTCAGATAAAGTTTGGAAATAGGTCATTGAAAATCTTAAGAATAACTTAACTAAACTTTATTAAAGTGTCCTGAGCTTGATTAAACTGTACTAAACTATAAAATAAGCTTTTTTTTTGGCTTGAGGTCACTTGAGGTACCTACTCAGGTGGGGCTGTATGTAATGTTGATCACCATATTTTTGAGTTTTGTTGTTTAATTAAGGTAAGAAAATGTTATAATATCAATTTATTATTTATAATGTACAGGTTTAAATATCTTGAACAGGCCTTTTTGAGGGGCGAAACATCAATAATCTTTTATTGAAATAAAAATATTCACTCCCCACATGGCTTTTATATTGTCTTATTTATTTGAAATAAGTTATTCAATAAGTTTTTTTTTTGTTATAGAGAAGCATGTTTATGTTCAGAGTTCCCACAAGGCGAACGAATAAACTTTACAGTTAAAAATTGTAATAGAAATATTTTTGTCTTATAAAGATACATAGTTTATGAACTATGTAAATTATTTCAAAAATATGTAGAAACGCTGTTTTTAATCTTAAAATTTTCAGAGCGTTAAATTTTTTAAAAATATTACCATACCAATAGCTCAAAGGTTATAGGCCAGTCACTATGGTGAATTTGCTCTGCCTAAGAACAGCTTCATCTTTAGTACCATTTAATAAGAGATTAAAAAACTTTTGAAGCCAAATTTTCAGCTTCCTATTATATGCGCATGCGCAGTAATGTCAAAATTATGTTTCTTATAATTTATTTTTTCCACACTTTAACTTGCCCTCCAAAAATTCTAAAACAAAAAAAAGTAGCTCTTTATACAGTCAAAAATCAATGAATTTATTTTAAAAAATTAACTTCAAAAGTACGTCCAAAAAGATTTTTTAACTATACAATCCATTTTTTATCATGTTTAATGAAAAGGTTCCACTTTTCATTTAGTATTTTTTAATGTATTTCTAGATATTTTTTGCAATACCGCTAATTTCTTAGGGATATTTTTGGTGGCACATACTAAAAATGACCAAACAATCGTTTTTTTGAAGTAACATAGAGTTTTCCGTAGCAAACATACACTGTTAACAGTTTGTGGTAGCTTATTAGAATGTGATTTTTAGTGTTCTTTACGATTATATTTTTGCTATACTTGAGGTGGCACGTACCGGAAAATTTGAAAAACGCATTTTTTTAAGGTTATCTGCGGTTTTCCATTGGTTATATACGCTTTTGACATGTTTAAGTAGCCTTCTTCGGTGTATCTTTTTTGTCCTACTTATGATTCTGCTAAAAGCTTTTTAATTTTCATGGTGGTCCATGATGATAAAATCTCAAAAAATGCATTATTCGTCGGTCGTATTGATTTTTAAAAATAGTAACACGCTCTGATGGATTAAAGTAGCTTGTTTATATATTTAATATACTACTCTCTGCGATTTAAAAAATTTATTTTGCAATATTTTTGGAGGCACACCTAAAAAATGACCAAAAATCTATTTACTGCGGTAGTGTGTGGTCTATTTTTAGCAATGTAGCGCTGATTTTAGTTAAAACTAAAAATAATGTCAAAGTGATTCAATCTTAATTGTAGAAAATACTGAAAGTCAACATTGTCTGAATCTACTTTTTTAAAGATTTTTACTGAAATGATAAAAACATTTTTTAAATGTATTTTAAAGTAAGCAACTTACATAATAAGGCATTATAAAAATTAAAATTATCTAGATTACATTTACTTTTCAAAAGTAAAAGAAGTAACGGGAATGGTTTCATTTATTTATTATTATTACTGTCTGCGTTAATGCAAACTTCTATCCAATCACGGAGAATTATTTTAGAGAGGATCTCTTGTGGTTTTATAATTTTTTGACAAGAGATTCTATGAGAGGAAAAGTATATGACTGCAGAAATATATGCACAGCACCCAACTGTACGACTGGCATTACCTCAATCACAACAATATATACGAACACTTGAGTATCCAATACTATTAGATTCGTACTTGATAAAACATTAATAGTTTTATTTATTGATATGTCTTGATTGTATTCTAATTTTCAAAATATCTTTCGTCTTCTTACAGTAACCTAGTCCTTAATTATTTTTAGAATCTAATATTTCTACCAAGTAAGCTACAGTTTGTTCTAGTTCGTATGGTCCTGTGAAAAGTATCTTTAAGTCTTTTTCAGATAATTCAGGAAAATCTGCAATATCTAACGAAGAAAAAAATCAGAATGATCATTTTTGACACGCCTATATCTTGTCTTCTACTTCTTCTGGTAATGTATTTTCCACTTTTTTCTTGACTCCATACAATTAAATATTTCTTCTTGCATAACTTTATCAGACTCTCAGCACTTACCAAATTTATCATTTAAGTAACATGCAACTTGACCTTCAGATCCGAGGTGAGTTACCATTTTGCTATCAAGTTTATCATCCAACAGTCTATTTTTTTCTTCTTTATGTACTGTTCTTACTACTCACCTCAATTTTGTAGTGAATCTTGTATCAATTGATTCCTGAGTAGTAAATTGAAATCTTTTTGTTTAAACTCAAGCATTAGAATGATGTGTCCCATTTCTTCTAATTATTTTTCTTTATGTCTCAGAAGCTCTTGTCTAAGACGGAAGTATCACCTTAGCAAAAAAGCTTTTGTGAAATTTTTTTTATATTTTCAAAAGTTTTCATTCAAATTTTGGTATTATTAACATAAGGAATATAAGAACCTTTCATATCAACAATATGACCATTAGTGGTACATATCGTAAATAGCTTGGCCAAAGGTACCTTGTTTTGTCCTGAATACAATTTTCTTTGATATTTATTATTACAACTTTTCTTGTGCCTAATAAACTTTCCATCACATATTAATGTTATTTTATTATCTGTGTATTACTTTTTAGCTATTTAAAAAGTTTTATTTTTTATTGAATCGTTTTTAATTGAATTTTCGAATCCCAAATCCTTTGGCTGGTCATCTCATTTGAAAAAAATACTACCAATACGATGACACTCTTAGGCAATAATAGAAACATTTTCTTTTTAAAAATTAAGTAATTGTAAGTAAGGTAATCGGTGATTCGTTAGGGGTGAGTTTTCAGTAATAATAACACCTAGAGTATTTGTTTTCTTAATATAATACAGCAATGTGTCGCTGACCATTTGTGTAAGTCTCACCAGGTAAAAAAAAAATTTAATGTAGTAACAATACAAAAAAATTTAATGTGGTTTTTATTAATAAAATAAAATAGCACTGATGTAACAAAAATGCAAGACTAGGTTCATGTTATAATTATTAAACACTTTCTTGCAGAAGTACAAGATTTGTTTGTTAAAATTAACACAAAAAAACTCACAGTAAGAGTCAAAATTTCTAAACTATTATTAAAGTGTTTGCTATTATTTTGAAGTATCATCGCATACCTACGTTGAAGTAGAAACCTTCGTCATGGCATACTTGTTGACAGTTATATATGTACGTTTATCAAGTGCTTTAAGGTGTAGATAGTATGTGATGAGCCATCTTAATGCTTTGTCTCTTGCGGATATAACTTTAGCTAAGTGTAACGGCTTGCTAAAAATACATAAGGTTGATGCCTTTTTGTGTATAATTGTATCCCTGGTCAACATCCCCACATATTTTTTGACAAAAACGAGTACGAAGAACTGAAAAATTTAGTTAACATTTCAAAATCACACATCCCTAACAGCCTCATATTAAAAAGTAAATTAAAAACTCTATAACCTGTCTCCAATCACAATTAATATATTTACATCTTAATTCCCTTTTTACTAATGTTGTTTTACACTTAGATCTAAGAAACATCAACCAACATTTACTTAATACAATACGTAAATGATGAGTCCCTAGTATCAAAATGCACCAGTGCAGAGAATTTTTATTGAATAACACCTATTTTATAATCGACAATAAGTTCTTCCAACAAATTTTTGGTACACTAATGAAATTTCCTATTTCACCACTTTTCGCTGATCTTGTAATGGATGACCGGGTAAATAAGTGTCTCTCCAATTTAAAAAACAATTATAACATAAACCTAGTCTTACATTTTGGTTATATCAGTGCTATTTTATTTTATTAGTAAAAACCACATTGACCAAACATTGGAGATATTTACTTTATATCAATCTAATCCACAATTTACAAAAAAAATGGAGACTGACGATAAACTTAATTTTCTAGATTTAATTATTATCAAAAATTTGCAACATTTTTCTCTTGACTGGTTTCGAAAACCTATTTCTTCAAGACGTACTTTGAATTATTTTTCAAATTATCCAATTACTTATAAAAAAAATAAAGTATTTAATTTGTTTCCTTTCACGGTCTTACTTGCCAGCAAGAAATATCTCGGTATAAATGATTTAAAGATAAAACACCATTTGATAAGTAACAATTGAGCTTCGCATTTTATTAACGATACTATAAAAATTAGATTAAAAAAACAAACATACATTGACCATAATAAGAACATCCCAACTGTTTATCCTACATGCACAATTGGTACACGATATACTGGTAGTAGTTTTAATAAAATAGTAATCATATTAGAATCTCACAATACCCACACATACCTTCTTATGAATAATGAGCTCAAGGGCGTCATTCGTTTGGAAAAAGATAAAATTGACAATCTCAAAGAGACCAACGTTGTTGACTATTCTTACTGTGAAAACTGTCAGGCGTTTTATATTAGCGAGTCAAAGCAAGGAGTTGAAATATGCATAAATTAACGCCAAAAGAAAAAAGATCCGATTCTGTCGTTCGAACACATTGAACTACATATAACCATGAATTTGATCAAGATAATGTAAAAATACTTGAAAAAGAAGCTTACTGTAACAAACGAGCTATTTCCCAAATACCTTTCATAAAGTCAGACAGGATTAATATCAATAAGAAGAAAGACGTTATATACTCTAACAAATCGTACGTTTAGTTTTTACGAAAGTTTTAATGTTCGGATCGTAAATGGCAATGTCCTCGTCCATCTACCCTCATCGCACCAACTATATAAGTGCCATAAAGTCTTATAATGCAACGTTATGTATCATTTGACTAGTGAGAAGTGAGTCGTTATCCTTAAGAAAGCTCGTATACTAGAGGTACTTTGTATTGTTACTACATTAAAATCTCTTTTTACCTGATGAGTTTTTACACAAATGGTCAGGAAAATATTAATAAGAAAACACATACTCTAAGTGTTGTTATTATAAAAACTTTGCCCCTAACGGATCACCGATCTCCTGACTTTTCTATTTATTAGAGAGTACTGATATAACTCATACATTTGTACGTTATTAAATAATATGTTTATTTTTATGGTGAAAAAGATTTTGAGTTACAAACATTAATTATGATCCTCCAGGATTATTNTAATGTAATTTATCTTATATGACTGTGACACAGTAAACACACTTTTTTTAAACAATACAGTTTTAAATAGATTAAAATCAGTCTTAATTTTATTACAGCATATTCAAGGCAATTAATAAAAGTACTGGTAAATCTGATGACAATATTTAAGGCAATTTGCCTGTAGAAATGCTAAATAACGTCTGTAAAGGCTCAACATGTCATGAACTAAATATTACAATTCAAAATATAACAATGTTAACCAGAAACATAGTTTTCTAAAAAACGCACGTTCTTTCATAATTTTTCTATTATTCAGTATATTCAAATTTTCAACGGACGTTGTGTATCATTTATAATGATTTATGTTAAGTTTTAACCTGGTTGAAATGTAAATGATTGTTCTCTAATAATACGTTGAGACTATTATTGCTAAATTTTGTTTACGTTTTTTGTTTTTGTTTGAAATTTAGAGATTTTTATTGAAAACATAATTTTTTGAAACATTCACATTTTAAATAATTTTTCAGAATCATCGATTCTATTTTAATCCAACCAAACTATTATACGTTCATTTTTTCTTGGTTTCATAGCGTTTTTTGCCTTGGATATTTATTTGAGCTTGTTCTTAAGATGAACGACAAGGTTTGCCTGTATGAGATATTTACTAAAAAAATACAGCAGAGATAATGTGATAACATTTTGTATTATAAAAATGAAAATCTGGAAAATTGTATTCTAATACAATTTTTATAATGCATAACTTAAAATAATGATCGTAAGATTATTGGAAGAGTATTTTGTAAGGTTATCAAAATTTAAAAGGCAAACTTTTTAAAAATGTTTAAAAAACCTTTTAAAACCCTTAATTTAATTAACCCTTGCATTTTGTTAAGCCAACATTCACATTAGTCACTTATGCTTAACATACATAAATGCATAAGCATATGTATTACAGGCTATTTATGCAGACAATTAATTGCATGGGTGTTAGTAATTGTAAGGACTAATTAGGAGTTATGTGGGTGTCCGAAGAATTATACGATGTGGTCAACATATTGTAACATGTCGTACCTCACTCACCTACATATAAGCAGCAAGGCATAGCATGTGGATATTTTTGTACAGGACTGAAAGGATGAGGTGGATGGTTGTCACTTTAATAAGCATCAATAGAAGACACCAATGTTTCAGCATACAATTACTCTCTATATTTTTAAATAACTAAATGTATTTATTACCTAAAAAATTCCGTTATTTAACCATCCAATCCTGTCTAATTCAATACAACCTACCTGCCCTACTGGTGCAGGTTTGGCAGTTACTGCTCGATAAAATGCTCACGTAGCAGGGACAGGATTGAAAGAAGTGGACCTACGTTTTACCGCTGCAGAGGTGCTGAAAGTTGCACTGGATGTGGGTACCGGGAGATCCAATAGGCAGGCGTTGGCACTCGGACACAACAGTCCTTGGCAGCGCGTTTGTGCGGGTTGTTGTGGCAGCCAAAGTTGCTAACAGATAGTCGTTGCTATGTCTTCTGCTATCGCTTGGTGCATGTGTGAGAACACTCACGCTAACGAGATACATACTCACCTTAGAAAATACGTCATTGCAGTAAGTAAACAAAAGCAAGAGTGTCCCTTCTGCTGGCTCACCTACGCACGCTGCCTCAGTGCCCTTTTTCTACTGGTATGCGTTGATACTTATACATACCAGCTGCTGCGTACGGTAAAATACCAATAGGGAAAATGGGTATGTCTATACCAGCATAGGACATGGTAGGGCTTGGTAGCATTCCACCTCTTATCTTTTCTGCTGTGCTAATGTTATTACGACGTTGATTTGTTACTGCCTAATATATATTAAAAGTATGTCAAGTTTGCATGAGTCATTGTCACTCTCTCTCTCGCTCTCTCTCTCTCTCTGTGTGTCAATGTATTTGTAAACTTTACAAGTCTTTTTTTACAATTAGAAAAGCATTTTTTAATTGTGCTAGTGGGATTTTGTAGCATTGCAATTTACCATTACAGCCAATTACCATGCATAAAAAAGATTTAATTGAACTCTTATAACCATGAACAATATTGATTATACATTGAGACTCTTGTGGAATAAAATTATTTTAACTAAAAAAACTAGATAACAAACAATGTTTGCTTGAAAACTTCAAAGAGACAAAAAAAACGTTATTTCAATATCTCACAATGAGGCAAAGCATTTTTTAAAAACAAAATATTAATTTCAGTGACCGAAGAAAGAAACACTTATTACAGTATAGATTTTGCAACTTATACGGGTATTGATAAAACTAATAGCAATATTTACATAAATTTTCGAACAAATATATAAATTTTATTAGGAAAGGTCTACTATCTTACTTGATTAAAAATGACAAAATTATTTAAGTATAACATTTCAGCGTTAACAAAAACTTACAAGAAAATTACAAATACCTTTTGTATTATACGGCAAAAGATTTCTTTTGCAGTTAGCGTTTTCTGTAACTATTATCAAATCATGAGGTCAAAGTTTCGATAAGTTAGATTTATATTCAACAAAACCTTTGTTTTCTTGTGGACAATAATACATTTCTTAATGTAGATACAAGAATCCTAAATGCATTTATATTCGAAATAATTAAAGAAATTCATTAACTTTACCCTTAATGCACATAAGTTTTATAACATAAAATAATTACTTATTTTTAATTATTAAAAATTTTATCTTATACTATACTTCCTAATTTTAAGATAGAATAACGCTACAAATAGTATTTGATATAATTTTTTTAAAATGTTTCTAACAATAATTCCATTGGTTTCTTGAAAGATACTTTTCTTCTTACTGAGTTCTTATTACGATACTTCAAAACAAAAATTACAACAATTCTTGATAGATTCACCTTAAACAACACACGTAACTTGAAATGCATCGTAAGTATTTTTTAACGTGAAGCATTCCGAGTAAGCTGAGTGACTTGCACTAATACGTAGAACGTATTTTACAATATATTATACAAATGTAATAAATAATAATACTGACCACATTATAAATATTTATATAAATTAATCAGTTAGTTCTATTATAAACGATATGCATTGTACTTTAATTCTGATGCTGTGGGATATAGTAGAGTGGATGTGGAGTTGACGTGTGAAAGCAGAAGTTAGCTAAGCTTTGTCTCATTAGGAGGGAGTCGTAGCGTCACTCAGAGCCATAAGTAACAGTAGTTACTCAAAAAGTAATGTAATTTATCTTATATGACTGTGACACAGTAAACACACTTTTTTTAAACAATACAGTTTTAAATAGATTAAAATCAGTCTTAATTTTATTACAGCATATTCAAGGCAATTAATAAAAGTACTGGTAAATCTGATGACAATATTTAAGGCAATTTGCCTGTAGAAATGCTAAATAACGTCTGTAAAGGCTCAACATGTCATGAACTAAATATTACAATTCAAAATATAACAATGTTAACCAGAAACTTAATATATGAGATAGTTTGGGGAATTGTACACGATTGCGAATAACTACATTCTATAAGAACTATGGTATGAATGAATTTATTATTAATAAAAAAATTGGGCAGAAGATATCAAAAATACTTCGATCCTGCTACTTTTTTTTAATAAAACTTAATTCCCGCTAATTTTGGCTTTTCATGTGACTAACATTGAATCTCAAGCTCAAATTCTTGATAGTATGAGTACATACTAAATAAACTTTGTTCATCCGTGATCCACGATGTGTAACGTTTTCAAGATACGTAAATGACAAAAGTATATTTATTTTATCAAAAACAGAGAATAACTTGGACGTAAAAAATATTATTGAAAAGAGATTTTCTATTAAAAAAATCTTTTGTACCAGATTTTTTATTTAACTGATTGAATTTTTTTAGTATGCAGATGTATGATAAGTTAAATGATAGTGTTTGATCTGAGGTGGACTGTATGCTTTGAAGAGCTGGCTGACGTTGGCTCTCTTCTTTGTCAGGCTGGGTGGCTGTGACCGTGAGGGTGTCAGAGGAGCCTACTACGAAGAGGAGAAGGAAATAGTGAAGTGGAAGGACTCCCACACATATAACATCAAATGAATCATAGAAACTCTTACTTAAATAACACAAACTTTAATAAATAATTGTAATACCATAATTGATACACAAACATAAAAAATTGCTGTTGTAAAGCAACGAGTTGGTTTATTCAGAACGCAGAAAGAGAGCACTTAAAGTGCAAAGGAAAAATACATCGCTATATAGCATTAAACGACGCGCAGTGTTGGTGCTATATATATGCAAGGCTAACTACGCTCATCGAGCACTCGCAGCAGACTAACTTACCGTAACGTCGGCACGCATAAGGCAAGCAGGGACGTAGCTACGGGTGGGCCTGGATGGGCCACGGCCTATGCATTAAAATTTCTGGCACATGTGCTGGCCCATCCTGAATATCAACTCCATCAGGAGCAACCAAAAATGGAATTTTCAAACATAATATGCATAAGGAAAAAAGAAATAAATTTTCGAAATAGTTGTGCAAATCAATATATATTTAACATCAAATTAGTACAAAATTATACGGTGCCCTTTATTTAATGATGCAAAACGATCTACCACTTTGTCCAAATCAAGAGCTTTGGCAATTTTTCTCTCAATAAACATGATTGCTAAATTACTCAAGCGATCATCAAGCATCTTTTTGCGCAAATACAATTTTATAAGACGCATACAAGAAAATGTTCTTTCGCAGCCTACACTGGACATTGGAATAGTTATAGAAATAACACATAAAGTGTACGTTTGCGAAAAAGCATTTTTATAAATCTCTAAAAAATCTAAAAACATCATAGTAGATGTTATTTTCACTTTTTTTATTCTTTTTCGTATAGTTCGATGGTTTTTGGAATCAATTTAAATTCAGTTTTCAGGAGGTCCAAATCAGCTCTATTGTGAATCGCCGCCGATTCTAAATTTGAATAAATCAAAAAATTATCACTTAATGGTGAAAAACATTCAATGCTTCTTAAAATACTATCGTTTTTTGTAAATCGATCATTCAATTCAGTAATTATAACATCTAAACAAGGAATCAAAATTTTGATCTTAAATTCATCTTTTTGAACTGGGTCTTCAGATTCGAGTGATGTACAAGTAACAATAAAATTTTAATATTTTTTTGGAATTTTACGATGACATTTTTGAGGTTGATCATTGGATGTGGATGTTGATTCATTAGGTATGTCAATACAGTTTTCTTCATATAGTAAAGTACTTTCTCTATACAATTTTTCAAAGTATTCATTATTTTCCCTGTTATTATCCATGTTTTTTAATAAAGACGTAACAAGGTTTAAAACTTGACCTATTTCCGCAGAAACGGATTGCACATAATCGCTCACTACTTTGAACTGAAATAATATACAAGTCACCGACAAGTAAATCATAAATTTGCTCCAAACTACTGCTGACTGCTAATAAATTAACATACGGGATCAATAAAAGCCTTTAAGGACTTAATAAAGCTTCATTTTCTTATTCAATTCATTCAAATTAACATACGATATAAATTCGTGTGTAAGAGCTCAGGGCACGATCTAAGTAATTTTTTATGGAATCACCTACACATGCACGCACCCATTCACGCCCACGCGTGGACGCGCACGCATATATATACAATGCCCACCCATGGCCCATGCAAAAATAAAAGCTGGCTACGTCCCTGAAGGCAAGTCAAAGAGTGTAAATACAAATACAGGTGCATACAGTTATGGGCTGCTCCGCATAGCAAACTATGCATGCACACTAATATCTGAATTTGCACTGCAACGGCAATACTGCTACACTCGCGCAATTTAAACTAATTCTGGAAAACTTGAGTGTATTGTACAGATAATGTTAAAAAAAATCAATGCCGTTAAAATTTTACACTTACTTCCTCCTGGATAGCGTAGAAAAAATTAAAAATCCTTTTGATTCTAATAATAATTGTTTCTAAGGTCTGAAAAAAGATTATATTTGATAAAATTTATTATATAATAGCATCTATACGTGAATTTTTTCTAAAGAATAAGTGAAGTGAATTACCCCATAACTATATATCATAGAAATGTATAAAACCAAAGGTAATTTATGCAGATGTTATTGAACAGTAAA
>NW_019379643.1:602591-620091 GCF_000648655.2 Copidosoma floridanum
AGGAGGCGGGGCCTAAGCATTGTGGAGGGGCGACTACGCATAGCTAAACTCTTTTACGGAGAAGGTGGTAATAGGTATGCCAGGAGACAAGGTTACCGACTGCAGAGATTTGATCAGTTACCGTACCAGCGCAAAATTCAAATAGCAAGGCCGAATTATTTTAACCGGAGATCTGATTTTTGAAAAATGATTACGCACGTCCACTACGCTTATTCAGTGCATATTTTTTTCTCAGTAAATTTCACAGAGAAACAATTCAATTAAAATTTTTTTGAACATGCATCGCCTGATAAAAAAAAACCAGAATGTGAGAGGGTCTCATGCGTTGAGCTCGAATACTCAGTCAAACTCTTGATCGTATAACGTTGAACTACTTGGAGATAAAATTTTAATTTTTTGTATACTGTAGAAGAAGCTCATTTCACGTATTAACTTGGTCAAATTTTTTTATTTCATCAAACTTTTTAGTCTGATTTACAAAAATAAAAAAAAACAAAAAATGATAAATGAAATTACGATTAAGCAAGACATGTGCGTTCATGGGGCACATCTCTCTAACGTGTAAGATGTTACTAAAAAAGGATCAGTATTTAATCCATACGAAGCTTTATCGTCTGATAAATAACAGCTACATCTAGAAACTAGAGAAAATCTCACGCTTTCAGCGCGATGGCTCAGCGCGAATCAGAATGCTTATTTTTCCATCTNATGTTACTAAAAAAGGATCAGTATTTAATCCATACAAAGCTCTATCGATAAAATATCTCTTTCTGCCAGTAAGTATCGGCGACTAAAAATCCAACTGTTTATTAGTAGTAAAGTAAAGGTTCCAGAAAAAATTACTACTTGGATACCTCAGGGTGATCTTCTTTTGCCTGCTGTTGTAGCACCAGACTAATGGCGAGAAAAAGTAAAATGCTCTGAAGCATTGGATTTACTTGTAGTGCTCTTTCCTAACGTCTCTTAGTGTTACGCTGGAGACGTTGGCGTTCATAGCACCTTTTTTCCATGAATCTCAGTTATTTTGTTAGTCCAAGGTGAAAATAAGTTCACGTCACTTGCCTCTTAAAGACTTCTTGAGTTGCTTTAGTTGGTTACTTCTTTATAGCTTTGCTAATAGATTCGTTGAACGCATACCTCAGAAAGAATTAATAATACCTGGTTGAATGCTTCGAGTCAAAACGGTAATATAAGGTCGTTGGTGGCTAGGGTATTTAGCCTTGTGGTGAAAAAATCTTCTTGTGACATCTCCCAGTAAATTGCTTGGTTGAAAAAAAGCCGATTTTATTTAATCTGTTAGTGGAAAAATCATAATATTTTTGGAAAAAGTTGTAAGAAAATATTTATTGATGAGTAAACTAAATGGCCCTAAAAAAGACCTACGAGATCAATGGTGGTTAAGTAAACGTAAATATTTATAATGGCTTTAAAAAGGGCTCATGATGTTTCTTCCAGTCAGAGGCTGATAATATTTCTTGCAGTTGTGATTGTCTGAACGCCGTAAGGTTGTTTTTCTTAGCTTGCTGTTGTTGCAAGAGGTACTATGACAGCACCATGTTTAGTATGATAGAATTCGCTTTAAATACATTGAAATTTCGGCACATTAACAGTAGCATGAGAAAATTATTATCACTAGTTTTTTGTGCTTATAAAATTCTTTTCAGTTTTTTTGTCTCAGAATCTCGCAGTTTTTTGTAATAACATTTTTTTGTAAATTTGTAGTTTTTTGTCCAGGCGCAAAAAACATATCTTGGCCACTTTTACTATTTTTTTTGGCCTTTGCTAAACTTTTTAGGTGTTTGAAAGTAGTACAACTTGTTATAAACACAAAAAACTAGCGATGATAATTTTTTTATGCTACGAAGAACTTCCCGATCCAAAAAGCTAACTCTATCATACTAGTTGGTTGGAAGAGTGGCCATGACGCCCGTCAGCATTAGAGCTAGTTATACTCTAGCCAGTCATCTCCTGGTATTAGGCCAAGAACGTTAGCATTTACAACGCCTTTATTGTCATGACACTTGGTTATCCTTACAATTCAGGTCGGAAATTAGCATAGGTTTCTAGCCCATTGCAAAATATAAGAGTGTCATCAGTAGCTGGGAGACTCAGTTACACGACTTAAAGCTATGTTTTTGACGTACTTTTATTAAGAAACTAAGAGCTTATTTATTGCTATTATTATTAATTTTTTCTAGAAAAAAACTAGAAGGTTAAGTAGTTCTCGTGGTAAGTGATAACAACGGTTTTTGGGACTTTGCTTTATACATTGAAGAAATAATACATTCTTTCTAGTATAATAAAATATATAAAGAATTAAAGTTAGTCATTAACTCCCTCACCTCTCTCAGATAGATGCATCAAGTATGAATATCAAGAGAAGTTTGAGCTTGTTTTGCATAGAAAACGTGGAAAAGAATATGTGGGTGTAATATAATCGCACTTACTCACATAAGAAAAAAAATAATTTAGCTCAAATCGTCAGTAGAGTGAAAGGTATCTTAGATTTTATTTTTATAAATAAACGAGCAAGTTGTTCCAGAAACTTTGATTACTTAATTTGACATTGACATAAAATAACAAATACGTGCTAATTTCCTAACCTACTATGTCTACCATATCAGCTTATGATAATATGTATCAGTGCAAGGATTGTTCGTGTTCATCTGTAGCTAACTTACTAGCATGCCACATTAATGAGTTTTCCATAGTAATTCAGAGCAAAGCGATTTCCTTCGATTTTTTCTCTATTCCTTATGTGTACTTTTAATGCACTCTGCACTTCATAATAATGGTATCAAGTATACATTTTAAAAGAAGGTTGAAATTGTTTGGCATAAAGATTGTGCGGAGGCATGTGTGGGTGCAATGTAATAAATGTTTCCGTATACATATGTTACATTCATACATACATGTCTTAGGTGACGTGTTAAAATTTTAAGTAATGTGAAAACTTTTACATACTGATGAAGTCATAATGAATATTGTTGATGACTTATTTGTAGACAACTTGAAATGAAACAAAAAAATATTTTTTCAAATATTTTTTTGTTCATAATTCCTTTGAACGGTTTTAGTATTAATCGTACAACAGCTACAAATGAGCTACACTCGATTTTCTGTCTTATTAATATTATTAGTTTCAATTAAAGTATGTTTACCATCTTCAGTTTCCCATAGTAATAACGATACGTACAACGGCCCGTTGGCAAAAAGAGATTTTTTGGTAACGTAAACAAACATTGTGAAAATTTTTTCCTTGTCATGTATTAGTTGCATTCTTCAGGGTAAAAAAGGTAACGATTATAAACTGCCTGTAATCAAAGTTATTTATAGTATAAAGACTGGCAGCATTTAGTAAAAATATCTTCCTAACAAAATGTTGTTGTTGATACACTTATTTCACAAAAATCTGTTTACTATTTCTATTGCTACTTTCAAAATTTTAGAGGCCTCATCCTAAATTATTTTAGAATAAAATCTTCTGTAAAATGTGTTTTACATTTCTCTCATACATCACCGCCATAAATGTTTTTTTTAATAAAAAATTATGCAAAAAGTTTTCGTGATTGCATGGAAAGCAAAAATGTGACAACTTTACTAAAAATTTTATTAACTTAAGTATTGTTATTCACTTAACCCATAGCGATGGCAGTACCTTTATACAAGCGCTTTATCTTAACTATTGGAATATAAATTTTTTAATGATTGTTACAATAACTATATCCAATCTGTTTTTAACGTATATTTTTCCTGAAATTGAAACATCATTATTAAAGATATTGTTTTCTTAAGTATGCACGTACTTGACCAATTTTATAAAATAATCGCTTTTATTCAATTTAAACGAAGTGGTGGATTGTGATAGCCAGTTGATATTGGATTTTCTATTTTATAGTCTCGGAACACGTATTTTTGCTCTTTTTAAAATGTACGGCTAGATTCACTACTTTTAGACTTGTGTGAATAAGGTTATAGTAATTTCTAGAGTAAAATTCATAAGAAAGGTTAAAAACACCTAAGCTTGTAATTTACACTTGAGAAGTTAGTCCTTCGACCTGGACTTTAATTATAGACATAGAGAATGCTACAACTACTAAGAGTTGCTTAAGATGTAAAACAAAAGGAACTAAAAAGGTGCTTTCAATGTTAAAAGTTATTCTTGAGATAAAAAATTTAATTCCAACTGTTTCTTCAGTTATTATTTTTTCTTTAACGGGGTATTTCAATAACTTTGTAATTTCTAATCAAGTACCATTACATGAACTGTATAATATGTTGAAGTTTTTTAATGAGCATTTTTATTCTACTTATTTCTAAACTAAGTTTATGAAGTAATAAGCCTTTACAAATACTATTTAACATATCTAGTAACAAATTAATATTAATATTATTGTCTGACTTATCAAGCCATATATAAGTTGCGATACTTTTGCTTTACCAGGTTTCATTTTCTCCAGTTACCTTTTACGGAGATCATTCATCTAAGATACTAGTATACTTATTATATGATGTAAGTATATTACTTTGAACTAGATAACTGTCTAAATCAATAAATATTTTATAGCACACATTATTTCATTTACATTTTTCAGAAAAAGAATGAATACCGGTTTTAGAATTAAAAATCTTCAACATCCATAAGAAAATAACTTAATAGTCCCTCAAATAATAAAAGCCTCATTGCTGTTTTTCATAAAAAAAAAGTTATAAAAAACTTCCTTTTGAAATAATTGACTTCTTTTCTAAATACATTTTTGGATTACACGTGTTAGGTGACAACTTGCGTAAATGAATAAATTGTTTTTATTTTTATTCTATTTTATATCATATTTATTCCCTCAATTATATAATTTTAGGACTCTTAAAAGAGTCATACTTAACGGAAGATTTTACCTAACTAAGCTGACTGTGTACTTCGGGGCTCTCGGAAGTGTCACGTGACAACCGAAACGGACCACGAAGACTAAACACATGGAGTCTGTAAGTACTGGCCTAATAGCAAGTAAGACAAAAAAGTTAGTGACTAAAACTTCGTGAATTTTTTTGCGCGCCGTTTTAGTTAATAGCTTTCCACTACTCATTGAATGTGGTTCCTAACTATTAGTTCAATATTTCAATCTAACTTATTATAATTGCTCGATAAGTTCATAGTTATACTGCTCGATAAGTTCATAATTATATTGCTTGATAAATCCATCGTTATTATTGTGATTTATTGTGAAAGTAAGTAAATAAAAAGAAGAAGTATACCAGACTGTGCAGAATATTTTATTAGTTGAAATTCAATTCAATTAATGATATCAAAAGAAGCAGGTCTGAAGACTCATATAATTTTGCAAAGCTTAACACTCTCTCTTTATTTTTTTGCTTTTCCTTTCCCCAATATACAAACTAACAAATAGTTGGACTATCTGCTGTCCTGTAGACTGTGAAGGAGCGTGAGACTGTAGTCCACAATCTTTGGTTTTAAACCAAAGGCAAAATTAAATGATATTGATTATCATTTAATAAAAATTTCTAGCAGAGCGTGGTTTATGGTCTCTAGATATTTGTTTTTTACTACCAGTTCTTTTAGTCAAATTTTTTAAGAAACAATAAACACCATTTAAAGAAACATGTTCATGAATGATGCGTACAACCCCATATAGTGCAGTGTGTGCGGACGCGTATATGCTGTGCCTGTGCGGAGAGCTCGATATATGCAATACTTGGTTATAAGTTAAAAAAATAGAAGTAAATAAAAAAAAATTGTAAGTAATGATACATTAATAAATTAATGATAGAATAAACAAGAAAAGGTTACTGTTAAAAAATACAATAATATTGTGTTTTAAATAATAGTAGAAAAATTTTTAAAATAGTGATCTCTTATACTGCATATCTACGAGATCGAACAAATACACTATTCCTATCCTGAACCTGCTAACCAAAGCAGTCATCCCTTTAGTCCTGCTTAAGTAGCGGACACTCTATATCCAAGATCTGCTAACCAGAGCGGTCTTTGTATTCCTACCCTGAATCTGCTAACCAGAGTGGTTCATCGCCATTAGTACTGCTAAAACAGTGGATACTCTTTACCCTAGATTTTCTACTCAAAGTAATCTATCAAAATATTAAATAGTAATTGAAATTATGATGTTTCTCACCCTCCATTTTTATATAAATTGTTTAATTTTTTTAGTTGATCTTTTGGGGCAAACTTTGAAAATAAAAAACACTCACACCGCGTATTTTTTATACACAGCAACGTTTTGTCAACTGGAGTGTCAACCTCTGCAGGGTTTATTAAAAAATTCAACAGAAAATCAGTACAAACCAACGAATAATAGATATAAAGTACAGGCGATATAAATACCTTAATACCAAACACTAAAGGGAAAGATTTAACGTAACGATGTTCGTTTGCACGCAAGTCAAGTTAGCAAAAGCGTCCACATTTCGCAAAGTTGTCAATTTATAGTAGAGCACACATATTTACACAGATATATCATGAGGTCAATGTATAGAACTGATAGAGACATAGTCAGCAACGTATATTTTCGAAAAAACTCTTATAAGTGTGACTCAAAGTGTATAGATCTTCTTTCTTATTTATATTATTGTCGTCTGTCACTACATGGAGCATATTAGAAATTAGTCGTTTTTTATAATTTGGCTCCTTGTCTATTATTTTGATATCGTCCCATTTGAAAGTGTGATTATTGGAAGTTTAATGTACAGATACCACAGATTCAGTTTTATAATTGTTTTTGTATCCTATTCTCCTCTCTTTTAATGCTCTCTTTGTTTTACTTGTGTATTTTGCAGGACAGTCATTGCAAGAAGTTTCATACACCACGTTGGTATTTTCTAACTTTTTTGAACAATATAATGCAATTTTTTTTTATTTTTGGGATAGTACTTATTTAAAATTTTTTTAAGGATAATTTTGTTGTTTTCAAAAATGTTAGAAAAATATGGTAAACTAATAAAATTGCTGTTATTACGTGTTATAAGCGTATAGTTTAATGAATTTGTCTTGTTGATGTTTATAAGCCTTTTTCTTACATATTTGCCTATAAAATGTGTAGGATATTTATTTTCTTGCAACGTGTGTCTTATTATTGAATATTATTACTACGGAACGAACGATCTGACAGTTTTATGGTCCTATCTACTAAGTTATACATGATATTTATTTTCTGTTGTTCTGTATGGGCTGACGTGAAATTTAATATTCTATTTCCAGACGTTTCCTTACGGAATCAATTCGTTTTTAATTTATTGTTTTGTATGAATAGTGTAAATTCTAAAAAATTAATCTGGCTATTAGTTTTCATTTCATAAGTAAATTGTAAATGTTTACTATAATTATTAAAGGTTTGGAGAACAATTTCAACAGTGTTTTTTCACACGACACCAAGGACTACCTCGCAGAGATTTTAGAAATGATCTTTATAAACCATACCCACAACAGACTGAATACCCTGATCAGCCATTTCCATTACATCAAATAGCAAAAAATAATGAACAACAGATAGACTATCAGAATCATCACGCTAATAGGCAGTATATTAATTATCAAAATAATAGTGGACAATATCAACAACAGTGTAGTTGACAAAATTACCGTAGAAATTATTAGAATCCGGGGAGAGATCAGAATTTTGAAAATTAGTCGAGAAACTCTAATTATTATCAGAATAATTGTGAACAATATAGTAACGAACATCCTAACGATTATTACACTCAAAGAAATGCTAATTTGAACTTACGTATAATCAAGGATACCGAGGCAGAGGTCAGAGTTATAAAAGATACCCCCAAAATAAAAATTATAATGGTTATAACCAACAAAGTTTCAATCCTAATTATCAGAATCAGAATTTTCAAAATCAGTACTAACCAGGAGATGACCGTTTGCCTCATTATTTAAACTCTCAGGCTGCTCACCTCAATCGTCGTTCGGAAGTGAGCCCCGAAAGACAGAATTCAACCCCTACACCGAATGTTTCAGTGCAAGTAATAAACATAGCAACAGAATCAAAACCGTCCACATCGGTACATGCCAGGGACTTGGCGTAGACGACGAACCTACAAGCATAAGGTTGTCAATTCCAGATGGGGAGGATCACTTTATCACACTCATACTCGATAATGGCGTCACCACAAACCTGATTAAATTAGATCAGTTGCATTCATATTCACGTGTAGAGACTATTAAAATTATTAATCTTACCAGAATTACACCTCACCCAGTTTAAACTAAACAGGAACAACGTATATGACTATACAAGGAAAACCTACAATTTTTCATGTGATCCCCTAAGGGTTTTACGATCTAAGATGGTGGTATGTTGGGTCGAAACTTTCGTAAAGAACGACGAGCCACATTGTCGTATTATGACGATGCCATAGAATTAGATGATGAAGTAATGAACCTTATTCCTTTTTTAAAAACTTTCAAAGAAATAGAGCGATTACGAAGGGATAAAAAAGAACAAACAACATTGTAACTTAAAAAACAAGCACAGAAACGTCAAATTTTAGCTACAACCCTTAATACTAACAAAAAGACATAGTGCCTTAGGGATAAAATTGACCAACAAAAATTATATGACAAATACATCGTAGGCCCACCCGAAATGTCAAATATACTTAAATACGAAAAATTTGAAGACGTAAAAGCTGACTTTCATTTTCAAGATAAATTTAACAAATTGATTTTATTAGAAAGGGGTGACAATTTTATAAAGCCTAATGATAATAAAACTGATGAAAGTGAAATGTACAGTGAAAATAATAAATTAAAAGACCAAGATACACTCCAACCCCATGTCTTTGAACAGAGTAAAAATACTCCTAGTGTAAAACAACATTGCCTTAATGAGGAACAAAAAATCACTAATAAATCAACTAAATATACGATCAAGGCTCAAACATGTCAAGTAGTAAGAAATAATTTAATTAATACTTATTTAACTGAAGGACACTTACCACGAGTCAACGTAGGGCTTGATTACGTATATTTAGAAGAAGGAATAGTAAAAAATGTCAACGGTCAATGTAGTATTATGGCCATAAACACTAATGAGGATGATATTACGATTGAAATAGACCCAAGAGAAATCCTACCCTTCGAATATATTGCATCTGAATTAGATTCCGTAGTAGCGAATATGAGAGACCACTGATCAAAAGCAAACTAGATAGAATAAAAAACCTAAAAAAACTTGTGGGTACCGGTCATTTAATTTTGGAACAACGAGACCAAATTTATCGACTGATTCCCGAATTTTCAGAAATCTTTTTGTTACCGGGAGACTCCTTACCCTGAACTCATCTTGTTGTGCATAAAATCCTAACGGAAAATAATATTCCTATTAACACTAAGCAATATCGTCACCCATTAATACATTGAGAAGTTTTAGAAGAGCAGGTAATAAAAAAACTTAACGATGGAATAATTGAGCCGTCGTCATCACCGTACAATTCACCCCTCTGGATTGTTCCAAAACAACCTGATAGCCATAAAAATCCAAAATGAAGGTAAGTGATTAATTTTCGAGAAATTAATAAAAAGATCATTGGCGATGCATATCCATTGCCTAATATCGCAGATATTATGAACCAGTTAGGAGGATCCGTATATTTTTCAGTTTTTTATTTAGCAAGTGGATTTCATCAAATTCCTATGGTTGAACATAATAAGTATAAAACAGCATTTACGACACTCCGTGGACATAACTAATACAGGCGGATGCCCGGAGGTTTGAAAAATGCACCTGCCACGTTCCAACGACTAATAGATCTCATATCGAGAACCTTATTAAATGTTGAAATGTTAGTGTATTTGGATGATCTTATTATTTACGCAAAAGATCTAGTAGATCATGGTCGTAAGGTTAGGCTTTTTTTTCAACTGGCTAAGATCAGCGAATATGATACTCCAGCCAGATAAAGTTGAGTTTTTTCGGAAAGAAGTAATATTTCTTTAGCATTTAGTAAGGCAACGAGGAATTAAACCAGACCATAAAAATATTCAGGCCGTTGGAGAATTTCTCCAACCAAAAACTATTAAAAATTATTACATAATTTTTAGTATTAGCAGGATACTATATAAACTTTATTTAAGATTTTTCAAAAATAGCTAAGCCATTATCAGATTTATTAAAAAAGGGAGAAAAATTTGAATGGACTACAGTGCGAGAAAAGACTTTTCAAATACTGATAGACCATATATGTCAAGAGCCTATTTTACAATCGCCGGACTTCAGTAAATCATTTAAGTTAACACCAGATGCAACTGACTACGCTATTAGAGTGGTATTAAGATGAGTTTGACCATCCTGTCGCCTATCCGTCAAGAACTTTAAATAAAGCTGAAATAAATTATTCTACGACTGAAAAGAAATGCTTAGCTGCACTACGAGGTGTGATCAAAAAGTAAGGTGACTTTTCATTCTTATAAAAAAATATTTATTTATTTATCTAAAACTATGTTATCCCCTTTAAAATAATCCCCCTCAAATACAATGCACTTGTGCCAACGCTTTTTCCAGTCGTCAAAACACTTCTGAAATGCTATTTTGGGTATTGCTTTGAGCTCCTCCAGCGACGTAGCCTTAATCTCCTTAATCGTGGCAAATCTTCGTCCTTTCATGGGCTTTTTCAATTTTGGGAAGAGGAAAAAGTCGCTGTGGGCCAAGTCTGGTAAATATGGTGGCTGATGCATGATGGAAGTACTGTTTTTAGCCAAAAAACTACTAACTGATAACGACTTGTGCGCAGGTGCATTATTATGGTGTTTGCAGATACACGTCTCATATCCAAAACATCCGTCAAAATTAATTGGCATGAGCCAAACGATACGTCAAGATCATCAGCTATTTCTCTAAGTGTGATTCGACGATCTTTTAGCACCATTTCTTTCACTTTCTGAACATTTTCGTCGGTGTTTGACGTGCTGGGTCGCCTAGAGCCAGGTTCATCATTAACATTTTCTCGGCCCTCTTGGTATAACTTATACCACTTATAAATATATTTTTTACTCATAGTTGACTCACCGTAGGCCACTGTCAACACTTCAAGAGTTTTTGAGCACTTAATACCATTTTTTACACAAAAATTAATACACACTCTTTGCTCCATAATTTTTAACAAAAAGAAATCGCCGAGTACGCAAACACGAGTCTAACCTTTAAGTCTCTCACATAAAAACAACACATGCTGTATAGTCAAAACTATGAACATATGATCGTGACTAGTGCACCAATATAACAAAAAAAAATTTTTTACTTGGAGTGTAAAGAGCGCGTGCAATTCAAAAAGTCACCTTACTTTTTGATCACACCTCGTATATCATATCTTTATAATGACACATTCACCAGATCTGCGCCCCGTAAGTATACATCCAGGTATATATGTATAAATGGGTGTTCTTGTATGCAGCAGTAAGTAGCAGTTGCCAGTGAATAGCTGTACATGTAAAATTTGTGTATAAAATATTTTAAATATAAATAAATAAAGTGCATTTATTAATTAAGAAAGTGATGAAAAAATAGTCAAAGAAAATGACTGAGTACTTTATATACATACATTTTATGACTATCACAAGTGCGGTACGCTAGAGCATACCATTGACGTGGTATTTTTTAGATATTTAGAGGATATCAAGTCTTAAACTTATGTTTCTTATTTCAGTTACTATAAACCTATAGTTTCAATAATAAAAATTCCTAAATTATCTACATGTATTGTAAGATAATAAAAGTATTTTAAACGATAGTAACTTCTCATTTATTCAATGAAAGCAAAAAAATTGTTTTCTTATCGGTCACCACGTTTAAAAAGTGAAACTTGAATTAATATGAAACAAAAAACTTGAACTTATATCAAAGAAAAAAAACACTGCATAGATAAAAAACAAATTGATTGTTATAATTGCAGAAGTTGAAAAAAAATGCTATGCAATAGCTTTGCCACGGCAGTCCCCGAGTGCCACACGTCTGGTTTTGTTCTTCATTTTTTTTCATGTAGGCAAATTAAAGCATTAACACGATTTATCTTCTGATTCTAAAATTTGTTCAACATGTAAAAGAGCTATATTATCTTTGTTGTTGTTATAAGTTGTTATTAATTTTTAAGTTTTAAATATTCTTAAGGGGTTGGCACGCGAGGCGTGCATGGGAGCGTAGCCCCACTAGTACATATTAATGTATGCGTATACACTTGTAGATTATTGAGGCCGTTTACTACAGTGAGAGAAGTAATGTAGAGTGTGCAGTGAGGGGGGAGCGAGCATGCTGCAGTGTTGGTAATTATTTTGCATGCGTTTGTATACCTTCATATAGGCATCTGAAACTTTTTTTCATGATATTGGCAACAATAATTTATCGATCCCCCTGAGAATGAAATATAATACCGGTAGTACGGTATTGTGCCATGCAAAATAAAATTGGACGAATTCTAATATTTTTATCTG
The DNA here is from genome assembly GCF_000648655.2 of Copidosoma floridanum. The sequence continues at coordinate 615,058 of NW_019379643.1, forward strand.
ATTTTTCTATAAGATTACATGTCATATTAGAGTTTTTTAAACATTTTATATCTGAAAAATGGTCTTGTTAAGTAGTCTCCAATTATACATGTGACTTTCTTACATCATTACGAAAATGCTGTTAAAATTTCGGGAAGATTCTAGCCAAAACGCTGTGTATAATGGACGTCCCTTAGTACTACAACAGCGCTGTTATAGTACTCATTGATTGCCCTACATGTATATATGTGTGTGCGTGTGTAATATCATTATTTGTGAATACACTCGTATATTGTCTCTTAGTTTACCCTTTGGGACATCTTAGATAGATCACAGATACTTTAGAAGATCAGAAAAATAACGATTATTTTCTGAATAATACGCATTGTAAACATTGTGTTCACTATTAAAAACTAAAGAAATTGAAACGATTAATACATAATTATATTAAACTATTAGGCATTAAATGGTTCAAAAATTCGAAAATTACAAGAATAACTATGTCATACATTTAATAAGAAGACTCTTATTTTAAGTAAGAGTAGGATTGAGCGCAAAGCAAGAGTAAAGGTAGAGCTCTACTAGTACACATGGATACAAATATGTTAAAAGTTACTAATGTACGTGCTTTCAACATGAATACTTATAACATAACAAATTTTATGCAGATAGTGGGCATAAACAAAATTTTTGCTTCAAGAGTGTTAGCACACACACACACACACACACACACACACACACACACACACACACACACACACACACACACACACACACACACACACACACACACACACACACACACACACACACACACACACACACACACACACACACACACACACACACACACACACANATATATTTCTGTATTACAGAGTTAACTGCGTTGGCATTCAATACAGTTCTCTTACAGCCTTCTCCCCCTACAGACCACCACTGACCTATCACAAAATAATGTAAAATCTTCTAAGTTTCTTCCATATTTTAATACATTTCGACTCTTGTATACATCCACTACTACGCTCATAGATCCCCCACTACCCCCACGCATTTTTTTTACCCTTCTACTGCCCACCAAAAATTCCCGCCTCTTTTAGAGAACCTGACAGAAACTCTACTGGTCTTTACGGACCATGAAATGTATTGTGATGTTGAGATACCGCCAAGTTATCATCGGTAGGCCAGAACAGATAGGGAAAGAGGAAAAAGAGGAAAAAGAGTTATAGAGCATAGGTAGATCAGGGAGAAAAAAGAGTGGGAAACTCTCGATCAATTCTCTCGATCAATTATCTCTCTCTCAGTGGCACTGACCTCAGTTATCCTCACACATTCAGCCACTGACAAGCCTGACATCCTTGATTCGAACCCAAACTTATGCCACCGGCCGTCAAAGGACTTCCAATATTTACTTCCCAAGCCTATAGTGACGTCCCATTTCTCACTAAAATCAATGCCAATTACTACGTCGTGCCATATGTTATCCACTACCCATAACGGTAAAGTATCTACACGACCGTCTAATTCTATTGACACGTCCAAGACCTTCAATGGCTCACTGGTATGGAACAAGCCCTTGAACAGCGTATCAGCTAGTCTTAAGCGGTCTTTAAACTGTCCAGCCACTGCCGGTCCTGCCAACGAGATCTCAGCTCCCGAGTCCACCATCGCATCGAACTCTTTGCCTCCTAAAGAAATACGGGCGAACAGACGTCTGTGCAAACGGTCTGTACTAGCTACTTCTTGACTAACAGTCGTATTTACTACGGCCTTCCCCCCTCCCTGAAATAGTAATTCGGGAGAAGCCGCTATTTCTTTATCTCCACTATCCAATAAAACCAAAGAGAGACCCTTAAAGCCATTCAAGCCAGAATAATCTCCTGATTTAACTGAAATCTCACAGTCACTGTCCTGATTCTTATCATCTCTCGACGTCTCCCATATTTTTCTATGTCTCCTAATGTCCTCAGTATTTTTCATGCCATGCTTCTCCTGTACGAGGGCAGGAGATTTCGGAGAGCCAGCTCTACTTGCGTCTCCAAGGAAGGAGAACCAGAAAATCTTCTCAAAATGTATTTAAAACAGGGTAGAAATTTAGACATTTTTTCCTCCTTCGCTTGGGTGCGCAATCGCAATTCCTCCATCAAATCTTCCCTATCAAATTTCCCTTTAAACTGGGACTCAAATACCTGCTTGAAATAACTGAATGATACACAATCATTCCTTTTGGCCCGGTACCAATGACTAGTATTTTGAGTCAAAATCGCTGGTAACGCTCCTAGCATATCCCTACTAGCCATTCCCATGCAGATCTTAAAATCTACCAGGCGATCTAAGAATTCTTTCGTGTTTTCTTTTTCGTTGCCTGCGAATCTCACATTCCAACCTAGTAAATTTTTAACTGTTTTATTAGTGATGTTACCATGACTCCACCGGCCTTCAGCACGGTTAACCATTTCGTCATGGCTTTTTTCAGTAGAGCTACTATCGATACTACTTTCAGAGCAACTATTCACAGGATCATGATTTATCACATCAGGACTCGGTAAAAACTTAGTTGAATTTTTTTTTTTTTTTTGTCTTTGGTAGTTCTTTTCACTCGAACTTTATATAATCGATTGATATTAAAATTTGTTTCATCAACGTGTGATTTTGATTCTTCCCCTAAGCTGTTACCGGTCTTTTACTGCGATTTTTTAATTAAATTAGACACTTTTGCCAAGTTGCCATTTATGACCTGTGGAATATTATCACCACTACCAAACGAATTTGCAACATCACTGCCTCATAACAGCTTTATTCGATTTCCAAGCTTTATATTTTTTCTTTTACCTTCCCTGGTATAAACATTACTTTCTTTTCCAGAAGTATTTTCATCTTCCTCCCCATCCCTAGTCTCTGGAACGTTCCCTGGTACCACTTTTCCTTCAAAAAGGATGTTACTACCTGAAGCTTTAGAACTGTGTTCTAAAACTGCTATTTCCTCTGTTTACTTACCTACAAGAAATTCTGAAAATTTCGACTTTATTTTCCTATGCCCTAGCACTTCGCTGATTTTTTTACCTACTCTGTTCAATTTTTTCTCTTTTTCACACTCACTATTAGCCATGTTGTTTACCGAGTCACTACTCATAGACGATTCAACAGCGGCTGACTCAAATAGTGCCACCTGCTGCTCCTTATCTAAGCTAATTTTTGATTCTAAGTCAATTTATGGAAGCCAGGGTATAGTAGAATCCCTTATCCCTTGAGCGATTAGACAGAATCGCAAAAACCTGATTTGTAGGTCATAGACGCTGCCTACTACACTTAAACCTGCATTTCCTAATGCAGCCACTACGGATCTACTATCTGCTTGCCAAATTTCTTGCAACAATGGTCGGACTTCCGTCCGATTAGTGAAGATTTGCATATCATCGCTATATTTATTTAGGGCTTTCTTCGAAATCATAAAAAAAATTTTTAAATAAGACCCGTAATTACTAGCAGCCTCTTAAATAGCTTACAATTTTCCCCTTAACTGAATTTCACCTAGTGTGCGCAAGGTGTAATTTTTTTTTTTAATAAGAATTCTCACTTTCGTAGTCAAAGTTCACCTCTCACGCAGCCGAAATAAATCTTCACTTTCGTAGTAAAACTTTACCTCTCACCCAGCCTTAACACGTGGGATTTTTGTTGAGTGCCATTTTGAAACGTTGTACCCGGTCAGTTTAACACACGCACACTACTAGCCCGAGTATAATGCCACGGATACAGCTGTGCGGCTTCGGCCTCGTCGATGCAACCATCGTACCCTGACGCCACAACCCAAAGTGCTTCGCACCGCACTTATTGATGAAACTTATTAATCGATCAAGAAGCTACTAATAGACGAGCCACTGAGCTTCCACCAACGATCTACTAACAATGCCCCCCAGAGAGCCACTACTAATTTTCCCCGAAACCACTACTCGCGACCCGAAGTCACTACCAGCTATGCTCAAAGAGGGCAAGAAGTGAACCTCACGACCCGAGTTTCCTCTAACCACGCGTCGCGTATAGCCATTAACACCCGGCCCCAAAAAGCCACTACCTTGGACTGAGGGGCACAGAAACGCGTCGTACTCATTCTAACGTGTACCCTGCACCCACGACCGCTATCTCACATCAACAGATAGAACGTACTCACGGGCTTACTATTGACCTTCGCTACCAAGGGACTCCTGGTCCTGGATGTCGGCTCCGGCTTCTGTCCTCTCGCCAACTCACGCAGCCACCCAATTGCACCCAGCCAGCTAAGATCCTCAAGTTTCCTCTCCGATCACAGGACCCTTAGAGGAAAACTCAGACAATATCGCGAGCCACACAGTAAGCCTTCGATGTTGCTCCGAATCTCTTAAGTTATTTATCCACAATTAGACAACGAAACGGGAGATAGTGAAAAATTGAACTGCCGGTTTCCAGCTACTTTTTCTTGCTCGATACCTCGGGAAAATCCCTACCAACAATCCTTGATCGATCGCCTACTGTCGGTCAACAATTGGTGATTGGCTGCTTATATACCAGCACCCTCTTTTGTTTATTTAATCATTCCTTTACCCTTATTAGCATAGTAGTTTGACCACCAAATCGTACCGGCGCCTCCATAGGTGTGGTCCTCGTGTTTCAGACTATTCCAATCCCTGACGAGTGGAGGCTCTGTCAAGAGCAACATACTTGCCACTGACCAACAAGTCACACCTCTCATGCCCGAGTCACGTCAGCGCCGCTCACCAAACGGGCGAGCGCGTCCCATGGCCTGAGAGGCCTTGCTTGATCGTGTCGAGCAAACTCACAGACAGGTGCACATAAACTTGAAAATTTACCACAGCCATGCCTCTGCGTGCGTGTGCTTGACTAAACGACTTTATAACACAACTGTTATTTATTATTATTGTTTTTGTAGTTATCTTCAGTACTTTCATTATCATTATTATTTATATCATCATCATCACTATTGACAGTATAATTATTTATGATTCCTATTATTTTTATTATTATTAATATTATTATTATTATTATTATTATTATTGTCAT
>NW_019379643.1:620157-679060 GCF_000648655.2 Copidosoma floridanum
ATTATTATTTTTATTATGATTATTATAGCATTATTATCACCACCCTTCATATAAGTTTTATTGTCGTTCTTATTCTTGAACTCATTATCATCGTTACTTGCTTTATTATTATCACCAACTTCATGATCATTAATAATATTCTTATTTTTATTTTCGTCATCTTTATTATTATCTTCATTATTGTCTTTATTATTGTTTTCGTCGTTATCATCATCGTCATTATAATTATTGACATTATCATCATTGGCATCATCATTACCATTATTATTAATGTCTAAGTAATTATTATTATAATTGTCATCATAATCCTAGTTATAGCAGTTACAATAATTAATAATTATAATAATAGTTATGTTGATAATAACAATTATTTTCAATGGTAAAACAGTAATGGTAATAACGATGATAATTATGATGATGATTATGATGATAATCTTAATAATAATAAGAAAAATAAGGATGATCACAATGAAGATAATGATGATAATAATAATGATGAAAATCATAATAATAATGTTAATGATAAACCCCAGGCTAAGGCAGTCAGCCTATGGGGCACGTGCTCTTCGGGTAGCAGATGGAGGCAAACTTTCAGCAGGTGCATGGCTCCAAAGTGCTGCGGCGGTCGAAGCTTGTACCCGCGGATGGTTGGAGCGAAATATAATAGTTCCTGTAGACCAAAAAACAAGAAGGAAACCTCGTTAAAAAATCTAGGTTTGGTTCCCAAATAAAACAAAACATTGGTGACGCTAATGTAAACAACGTACCCCAGGCGGTAACCTCTCAAAGAAAATCCGTCGCCAGTTCCGACTTGGGGAAAGCCCGGGTGACTGGTGTTGGTCTCACGGATCCTAGGGGAGGCCACAAATGCGTCCAGCACGAAAGTGCTATGCTTTCTAACATCTGAAAGCAAATGACAACTGGAGGTTGGTTAATCGATCGGTCCAACGAATCACAGGATATAAACCATAAAATCTAGAATAAACACTGGCACTGGCTGAATCAACGGTAGTCGCTCACCTGCAGAAAATCTTGAGTTACACAAAAAAGGAGGAGGAAAAAACACTAGGTAGGATGACAAACGTCCTTCAAAGTATTAACAAAGCAATTGACCAGCAGCCAAACGTAGGCAGCACAGTCAAGGAAGCCACAATTCACCTGGAAGAAATTTATGGGCTCTTAAAGGACCTTCCAGGCCGCCGCCAGAATACTATGTGGGAGATGGTAGTGTGGAGAATATCTCTGCCAGCTCGTGTAATTAGATAGCCTCCGAAAAAGAGAGGTAGAAACGGGAGCGCTACCGAGGATTGGAGCGCATCGAAAAAAAGTTAAAACGACGACGACGACGAACTGTGGAGGGAAGTCGTACGCAAAAAAAGTAGGCACTTGCGAATGGCAAAGAGCAAGTGGCTACTACAAAGCAGTCGGTAGGTAGCACACCGACTCCAAACAAAAAAAGCCAGGAAAGGAAATAAAGAAGCGGAGAAAAGCAAAAGAAAAAACGAGGCCATCCTAGTAAAACCAGCAGAATAAAAACCATACGTAAAAGTACTGGGAGCATTCCATAACGCTGTCAACCCGAGAGATTGCGGTGCAGAAATTACCAGAATACACCATACTAAGGCTGGTTGTATACTGGTGGAGCTTGCCAGAAGCACTAAATACAGGGAGAAGCAGTGGGTTGTGTGGTGATTGGCGCTTTTGTTATTTTATTTATTACATTGATTTACTAAGCGGCCATTAAGCGCTTTGAGTTAAATAGTGATTGGCGCATGTGTTATTTTATTTATTCAATCAATAATCAAAGTGGCCAGTAAGCGCTCCAGGTTGTGTGAGGATTGGCGCTTGCGTTATTTTATTTATTATATTGATTAACAAAGCGACCAGTAACCGCTCCGGGTTGTGTGATGATTGGCACTTTTGTTATTTTATTTATCATATTAATCAACAAATCTTCCAGTAACCGTTTCGGGTTGTGTGGTGATTGGCGCTTTTGTTATTTTATTTATTACATTGATTTACTAAGCGGCCAGTAAGCACTTTGAGTTAAATAGTGATTGGCGCATGTGTTATTTTATTTATTTAATCAATAAACAAAGTAGCCAGTAAGTGCTCCAGGTTGTGTGAGGATTGGCGCTTGCGTTATTTTATTTATTATATTGATTAACTAAGCGACCAGTAACCGCTCCGGGTTGTGTGATGATTGGCATTTTTGTTATTTTATTTATTACATTGATTTACTCAGTGGCCAGCAAGCACTTTGAGTTAAATAGTGATTGGCGCATGTGTTATTTTATTTATTCAATCAATAAACAAAGTGGCCAGGAAGCGCCCCTGGTTGTGTGAGGATTTGCGCTTTTGTTATTTTATTAATCATATTAATTAACAAATCTTCCAGTAACCGTTTCGGGTTGTGTGGTGATTGGCGCTTGAATTATTTTGTTTATCATATTAATTACCAAGCGGCCAGTAAGCGCCCTGGGTTATGCGGTGATTGGCGCTTGTGTTATTTTATTTATTATATTAACTAACAGAGTGGCCAGTAAGCGTCCCGGATTGTAGGGTGATTAGCCCTTGTGTTATTTTATTTATTTAATTAATAATCAAATCGGCCAGTAAGCGCACGAAATTATGTGGTGATTGGCGCTTGTGTTATTTTATTTATTTAATTAACAAACAAAGTGGGNAATTGGTGATTGGCGCTTTTGTTATTTTATTTATTTAATTAATAAACAAAGTGTCCAGTAAGCGCTCTGGGGTGTGTGGTGCTTGGCGCTTGTGTTATTTTATTCATTTAATTAATAAACAATGCGTTTAGTAAGCACCCCGGGTTGTGTGGTGATTGGCGCTTTTGTCATTTTATTTATTACATCAATTAACAAAGCGGCCAGTAAGCAGCGTCTCACTGGCCATCGTTACCACAGAAAAGGTGAAATCAAGGAAACCTAGAGTTCCTTTAGAGCTACTAGACTTAGAGGCAGTTGTCGATAAAGAGGAAGCTATAGTAGCCATCCAAGAGGCTGCTTCAACCGGAGAAGACCTGAAATTAAAGTGGCTTTGCTACCGCCAAATTGATGGCAAGAGAGAATAGCGCTGGCCAAAATGGACAAGGCTGGCGCTTTATTCCTTTTGAAGAAAGGGATGGTAGCAGTGGGATGGATCTGGTGCCAACTAAGGCACAGGATTATCGTCCAGCAATGCTACAGGTGCCTGGGATATGGGCTTACGTGATACAACTGTAAAGGCCTGGACCGATTAGGCCTCTACTGGATATGCGGTAAAAACAAACACAGAGCTAAAGACTGCAAGGCCGAACCACGATGTGTTTTACGCAGTCAATTGGAGCATGGAGGAGAGAGTACCAATCATGTACCTAGATCTGGAGGGCGCAAGGCCTTTAGACAGGTCCTGGACAGAAGAAAAAGAAACCCGATGTAATACCAAGACTTCTCCAAGGAAGCATGAACGGGGCAATTGACGTAGATGCCCTTCTGCCGCAAATATTATGTAAAAAAAGGGTAGACGTAATGCTTATAATCGAGCAGTGCAGGAACTACAAGTCGCCTAAGTAGCTTAGCAACACAACAAATATGTCGGCCATTTCAGTTACTGGACCAGACCAAATCCGCCAAGATGCAACCGGATCGAAAAGACATTTTGTCTGGTTAAAAAGTGGAAACATTACGTATGTCAGCTGCTACTTTCCTATAAACACTTGTATCGAGAAAGACAGAAAAAATATAAATTACCTCTAAAATACCATCAGGGATATTATAGAAGGTGATCCAATAGTCGCTGGTGACTTCAATACAATAACAGTAGAATGGGTAATGCCTACAAAAAATTCTAAGGGCCGGGCAGACCTAGATATTGTTGCAAGGCTAGGACTAATCGTTGTAAACGAAGGAAGGACTACGAATTTCCGACAGCCGGGATTTTGAGAATCAATACCAGACGTTACACTGGCATTGGAGAACCTTGCGCTGAAAGTAAGGAATGGCAGATAATTGAGGACAAAAATGGTAGCAATCACCAATATATTGTCTTCGAATTCACCGATACAATAGACACAAGAGGCATAGCACGCAAAACAGAATGGAATGTTAAGAAGCTAGACACAGAACGACTAGTGGAAAAAGTTTCAATTGGCATCGCTGCTATCCAAAGCGGTGGACGAAACCTTAACACATTAGAAGGAGTACAGAAGCTTACCGAGGAAACCACGCAACTCCTAATAATTGCATGTGAGGCCTACATGCCCATGAGAAAAAGATGGAACGGCAAACGCTCAACTTACTGGTGGAACAAGGAAATTGCTGTATTGAGGCGCCAATGTCTCAAACACAGACGCTCCTATCCGAAGGGCCAGAAACAGACCAGAGGCCGGACAAAGGTACTCCGAGTACCAGCTTACAAGAAAGACGATGCAAGCTGCTATTAAGAACAGCAAAAAGCAGTGCTGGTAGACTCTGTGCTGGGAAGTAAATAACGACCCCTGGGGCAAAGCATACCAGATAGTGATAGGAAAACTGGAAAGACTTGCACCAATTGCAAACAAAAATGCGGATACGATGAGACATGTCGTGGATACGCTATTCTTGACGCATTTAGAACTCGAGGATCAAGCAGTCTTGGAGCTCATAGAAGATGTACCTTTATTAACCTTAAAGGAACTGGAGCTAGCAGGTGAATCGCCTAAAAACGAAAAAGCTTTTGGACCAGATGGTTTACCGGCAGAAATTATTATGACAGTGTTGGCAAAACACCCACAGTTGCTCTTAAACCTATACAATGCATGTTTGCGGAAGGGATTGTTTCAAACCCCCCGAAAAACGCACGGCTGGTATTGATCGATAAAGGTAAGGGGAAGCCTAATAATCTGTCATCTTCTAGGTCGTTATACATGCTGGACACTCCCGGAAATTTATACGAAAAACTGCTTAAGGCCCGTCTTCTACAGGCCATACAAAACATTAGAGACTTTTTCGACAGGGCGTACATAGGAGCAGTATAAATAGTAGTAAAAGCAGTATAAATAGTAGTAAAAGAAGTTCAGAGCACCCAAAAAAATGCCATAAAGCATGACTCCTCGTTTAGCAACCGCTTCTTGACCTATACGACAAAAAAAGGCAAAACAAAGAAGAAAATAACTGCATGGGCATTCCAGGGATCTATACTTGGACCTGAGATCTGGAAAGTGTTATACGACAGATTACTCTGTCAGGAAATGCCAGAGGGTACGTTCCTGGTAGAATACGAAGAGGATACTGCTGTAGTGACCATCGAACTCACGATGGAACTTGTCTAGATACGACTGAACTAGGTTATGCGGAGACTGGCTACATGGATGGAGAACCACGGACTCAAAGTTGCAGCAGAGAAGACGGAGATGGTACTATTGACGAGAAAAGAGATAGATACTATCATCTCTCTCAAGGTACAAGAAGAAGAAAAAGTAATTAAGAAGGATGCCGTGAAATTTCTAGGGGTTATGAGGGATAGAGAGCTCACGTTTTGGAGCTAGCTCAGGCAAGCAGCGGACAAGGCAGCAGCAAGAGTAGCAGAATTAAGCTGAATCATGCCCAACGTTAGAGGTCTAAGGCCTGTAAAACGCAGGCTCCTTGTGTCTATGGCCCAGTCCATTATTTTTTATGGGGCTGAGATATGGAAGGATGACATGAATGTCGAAAAGAAGAGAATGAAAATCTCTCACGTTTAATAAATAAGAGCCTTGAGGATAGCCTGCGCCTATTGCACTTTTTCGGAGCTTGCGAGAATGGTGATAATAGTCGTAATCCCCATTGACCTTCATGCTAGGGAACGAAAATTTAAGCATCTCACGGAGCAGGACTTAGAAAGAAAGAAAGCCAAGAAAAACGCTCAGAAAAAAATGAGAACGCTGGCCACATAGATGGCAAGAGGAAACTAGAGGTAAATGACGGCACGCCTGATAAAAGATGTCAAGGAGTGGACTGAGCAAAAACTTGGGAAAGTAGATTATTACCTTATCCAATTTCTCTCAAATCACAGGTGAATACCGTTCGTGAATTCTCGCTCGTACCTCAAAAAGATGTGGAAAGCACAGATGGCTGCTTGCAAGTACTGCGGTTACGACAAAGATAACGCAGAATATTCGTCCTTTGACTGCATCAAGTGGCAAGCCAAACGAAACGTGGTGCAGGAAAGGATCAGAACTTTTAATACCGACAACATCATAAATAAATTGCTACTCAACAAAAAAAGATGGAGTGCAGTAGCCCAATACATACGTACAGTTCTTCGTGCCAAAAGAAAGACGGTTTTCTAGACGACTGAGCAGAGGTGGTGCGAGCCAGAATCCCGTGCCATCGGGGGGGAGCGTGGGGTGGTATTTTGCTGCGATACCAGGGAGTTTAGGGGGGATTGTGGGGTCTTGTGGGTGTGGCCGCCAGGGCAGTGGGTTTGCGGGATGGAGGTCTGCGTGGGTGCTAAATTACGTGCAGACTCTTATAAACTGCTTTGCTGTATTACCTTCCTACCGATGAGCAGCTGCGTATTGGCGGCCCATGCTTTCAGGTGCTCTGCTTCAGCTGCCCTTTATTTATTTTATTATTTTTTTTTTTTTCGGGGCTGGGCCTCTGAGGTGTGGTCGTAGGGCGGTCGGTATGCGGTATATGGGCTTGTGTGGGTGCTTGAATATGAGCAGACTCCTTAGGGCCACTTCGCTATATTACCTTCCTACCAATGAGAGGCTGTGTCTCGGTTGCCTAGGTCTCCACCCCACGGGCTTTGCGGTTGGTGCCCTCCTTGCGCCTTTGTTGGAGGTGGCCAGTTTTGAGGTTGCCCTGGGGAGCATCTGCTTAGTATTTTGCTCCATCCCTCCAAGTAAGTAGAAAAGAGCAGCTTGGATGCATGATGGAAAATAGAAAATACCCTAGAGGACGCAAGAGTTACAAGACGCGCTGGTAACGAAATACTAAAGGAAGCCTGAACCAGGGGCTAAGCCTCCATGGCCGCAGCTTGACGTGTAATTCTGAGAGCAGATTCTGGGCCGGTTGTCTCAGGAAAAAGGTCTTGCCAGTTAAGTTGGTATAGTAATAACAAGTCTCACACAGGGAAGGGTTCGTTCACCCTTCTATCGTGCATAAAGGCATTCCGGACTACCTCGAAAAAAAAGAAAACTATAATCATGATAATAATAACAATAATTATAATGATGAAAATAAGGACAAGGATATTGTTTAAGATACTGATGATAAGAATAACAATAATAATAATAATGATGATAATGATGATAATGATGTTGATAATGATAATGATGACGATGATGATAATAACTATGACAATAATAATGATGATGTTTGAAGTGTTGACAATAATCATAATGCTAATAATGATAATGATGATGTTTGAAGTGTTGACAATAATCATAATGCTAATAATGATAATAATGATTATAAGAATAATAATAACCTAAGTCATGATAACATGAACAAAAATCTTTATGATAATCAGAATAAAGCTAATGATTTTAAAAGTAACGATAAAAATGATAATAAAAAAGTTGAAAATAATGATGATAATGCTCATAATAAGAATGATAATAATAATAGTCATGTAGATTATTTTGCTGACGATGGTAGAAATAATAATGTTAATGATAATTTTAATAATAATTATGATTACAATCATAATAGGAATGATTATCATAATAATGATAATAACAATAATAATATTAATTATAATGATAAAGATAATGATGTTAATAAATATAATGATGATGATGATGATGATGATGATGATGACAATGATAATTATAATGATGATGATGATGATGATGATGATGATGATGATGATGATGGTAATGATGATGATAATTATGATGATGATGTTAATGATGATGATAATAATAATGCTGACGATGTTGATGGTGATTAGTATGACGATAATGTCTTTCAATTTTTTCTAATGAAATTTAACAACATAGAGTTCAATGGCTTTTAGATTTTGATTTAGTAACTTACAAAACATATAGTTTGGGTTTCTGGATTTCTGTTAGCTAGTTTTTTTTAGTAGCTATGCCCTTTATATTAAAGGTGGTTGTATGTCCATGTTGACAAGAAATTGTGCATTAATTTAGTTGATTTTTTTTACTAACCTCTTGTTTCATTGTTCTCTTTAGGGATTTTTTATGTTTTAAGTTTCTTACCTTTTTTTCTTGTCTATTATAATTAGGCCTTATTCATGCTTTGAATTTGGTTTACTATCAGCAGACTTATGGTTATAAAATCTTAACATAAATAATGAATTATATTAAAATTTTTTTTTTTAGGTTCTTTTATCGTACACATTTTTGTGTTCGTATACACGTTTTTTCTTAATTTTAATCATACCGAGGATAACATTCCTATATTTATTGTTAATTGTTACCTTTGTAACACTTACCTGTTTTAACCTGCTAGTATTTTCAAGCGATGTTTTCTTAATTTTAATTTCCTGCTGCGCTACAGTTTTTTTTTTTCGTTACTTTTTGTACTTTGTTTTATGACACTAGCTGTATTTATATAGATTTTACGATAGTGACAGTAGGTAAAGAAAATTACTTTTTTTTTTATATTAGCTAATTCTGCTGCTGGCACCGAAACTTTTATGTAAATTATGATGGCTTTAGGTTGCATGCAAAATGAAAATGTACAAAGATATTTAATTAAAGCATTAGTTAGATCAAGACGAGAAAAAAGCTGATGGAAATCTAAGTGTTAGTGCTTGACCGCTAATATGTAAGTACGTGACAAGAGTGACTTTCTGCAGGTCTTTCTCTTTACTTCAGCTTTCTGGCTTACTATCTTTGTTAACGCTTTGTGGTTCTAATAGTTAAAGCGAAGTTAAATGCATCATGTATATCGTACGTGATATTAAATTAGATTTTTTTCTATTTTTAAAAACAGTTTTTGTGCTGTTTTAATATCTGTTTTGCATTGCAGAGCATCTTTTTTGTACTGCAAAGTAAAATACGTAATAAAAAAATCATGTACTACTATGATCTACAATTATGCTGTCAAACATAAACTGTAAAAAGTATGAGTTAATAGTTACAGTTTAAAAATCTGGTTTTTATTCTGAGAGCGCTAGGGTAAAAACCCTTAGAAAATTTTTATTTTTGGTTAAAAGTGATCAAGTGTAATTTATTAAGTTTGACGTAAGATTTTAAGTTTATTTTATACCAAAAAATGAATTAAAGTTAGTTATACTTCTTACTCTAACAAAATTGGAAAGCACTCTTATACATTCGCCGTGCCTAAAAATGTAGAAATGGCGTTTTTGTTATTTAAAACTGATGAAAAAAGTTAAGAGAAGTTGATTGAAAATATTTCAGATTAAGATTTTGTGGACTTTTAAAAGATTATAACACATGACAGATAGTTAGTATGTGAGGGCACGAGGAAAATTGCGTCAGTGGTCAATAATAGGGCTTTAAGAGTCTATTGTAGATCTAGAAATCGAATTTTGGAGACCAAAACAAAGGGAAAAATAACCTCATTTTTTATTATGTTGTTAGAACATACCATCGCAAGAGGTGTTACATGGTGAAGGACAACTGTGAAGGGCTGCGGGGGGTTACTTGCATCTCTCAATTGGAGCAACTATATAATATATGATGTAATATTGAATTATCATGAATTGATTTTATGTTTATAGTAATCATAAAGTCATGAGAACAATTTAAAACATGTGTGCTGGCTAATGTGATGAAGAATATTTTAAAATAAATATGTTTATATGTAAAAAATCTGAAAATAGTAAAATATTTTAAAATCGATATGAAAAGAAAAATAAACAGTCACTTTAAATTAAAATAAATGAGAGCAGGAAGAAAGGAGGCACTCTAAAAACCACTTTAAAAATATAAATGAGTAGAAATAAAAGTATTATTTAAAAAGTATGTAGTTATTTCTTAAAGATTTATAAGACCATAACATGGATAGACTCGTTTTATATGTAGGGAGGATAGTAAAAAAAATTAAAATTAGTGCTGAGAAAAAAGTAATGAAGTTTAAAAACCAAAAGACTCTTAGGATCATATAAAAAAACAATGGCTTAGTCTAACAGATATTGGCTTGAAAGAATAAAGTAAATGAACAAATAAAGAACAATGAATATCCTAGTTAATAAAAATTTGAATATTTTTTGTTTTTTTTACGCTTGAGTAACTTTAACGTACAATGTGTAGAAAAGTTATTGACACTTATACATATCTGTATAATAAAATTTGATAAAACAGTATTTTGTTGTAAGGTACATACTTAAAACAAACTTTTTGCAGACACTTCGATTTTGACTTGGAAAAGACACTTTATTTCTTTATTGCTGGACGGTATGAGTTTGGAAATAAAGGTGCAGATATATTTATTGAAGCTTTAGCAAGATTAAACCATTATTTAAAAGTTTCAAAGATGGATATAACAGTCACAGCTTTCTTGATTTTTCCAGCTAGAACTAATAATTTTAATGTTGAATCTCTGCGTGGACATGCTGTAAGTGTACTTTACTTGATTATCTAATACTTGCAAATGATATACACTAATTATTCGTTGGCAACTACAATCGCTTAATATTTTTATACATATTGAGTAAATTATAACGGTTTCAACGTTCAAAGCAGTTGCCTAATTATCATTATCACCATGAGTACTCTTGTTTATAATTATAATCATCTTTGCAGTCAACCTTGTAAGATCTTGTGATAGCATGCCCGTAAGCAGCAGCTAACCAACGATCATAGAAGTAAGTTAACTTAAGATAAACTATAAATTGTTAAAACACTGTAAATTTGAACTTGAAAATTTAGAATTCATATCGTTTGTAAGAATTAATTATTTGTGGCTTTACCTAATTTATTAAGTGATCAAATAAGACATAACTGAGTTGTCGATTTTATTTCCTTTTAATATTCAAATATTTTAAGATTGAAAATTCTAACTGATAAAAATAAGATTTTAGTTTTAATTTATAAATGAAGAACAAAATTACAATGTACAGAGAAACGTTTGACAAACACGTTTACAAGGCAGTGAGATGGAAGGATAGATTAAAATACACAACCACTGCGTTACATTACACAGAAATTCATATAGTAGGTCAACGTCATTTCAGCGTATGACACACTAACACCATTTCATGCGTAGTACTCGAGGAAACTCAACACCACAACGCTGAGTCAATGGTTTACAAGGAAACCATGCAAATAAGGCTTTCAGGCCAATGACTGGTTCCTGATGAATGAAAATTAAATTTATTTGTTTGTAAAAGGGATGTATATATTCTTTACTCAGAAGTTCAAACATAATATCGAACTAAAATTTGTTTGTCAGTTATTCCATGCACCCAAAAACTGTTGTTGTATAAATTGTAATACTTCATTGGTTACATTTATAAATAATGCTGATGAGACGAAAATCTTGAACTTACAATACTTTTATTTAAAAATTTTAGTCAATACTTCACCGTGTTGATACGGCCTCTTCAAGGCCTATTATCACTGAGTGTTCGGAATACTTCAGGGGGATGGGGTCACTGATTAAAAACCGAATGACAAATTCACAAATATTTACCCCTTTTATTCTCAAGTTATCATATTTTACGTAAACCTCTTGTACGTAATCAAGTTATATACCACTTTTAAGGGGTCGCACCCATATGCCGTGGACAGCTTTAGAGGGAGGGAGGTTTGGTTGCACCATACGTATGTTTACGCTAAGGTAGGAGGACCAGGCAATAAATTCAACTGTGACAAAATATTTTTTTTAATTCTCAGATATTAGCTTTCAAATCATATGTATCTCGTAGTTAATGTACGAAAATTTTGTACTTTATTCAAAATCGTTTTATTTGGAATCCCATAGTTTTTGTTGATTAAGACTGTCTTCGACAACATTGCTAAAAATGCTTGTACTTAAATTTATACTTATTATGCCTAACATTGCTCCGCTTACTGTTATGCTTCGTTTTAAAAAATTGTCACTGTAACACAGAAAAAACTTTTATTTTAATATTAAAGAGAAATTCATCACAAGATATATTATTTAAAATTTTTTTTCGAAAACGTAGAAAAAAAAATATAAATCAACGTAACTGTAGGACGGAGAAATTTAAATTCTAATGTGCACTAAGTTTACATTGAGAAGGAGGGGTCGAAAAATCGAAAAAATGTCCACGGTATTTGGATATGACCCGTTATTTAGATTTTGATCAAAAAAGGCTACTTGATGGATTACGTCATGAGTAAAACTATTTTATAAAAATTGAATCATAAAAAAAATAAGTATGGAAATGTTAACTAAATTATGAAGTAGCATGGTCGTAAAAAAAGATAATTATTTAATTGGTCTCAGTTTTGTATTTTTAAATTAAATAATAGTGTAAGCTTTATCAACGCACAATTCTCAAAACTATCATTACAAATGGATAATAAAAAAAATAACGTTAAATGTTTCATAAAACTTCTAAACTAAAGACATTTCTGAAATAATGTTCAAACAATATTACTTATAATTAATTAAAAATTTTATACTTATATCATACTAAATATACTTACTTCTTAAATAACGAAATGTTAAATCAGATGAGTAACAAGGGGCCTAACTGCGTTTTTGCATATAAGGTACTACTGATATAAAAGAGCAGTGGTATTGGTATTGGTATTTTGATTTTTACGACTCTTGTCAGCTTGTAACATTTCAGAAACTTTTTTTACTTTCGACTTTTTGCCTTAACTGCACGGTGTGGAAGTATTTCGTGCGGGCCCCTTGTAAAGTTCCCCTCAGACGACTCGGACATCTATCCTATTGGGTACTATTTACAGGGTGCGGCGATTGTCTCAAGCACACCACAGCTTTTATCAAGAATAATGAAAAGATATTTTTCAATAAACCATCTGAGTCAGTGTACTGACCTTATTATTACCAACAGAGACTTTACTTGGTGAGCTGGCCAGGTGTTGGCTTTTCTTTAAAAAGAAAGAATCTGGCGATACACACATGACCAGAAAAATTGACCACTAGTTATAAGAATCGGATGAGTGATTTTTTGGCATCCTGGGTACTGATCTCACAAAAAAGCCCGAGAAAAACATTTCGAAAGTTTTCAACAGGAGTCAAACCCACAACCCCTCGAGTATCTCTGGCTGAAAGGCTAGCATGCTAACCATTAAATCACCCAAGCTCTGATACATAGGAGTATCATATCATATCAGTGGTGTTATTTTTTTAAAGTCGATATTTTTCGCGGCAGGCTTGGTAAAAAAATTCATAGATTTTACGGGACAAAAAGAAGAAAGCCTTAGAACACAATGTACATCGAGTTTTGCTTCACCTCTAACGTCAATTAGATGTATTCTGAACAAGCTAGTAGTTTATAATTTCTTATGAGTTATAGCGTTAATGTTATTTTATAGAGAAAAATATTGGATACAAAAAAGTTATACTTTTTAGATAGTGTCATGTACAGTATAGAACATACTGCATGAGATGGGCCTCAGCTATTATCAGAAAGAAAGAGGACGAATGGAGGAGGAAAGAGCATAAAAAGGCCCGCAGCAATGGCTGCAGAGCTCTAGAATGCAGGGACTAGAAAGAGGATGGTTGCAATAAGTAACTTGGGACTGCCGAGCGCCTTCCCTCAAGGAAATAGAGCAATAAAATGATCGACTAAGTTTAACTGCCATGTTGTTATTGAACACGCTGAGCCTTCAGCATCCCACGTAACAGTTTGGTGTGGATTAGGCTTTGCCATGAAAATAAATTTATTTTTTTTACCTTCATCCATGATTTCTCGGAATTTTTGGGTGACCATTGGGAAGCACACATAGTGCAGTGCAACAACGGGTGCAGAAAATTTAAGGCTATCACCTATATCTGCTGGTGAATAGGAA
Source organism: Copidosoma floridanum (assembly GCF_000648655.2). The sequence goes on from NW_019379643.1 coordinate 634,067, forward strand.
GGACAAGGGACAAGAACCATTTTCAAAACGACTTATCATAAAGATAACGACTGCTGTTATATTAATGCTCATTATTTCGTTTCTTGTCTTAAAGTAAGTAACAATTCCCTTTATCTTTTCAAATATACGAAATAACTGTCCCTCGGGGCTGTTTTGTAAAGGGATTTACGTACAAAAATATAATAATAAATAAACTAAATACGACTAGTTCTGATCGTTCTAGTAACCAGCAAAATAGAAATATAAAATAGAAAATAAAATAGGAATCTTTTTTATTTTTTNTGATGATGATGATGATGATGATGATGATGATGATGATGATGATGATAATGATGCCTATAATGATAATGGTTATGGTAAGGATAATGAAAATGATAATTATAATAATAATACTTATAATAATTATAATAACAATACTCATGATAATAATAATGTTTGACCACGAAGAAGAAACAGACAACGCAGGGCCTGGTTTAAGTGATATGTTTTTTATGACGTAAAAAGATTCCGATACTATAAAAGTTACGCTTGTACACGACCACGAATCGTCTGCACTCTGAAAAAAGATGGATAAGAAAAATCAAGTCCTAATAATTAGAATGTTTAAAAATATAAAACCAGAAATTTCTTTTAAGGAAATTCCTAATACAAAATTAGCAGAGGCAACAAGCGAAACAGCAGAAATAGAGGTGTTGGAACATGCACTAGAAAAAAATAGTGGTTGACAAAAAACGTGATCAAGTCAATATGGAAAGGATAGAAAAAACGAGTGACAGGAAAAGTATCCTAAAAGACGTAGAACAACATTTTGTCCCATTCTGTGACTGGTCATCTCTGAATTGCAATGACGAAAATTACAACTACTATACGTCAAACAGTAGGACCGATAGGCTAAGGTGCGAATACAAAGAAAATCATCATAACATGTGTACAAATAGAGAGTATCTTTGCCCTTCGTTAGACCGACTAACTTAACCACCGTATACCGATAGATAAACAGTCATACTTCTTACTAAAGATACAAGGTAACATACATATTATTCCTCAGCGTCAAACTATGCAATTTCTTCCTTGTACTAAGGCAACAAACAGATGTACCATTGGCTTCAGGCTCGAATTTTAACGTATTAGGCTACCTGAACAACGCAGTAAATGGTATACCTATACTTAACGGAGACCCTACATGTTTCTCGTTGTTTGAAAAAAAAAATTAAAGCAAGAAAACGATGTCTCCTATCAATACGAAAAGTATTTTATCAGGATTTTAGAAAGCAAGTTAAGAGGGTTAGCAGTAGATCAGTTTGGCATACGTTTATCTTTATTTAATTCTATAGATGACTTTTTGTCGGCCCTTTCCAAAAAATTTGAAAACACAGGAGGAATAGAGAACTTATTGCNCAATACGAAAAGTATTTTATCAGGATTTTAGAAAGCAAGTTAAGAGGGTTAGCAGTAGATCAGTTTGGCATACGTTTATCTTTATTTAATTCTATAGATGACTTTTTGTCGGCCCTTTCCAAAAAATTTGAAAACACAGGAGGAATAGAGAACTTATTGCCTCAATTAAGAACACACATGCAGGGTAATAATAAGTCAGTTATTAATGATTGCAGACGTGTCCAACGGCTTTATAATGGCATTACGATAATACACAAGGCAAGCCACTATATGTCGAGGACCGAGAAATATGTGGCAAAAGTTAAGCCAGATAAAGAGGTCTTAAGACATTTTATTTATGGCTTAAGTATGCCCTACAGCTAGAACATAGCGGGCAGTTGGCCAGTAACATTAGAGAAGCAATTGAAGAGGCTATAACTATAGACAACAAAATTAGCCGCCGCAGAGAAACAATAGGCAAGGGATTAAGTATAATGAAAGGGACTCTAGAAGACAACAAAATGTGGTAGTATACCTTGTGAATAGCAAATCACTTGTGGAGAAAGCGGATGCAAATAAACAGAGTAATACTCGCAAAGACAGATATTGGTGCTTATATTGCCGAGAGTTCAGTACACATTCTAATAGCGGATACGAAAAAATATGTCAGGACGCGGAAAATGGAGTAATAAGAAACCTGGAGCTGCCCGAGGAAATTAAGAAAGGAACCAATAATAAGAGAAATCACAATAAAAGTAATAACTGTGATAACAATAACTGCCAAAGAACCAACAACTATAGAAACTTTGGCAAAAATCAGGGGCAGAATAATAGAGGTGTTTATAAAAGAGATAATTATGCAAAGAATTATTATAGAACAGATTATTAGAGCGCATGGTGGCTCGGTCGGCTGGTTTATGGGACGACACGCGGGGGACTGTGGGTTCGGTTTCCGGCCAGTGCAACTCTCCCGAGCAAGTATCTCTGTGATTTTTCACATGTGCTTTTTCACCACGCAATGCTTCTCATGAAGGGTTGGGGATCTTCTTGCAGCAAAAATTGTCTACCATATGGATCCTTTGCTCTCGAGGTGGTCTATGTGACATCATCAACGTGCCAATGAAGTACAACTGTATCAATGCCTACCACATTGATCCTTCGCTCTCAAAGTGGTCTATGTGACATGATCACCGCACCAACAAACTACAAAAGTGAATCCAATAATGTGTAACCAATAAAGTAATATGTAAAAAATATAATATAAAATATGCTTTACTGTACCAAGGCTATATATACTCGCTTACAATAAAGCCTAGAAATAAATACACTTTGTAAGTAGGTATTAATTAAAAAAAAAAAAAAAAAAAAGAACAGATAATTATAATTATGCCGCCAGAGAAAATAACAACGAAGCCAATAGAGAAGGCCACAGTCATTACGGGATCAGTCAGATCAATAGTAATAGATATTATAGTGAGAATTATAAAAGTAATTAGGCTGCTAGATGGGATGGCTCCAAGGATGAGCATTTTAACTCCCAGGATGTTCGACGTGCTCCCATATCATTGAACACGACAGTGCAATAAATAAAGAAATTTACAAGAGAAAGTTACGAGCGTTTGAAAAGGGTGTGGACAATAATAAGCATTAGGTGTCGGAGACTTATGCTACGACGTGTACAGATGAGGCAGTTGCCGACGACAAAGAATCGATAAATGCTTGGTTGGGAAGCAAAGGAAACAACACACGCTTCGTGTCATGTCACACAAAATACAAAGAGAATCGATTCATCGAGTTCGAGCGCAACAAAAAAGCTATAATAAGACGACTCTAGAGTGAGGAAAAAATTCTGAGACTAAGAAGAAAGATGAGCAGCAGTTATTTCGCAGAGTAAAAAAAATTATATGTCCGGTAGGATATACACTACCTACATTAATTCTAAAAAGCCCTTATATGAACGAAGGTGTGGCATTTTAAGCCATTATGGGCGCGGAAATTTCAATAATCAAAGAAAATTGTCTAGATATTGGAGTAGCGTTAAACAGTAGGTAAAAATAAAAAATAAAAGGCGTAACGCATGGAACTTGCCAAACTATGGGATCTAAAAGATTACCCCTAAAAAATTGTATGTGTACCCTACATGTAGTTTTTCATGACTTTCCCATAAAGGTGGAAGGTATCATAGAAGATAATATTTTTAAGTTGTAGAACGGCCAGATCAATGCCGAAAAGAATGCATTTAAATTAAATGGGCTAGGTCCAGCTACAGAAGCTTAAAGAGGGGATTTTGTTCAGTAATTTTACAGCAACGAACAACAATGGTATGGTGTATATCGAATATTTAACCATATCAAATAAAATATTAAATGTACCAGTCCCAGTGGTAGATTAGTTAGAGTGCGACACTACAAAGAAAGCTGACTCATCTGACGTCAATGGAGATGACGTGGAAACATTAGAAAGAGCTTTTAAAAGAATGGTTGAAGCAGCTGAAAACCTTGGAGGGAATGAAGAGCTAGGTTATAAGATAAAAAACAATGCTAGCTGTGCGTGTGCGAAAAAAATTATCGCGGGAAACGAAGGTTGTGACAAGGACGGCCATGACAACAAAAATACTCATATACTTAAGGAAAACATTAAAACAGTGGGCTTAAGTAACAGGAAAGCCCGAGTCGATAAAATAATGAAGTTAGTCAATATATCGGGATGCAACAGAGAAGAGAAAAAACATATGTGAGGGCTTAAAGTAGTGGACCCGTATGTTTTTAGACTTGACGGGGAATTACTAAAAGCAAAAAATCTTCTAAGACATAGGATAAACATGGCTACAGATAAGCCTATAGTAACGACGTGGTGCAGATACCTGCCAGCTGTGAGAGAGAAAATGAAAGTTGAGATTAAGAAGTTACTTGAAGAAGGCATAATAGTGCCTTTAGAATTGCCGTACAGCATGAACGCGTGAATCGTACTAAAAAACGCAGAACTAGATGGAAAAAAACACTTGAGGGTGGTAACAGATTTCAGGAAATTTAACAAGATAACAGCAGGCGGTTGTCACCCACTTCCTTTCCAGAGTGATATACTAAAAATATCGTGACACCACGTTAAAATACAGCAGTAGACTTGAAGCAAAGATTTTTTCAGATCGAAATACATTGAGACAATACCCATGAAACAGCGTTATCGGAAGCTGATGGGCACTACCAGTACAAAAGAATGCTTATGGGTTGCACAGACTTTTGAAATACGGTAAACAAGTGATAATACTATCACTGGCAGAGCCGCAAGACCATGTAGTAGAGGTATATCTAGACGATATAATGGTGTTTGCTTTTCTCAAAGAGCATCGCAAGCGCTTCATAAAATTGTTGGAGCGATTGTTTAGAACAAACCTTACAGTTCAGCCAAGGCAGCGTCAATTCTCATGACGTGAGGCGAAAGTGTTAGGTTATATTGTAGGGAATAGTGAAATAAAAACGAATTCAAAGCGAATCAAAGCTATAAGAAAATATCCCAGGCCTACAAATGCAAAGAAAATTAAACAGTTTTTTGGATTTGTCGGATATTATTACAAATTTATTAAAGATTATGCAAAAATCTCTTAACCGCTGTCTCAACTTCTGAAGAAAAGTATGGGGTTTTAATAAGAAGAGCCGCATAAACAAGCATTTAAACGCTTGTAAGCGCACTTTACAGCGAGCCTGTGCTTGAAGCACCTGACCTGGAAAAACTATTTGTAGTAACAACGGACCCATCGGACCATGCTATTATGGCAAAATTAATTCAGGGAGAAATAGGGAAAGACAACCCGTGCGTGTATGCCTCTAGATTCTTAAAGGGCAGAGAACTTAGATACCCTACATATGATAACGAATTTTTCGCAATAGTATCTGCAAAAAAACCGTTTTAACTCTATGTATTTAGCTGAAAATTCACGGTGGTTAGGAACCATGAGCCTGTTAAACACTTTCACTCACTACAGAAACCAGACATACAATTTAGTAGTCTCAAAGCTGCATTAAAAGGCTATGAATTTAATGTTGTTTGTAGACCAGGAATAACTAATAAGGTACCGGAGGCACAGTTCCAAAATGCAATTTCAGAGAAAAAAGAGAAAAACTCTGAACTGCCGTGACGAGAGTTATATGAACTTAATGAAGAGCAGGAGAGGGATGGTAATAGTGATATATATGCGCCACTTGCACGAACATGTAAAGTATGGACAAGAAGGAAAAAAAAAAAAACATGATAAGAAAGGATAAGAAATGGCAGATAAAAAATATTAGATTAGGACAAGTCAAACAATGGGTTAAAAAGAAAGCATCCACGCTAGATAAGTAGTTCAAATAAGTTAACATTCACTGAGCACAGTGATGCAGATTCATAATTAGGGTGGCTGGTAGCGCGTAAGACTAAATTATAAAAGAGCAGAGCCGTATCAGAAACAATAAAAAAGAGATAAACCTTGTAAACAAAAAGTGCAGATTATAGAAGAAGATCAGAGAAAAAATATTCAAGTAGGACCTTGAAACAATGATGGAGAACAAATTTTATGGCAGGGCCAAACCGATGATAAGTTAGCCTACATACGTAAAAAAGCACGTATGAAAAAAAAGGTGGAGATAACAAGCACACTTCATTCAGAACTAGACATGCAACCGAAAATACAACACAGAAGCCATAAAAGGCAACTAGATACCTTGCACACATACCTGCCAGATTTTTTAGTCACACTTCAAATAGAAAGTCTTTTAAAGAAAATGATCATAGTGAGCTGTGACTCACTGGCGGCTTTAAACGGAGAATCCAAGTCAGCAAAACATTAGGGATTCAAACTAGCCGAAACTAGCCTAAAAAACGAGAAAGGTAAAGAGCAGGTAGAAATTGTAAGAACAGATATCATAAAAGAAAGTGTGAGTGATAACAAGCACCAGGGTCACCAGCAAGCAAAGGGGGATCTGGTTTGCAGAGTTGATCGAAAAGAGAAGAAGAATCATTGACCCTATAGATAATTTACGCAGGACAAGTATGGAGGCAGGTATGCTGAGCAAGAATGATAATAAAAGAGAGAAGAAGAATGACCAATGGGCCCAGGTTCACGAGCAAAGTGTGCTCCAAGAGAATAAATAATAAACAGCAATTAAAAATACTGAATACCGTCAAGGGGAACCAACTGACGCCGAAGAAAAGGGCACAGAGTATACTGTCTAGTGAGAGTGAGAGTATGAACGAAAAATAAATCGATGGGATACATAGACAAAAGAAAATTCAGGAAAACGCATGGAATTAATCAAAAAGATCGGAGCGATACTTGATGACTTAATAGATAGCTTTCAAGCGAAGGTTGGCCTAGATGTCAAGCGCCGAGACTTTAAGCCAGGCATCAAAATAGATGCTTGGGAATCCGATACTACCGTCGATCGACCTCTAAGTGTTCCGTTAGAAGGAACTGATAATAATACAAACATACCTCAACAGCCCTTGATAGAAAAAACGGGCTCAGAAGATAAAGATAACTACATTAACGAGAAAAATACTTCACGTAGGTTACTACAGATGTATAAAAACCAATCAAAGAACAAAAGTACGATAGAAGGAATAATGAGCGATTATAATAACAAAGGTGATAAGGTTGAAAATAAAACAAAAAGTGGAAATACATCCAAACGTAGTTTATAACAAAACTGTGTGGTGTCGCATAAAAATTTTTAACTTATAAAGAAGCTTCTGGCAGAAATACCAGATAACTGATTATTCGATTCACTTATTTTGTCCTGTGACATGCATTAACTGCACTTAACTGCACGAAAAATCCGTGACATACTACAGTGTTCGGAGTGAAAAAATATGATTTGACCCAGAGTAGGTACAAAAAATCCTGCAGTCCGATACAGAATAGGGAAATATTGACTGCGTATTTCTGTTCGTACATTCGATGCCTTTATCACATCATTTTTAATCTTTACATTAATTTTACATCTTTGAAAAGGTCTTTGCGAACAATAAGACATTGATTTCACGGAAGATTTTTGACACAATTGTACAATGCACTAAAGTTTAAATAAATGTTTTTGTAGGTCAGTGGTTTGAAATATATCTTCAAAACTGTAATCTTCCGTTGACAGTTTTGCACGAGCATATAATTTGTTTAATGTTTTTAAGTTGTATGGAGTACAGTAAGAAAGTATAATTTTAACCAGTAGTATACGTAAGCTTGTAAAAAGAATCTTGGTGAAATTTTGTTCGATTATAATTAAATATATTATTTGGGTATTACTAGTGATAAATTTCGGACGTTGCTTATTTTTTTTTTTTTTTTTTTATACCGGGTTACCACAACAGCCTACTTGGCCTAGTCGCGGGGGCCACCCACTCACCACCTATGTGTGGGGGTGTATTGCCACACCCATCTCTAAACCTTTTTTTCCTCGCCTCCTACCTGAATCCATGGGCACAGTGTGAGTATCTCCGGTGGAACACCTTGCCAGTTAAGCTGACACTCTCTGCACCGATGGTGCATCGGGTCCACTCACCACTGTGTAGCCTTTGCCCGGAGAAGACTCCATTATTCCAGGACGTCCACTCTTCGCCGGTTAAGCCGGCGCTCTCTGCCGAAGCATCGGATCCAGGCTAATTAGCATCCCCGGAGAAGCCCCGTTATTTCAGGGGCCACTCCTCGCCGGTAAGGCCAGCGATCCCTGCCCGACGCCTGGCATCAGGTCCGCTAATCCTTACCTATAGCCCTAACACTGTTTCGCATTTACCCAGGCCCGAAGACCTGTGGGGCAAGGAAAAAACCCTGGAATTACTCTGAAGGAAAATTCCACGGAAAAACCCGCCCCGAAACAGCCGGGGTTTCATAGGAACTTTTCCCGATGAAAACAGTTTTTGAAAAAATCTGCATTCACCCGGAATCGAACCCACGACCCCTAGAACTGCGTTGTATCAGTAACAAGCACACTTACCACTGAGCCAACGCCGCTCTTCTCGGACGTTGCTTATATTTAACTATTGTGGAAAGAGTTTTAGTTTGGAAACCAATTAACGGCAATTTAGTTATGTATATTTTAACTACAGAAATTATTTCCTTACAAAATTGTTAAGGTTTGATCTTATTATTAATCTAATTTGTAATTAGTCATATATTATCAAAATAATGAACAAACGTAAATTTTTACGAAGTTCACAATAAAGTAACAAACATCATTTAGTTATACTGGCAAAACTTGGCTGTTGAGTAGGAAAAAATTGTATGAAAATAATTTTTCATATCGTGAACCACAAGAGTTAAAAGGAAAAAAGCTGCATTTCACAAACACATATCTTGTGGCCAACGTTTTCAAATTTTTTTTTAAATGGTAATGGAAGAATTAGAGTGTACAGTTGATCCGGGATACAAGTGCATATTGGAGACAAGGAATGGTGTGTATGGTCTGCGGCGACTTTTTAATATGAAGTGAAAGTAGTTGAAACAGTGTCGCTTCCAATAAAAAGGGTGCCAGAACTAAAAGTACAAACATTTCAACGTAGTAATAATTGTAATAGTAATGATGATATTCATGTACTTTTTTTTTTTTTTTTTTTTTGTAGGTTCAAAGGACAGAATAGCTACAAAAATCGAGCCAGCGTGTATGTTAACGGAGCCTTAAATTTGCATAGGTTAGAAAAGTATCTGGACAGGATGTGTTCAATCTGAAATCCTTATTTACTTTGGCTGAGATGGTAATTGACACCTTTCCATAGGTGGAAATTTTTGCCAAATATTCGACCTTTAAGTCTTATGTAGGTAAATATTTGGTGTGGGAAGTCGACCCTGCTTAGGAACCAAAAGAGAAAAAGGGAAAGAAAAAATTAGCAATAATATACATAAATATGTGTATACAAAGACAAGATTACATTTTTTTTATCAATAAATGATTTTATGATTACAATTGAAAAAAAATTTTTTTTTTTTGATTAAAGTACCGGATTTTCCTATGACTTACAAGAAAATGTAAAAAAAAATAATTGAGAACAATGTTTTGATGCGTCGGTAGACGTTCGTGAAATGGTGCGTGTCGCCCTACATCATTTGTTTTACTGCGCTAAATTTCCGAATAATTCACAGTGGCTGTTTCCAACTACACATTAGATAGATGTTTACGTGTGTAGAACTTTCTTTTTCTTTGTTTTTGTAAGGTACCTTGATATTTCTTACTTGTTTTTCTTTCTTTATAATAGACATATATTTATGTATATATATTTTTTTGGAGAGAAAAAAAGCGGCAAAAGTATTAGAATACAATATTCTGCTGCGTCGTCAGACACGTGTATGCACAGACAGCCCCTCGTATCTATGTAATTGTACGTATGTACCGCCAAACTGCGTCACACTTATATGTTTATATATACAGCTGTCGTTCCTACTGCATATAAGGTAATGTTTATATGTATATGTATTTAGCTAGGTGAGAAAGATTAAAGCAAACGAAGAATAAAAGGTGGAGAGATACGAAAAAGAGAATAACAATAATAATAATATAGGTGTATGATAATACTAATGTATACCTTGTGTAGGTAATTTGATAATTTTCTTAAAGGGTCATGTTTTGGTCCCTGCAATATGAGTGTAAATAGTATTTGTGTCCGTAGAAAAGCACGTTCTTTGAGTTGGTATAGGTTGCATTGATGGTCTTGCTGAAGTTGTAAAAAATTCGGGCTCTTTGACTGGTTGTCTTATGTTTAGGAATAAGGAATAATTTAAATCCATTAGGTAAATTATAAGTATGACGATTCCTATGATTAAGCTTCCTCCAAATGCTGTAGCAAGATAGTTTTTTTCTAGGAATTTTCCTTTTTTATGGTTTACAATTTCTCTTTTCCTTTAATATCTTGTAGTGATAAGACGTCATTTAATTGAGCCCATTTCATATTTATTTTTTGCTCTTCTTCCTCTAAATCAAGCGTGTTGTTTGTAATGTGAGGAAATACTTCTTGAGATAGGAGTATGGATAAAGTTAAGGTTAACTCAGGTTTGTAGATATAGGTGTAATTTAATTTTATTAAGTTTATGCCATATAGGGTGACGTCACAAGAATGTACTGAGCATTGCCCACTTAATGTTAGAAGTCTGGTGCCTTTGACTGTTCATTGTTGACAATAATCATAATCACAAATCAAACGGAGTGTGAGAGGATCTTTAGTAAAATACATAGCCGTTCCTGAGCTTATTTTAATTTGGTCCAATATGATTATTCCAAAGTATATAACATAATTTAACATTTTATTAGGGCTTTTTCTGTGGAATTTGTAAAGAGGAGAAATTCACAAGTAGCATCGTCTATTTCTTCCATTATTGCATAGGTAGGTTCACTTAGTAGTAAATGACCACAGTGTATAAATTTATTTATGTAGTCTTTATAAGCTAGAAAATAATTTCCTTGGTGGTGGTTTATGATTAAATAGTCTGTTTTGGGCTTGATACTGAAGTAACCTTATAATTTTTGGTGTATATTTTGTAGCATAAGTAATAGATGCATTCTGTAAGTTCTACTTTTTTACCGTTTCCGATTAAAGGAAATGTAATTGTAACTGCTAGTCGTCCGTCATTCATTGCAGCTGTTGTATGGGACAAGCTATGTAATTTAGCAATCGTAATTCGTGCTTCTTCTATTGGTAAAAAGTGTTTGTTTCTCAACGAGTTCATTTCTTTTACTATTTGATTCAATTGTTTGGATTAAAGTAGAAGGAGATGGACATGACGTTTGGCAGTAGTATCGGTTGTGGTGCAATAATGTTTTAAAGGATTGTAGTATGTAATACAAGAATTTTTGGAATTATATAACCGATATACTAATGTATGCCAATGGACAAATTGGCATATGCTAATGTGTGGCAATGGCGTTTGGTTTGCGACCAGAACGGAGATATTTTCCGTTTTTAAGTAAATGATTTTCAACTCAAAAGCAATTTCCTCGCTATAGTTTGCGTTCATTGTTCTAAAAATTTCCTTGGACATCCATCTTACAAGTTCAAGAGGGGCTCTCCTTTTCTTCATACTATGGAATTCGTTTATTAACGAGTCGAAGACTTCAATAGTTAGTGAGAAGAATTGTTGTACCTCGAATTGTAATAAGTTGATATTTTGAAGTAATTATTTAAAGTTTAATAGAGGTATTAATTTTTCACATTGTTTTGTATGTAGCTGTTCACGGCAGTGATTTGACAAATCATACAGTTGGAAACCTAGTTTTTCGTTGTAGTTAGTAAGATTTTTGCAATCTTAGAGTACGGTTATTGTCCATTGTGTACGGATAAGACGAACTTTATTATGATACTCGTAGTAAATTCCTAGAGTTCGATATTTCTTAATTTTCATAGAAGCGTTTTCAAGAAGGGTGGTCCATCACATATGCCAAGAGTTCCTTTGTTATAATAAATCCCATTATAAGTAGTGGAAGGATTATCTTGTTACGTTGTTGAGATTCCTGAAACATGAGGAAGATCCCATTCGTAACAGCGTTTTACTTTATCTAAATGTTTGATCATTATTTTTTAATATTTGGAACTAAGTGTTATGTTGTTATTATTTTTATTTATGTAAGTGATTTCGAAGATTTCGTCGTTGCATTTATCTCATTCTCCTTTTTTAGATTCTTTTATTGTGGAAATTTTCATACCAATTTCTCAATTGTGAGGTCTAGCATGCTAATTCTAATTTTGTTTACTTTTATGTTTAAATTTGATGAGCTCATCATGAGCTTTTTCATGTGTGTCTCTTTAACAACAAATCAAATTAATAACATAATTATGATAAGACTGCATTTGATTTTGAGTTGGATATGAATTTGGTAAGCGTCTGTTTTATACTAATTCATATGGTGTGAATTCGGTAGCTACATGCAGTGATGCATTGTATTCATGTATAGCAAAAGGTAAAAATTTGTCCCAGCCCTGTTTACTTGTAGCTTTTATTTTTAAAAAGCTTGCAAACATGTCATGACTATGTTTTAGTGAACCGTTAAATGCGAGATGGTAAGGTGTAGTAAACATAAGGTTAAAACCGAAAATTTGGGACAAATTTGTTAATATTTTATTTCGAAAACTCTTTCCATCATCGCTAAAAACTATTTTAGGCACTCCATACAACGCTACGAAGTGTCTTACCAGAGCGTCTGTGACTGTGATAGATCGGATGTCGGGTATAGCTACTGCTACACAGTATTTTTAAAATAAACATTGGATAGTTAATTCATGCTTACTACCAGATGTAGCTCAAGGTCCTACAGTATCAATGGCTTTTTTGAAAAAACTTCAGCGGAAGTATCAGTTATTATTATAGGTTTTCTTGTTTTTATTCGTGTTAGTTTTTATTCTTGTCAAATTTTGCATTTTTGTACAAGTTTTTAATATCTTTTTTCATACCATCCCAGAAACACAATTCTCATATTCTTTAAGAAGTTTAATTCATGCCACTATGTCTGCTAAAGGGACTGTTGTGGCATTCTATTAGTATTTTTTGTCTCATTTCGTTTGATAAATAAGCACATTACCCAAAACATACACTCATTTTCATGTTGACATGACTCAGTTTTTCAAGAATTGCTTTTGGCTATATTCCTCTGGTCGAATTGTTAGTTATTTAACCGTTTCTGGATATTATAACTGTTTCTATGTTTTTATTTTCTATTGATTTGGCTAAACCTGCTAAGCATAAATAAAGATCCTGAAGCAATATTTCATCTTTTTTTCTTTCTTTGATCACCAAACAGAATACTAATTCATTTTGATAATTGGTTTTTATCACGTCACCTACTTGTGATTGCGTTCTATTCAATTTGTATTTTAAAATATAATTTAAATCTAATAATAATTTTTTGTTAGTAGAATTAAGCATGAAGTCGTCCGAAATAAGATTTGCAATGTTTTTTTTGCATATGTTAAACATTCTCGTGTGCTTCATATTTTGAGGTGATCGATTTCTGCTTTTATCAAAGGTCTTATTATACTGCTTCCCTTACGAAGGACTTGGTCGTCGCGTTTGGCATTTCATTGCTGCTCTAACATTTCGAATGCGGCTGTAGGACGAGAAAACGGTGTTAAGTTACTCTGCTTCAGGGCATGATGCTGTTTTATTAATGTGTCTCGCTGTTTAGCACTTAAATATGAAGGTGTATTGGGTATACTACTATGCATTTTTTCTTTCTTTCTAGCTTCTTTGCTATCTTCTTGTTCAACAGAAGAAACATTAGGATTTCTTAATACAGTATCGATATTGTCTCCTATTATTGTAGATGCAGCCTTGGAACGTCTTATGGATGATTTTGATCTTATCGGAAAGCTTCCTTCTACTATAGAATTTTTAAAGTCATCTGAATAGTCTAGTGCATTATTAGATGAAGTTTTTAAATTCTGAAAATTTGTTTTGGTTAACTTTGGTTCGTTATTTTCTGTTATTCCTGGCAGTATGTCATAATCTCAATATAAAGATGGGTCAGCAAAATTTGTACTTTGCAAACTGTTAGTTTAAGGATATTGTTTAGCATAATTTTCATCCAAACTGCTTTTCAAAGCATTTTCATACGTCGATCCGCAAGCGGTGGATTGCAGCTTTAAATTTTGCTTTAATTTAGAAACCATTTCATCTTCTGATGTACTTGATGAGTCAGTGTCAAACTTAACAGCTTGTTTCGCTGTAATCGTGGGTTTGAACTAACTTGACCTTTAATTATTTATATCACTAGCCCTATTACCACGTACAATAAATGTTTTTGTTTGTCCAAGGATTTCTCAAATAGGTTTCAGGGTTAACATACGGAACTGTAATATTTGATCATTATTAGACGCACTGTCAGAGCTTGAACTGTCAGAGCGACTACTGATTGATTCGATCAATGTCAAAGATTGTGGTCTCCACATACTGTTAATGTTCATCCGTATAAATAATGTTAGAAATGTTGTACCGTGGCTATCACTTCTAAGCATTCTTTTTCAGTAGTGGAGTTGTTAAGAGTGCAAGACATGTAGGCTTCATGGTGGTCTCCTCCTGGCTCTCCTTAATTTAAAACAGCACTAAGGGCTAAGTTGGATGCGGTGGTAATTAAAATAAACGGTTTGTCAAGATCGACACATGCAAGTACCAGAGCCTCTCACAGGGCTGATTTTAATCCTTCAAACCTCTCTTCCTGAGTCTTAATCCAATCAAATTTTTGACTTTTCCATAAAAATAGACTTAAAAGCTCTGTAATATATTGGTGTTAAAATATTTTTTCAGCTTCAAGTTTCTTGATATTGAGTTTCACTCCATAACCACCTATCTTGTGTCCTAAATATGTTACTTCAGGAGTTAAAAATTTGCATTTATCTATTTGTAATTTTAAACTAGCATCTGATAGTCTATTTACTAATTTTCTCACTTTAATATCATGTTCTTCTTAAGTTTTGGCACGTATTATAATATGATTTAAAAATGTAAAGAGTAATGTGCCTTGCGATCCCAGTTATACAGAATCCATGAGTCTTTGGAATGTAGTTGGTCCATTGCATAATGCAAATAACATACCTGTATACTCGTAATAACCGTACGAAGGACTAAAAGCTGTTTTGTGGCGATCTTCCAGAGATATTTCAATTTGATGAAATCCATTACCTAGATCGCATACTGAGAAAAATTCTGACCCGCCAATTTGCTCTAGTATCTCTGTAATATCAGGCAATGGGTAAGCATCAGAGATAGTGTTAACGTTTCATTTTTTGTAATCTATTACGAGACGATGTTCCTTTTCTCCATTGGGTCCTGGCTTTTTTAGGACGATCCACAGTGGACTACCTTATGGGCTATAAAAATATCTAATGGTTCCTTCTTGTAATAATTTATAGATCTGATCTCCATCTTTCTTATGTAGAGCCGGAGAGTCTCTATATTGTTTAGTAAACACAGGTTCATCGTCAGTTGTTGGTATATTATGTTGTACATACGACGTACGTAAGGCAGCATCACCTTTGATATAAAATAGATGTAATAACTCTTTTACTATTCGGTAAAGTTATTATAGCTTGTCTTATCATGATTATGCTGGTACATATTTTTCCATAATATATTTAATTATTTTCTCTGTAGTTATATTAAGAATATCCTCACTAAAATCTGAGTCAAAATAATTTTCTGAATTATCTAAATAAAAAGGGTACGAGATGTTAGGGAGGGATATTGATTCCTACTGGCTCTTCTCTAGTGTTTACAGGCATTGTAAATCAGTGGCCTTTATCGTACGTTACTGCTGCTTCGCCTATAAATATACCAGGAGTAGTTTATATCAAGCCCAAGTATGCTTGCCTATGGCTGTTAGTTGACGTTACTGGAATCTCTATGGGATCTCTCATTTTGGCTGGTAATTTATATACACGATTTTGACCAAAGGTTACTCCTGTGGATTTAAAATGTTGACAAGTTTAAAAAGATTTAGAGTTTTCTTTGTTTATGCTAATATCATCTATAATTTCATGTAATTCGTTTACATTAATTATATATTCTATTGTTATATTAAGCAGATTTAATCCACGTTGTTCGTCGTTTATTGTTACACTTCTTCCTATAAGCAGAACGGAACTTATGGATTTTTTTTTAATATCAAGGCTCTTGTGTCATAACAAAGCTTGGCCTGTTTTTGGCTAAAATAAATTTCCTAATACTACTGTCTCACTGAGGGGTGTTTTTTGTGCTAAAACGTAAAAAGGTGACTTTTATCGAATATGTTTAACGTTACTGTTCTTAATGTTATGATATTTTAAGCAGTTAATCCATTAACAGCAATTTTTGTATCAATATTTATAATATAATTTGGTAGTAATACAGGTATTTTAATAGCATTAAACCAGGGCAAGCATAAGGAGTCCTTTGGGCCTGGTGCTTGCCTTGGCGACATGCACCACCAAGTACAAAAACTACTATCGATAGTATTGAGGTCCTTTCATGGATCTATAATAAAAATGTTTTCACACTCATTAAATTGTGAAATTTTAAGTCTTACTGTCAATGTATTCTCAATGTATCTTGCGACGAACATTCGGGCGATTGCACAAATTGGTTCGTCAGGAGACACTTATTCAGATCTTTGCTCGCCGCTGCGTCTAGGCTACGAGCACCGTTCCCGCTTCAAGAATGGCCTGGTTTAGGGGAACTGGGTCTAAGTTTTACTATCAGAGAAGTAGACGAGTTACTAAATATACATGGCAGTAAGTTTGTGTGAAAGGGGCAATTAAAATAGGCTCATTATTTGTTTTAGTGTTGGGTTAGTCGTGTGGAGCCGAAATTTTAATGATTTTTTCACGAATCGTTTCAAGGCTGGTTACATTGCGTTCCATTCGATATTTGCAACAATTTTACAGATTAATTATTTTTCCTGTTTTCCTGATATTGAAAAGGTGGACGTGATACTGTTGCTCCGTTTGAATTAAACGTAGTCGGAAAATTTTTTTGTGTCATTAGGGTTGTGACAATAAGATATATTATCGCAATTGTACATGTTCGGATCGTTACAGTCAACTTGTTGTGTATTGTTTTGATTGGGCTGAAAGTATAAAAAAAATTTTCTTGTCTGTTTTGTTGGTATACTGATAAATTTTATCTTGCTGTAGGGTATAACTGCTGAGCAAGGTACATATGTGACTTCTGTTGGTACATGGTATCGTGAGTATCGGGGTATAATATTTTCCTTACTTCTTCTGCTTTTAAGTCTCCTAGTAGAGCACTGGCTAACGTTTTTGATAGGTTTAAAATCATTTTAGCCTTGAATGTTGCGCGTACGCAGTCGTAACATCTTACAAGGTTGACCGCAACGATGTGCCTAATCCTAGACGAGAGCACTCGTGATGATGACAATAATTAGGTTTCTTCTTAGAACGCCGGAACCCAAGTCAACGGTCTTTTCCTTATTGTCCGTTCTAGATTCACTTTTTTGGCGAGTTCACAGTGGATTGGTTTGCTCGAGCTTTTCTTACATAGCTTAGTCACCGAACTAAGTCTTACATTTTCTTGAAATGCACGTTTTTAACACGTAGCTTAATCACTGAACTAAGTTTTACATCCGCTTAAAATGCAACAGAACTCGCTCTCTAATCTTTATAGTAACTTTGGAGCACTTGATGAAAGAAAAAAGGTGAATATTGTTATGTGCAGTTTTTATACTCTTGCGTTTAAGGAGGACGCGTAAAGTTTTGGATCCGAACAACCAACCAGATCTTTACCTTATTATCCTCAACTGACACAAGAACAGTCGCCGTGCATTAATTTCACAGTAATAATGATTAAAACTGCTGATTTCTCGGATCTTACATTAAGTACAAGTTGCTGTCAAAATTGTGTATGATATCTCTTGTATACATCCGCAGTAAAGAATGTTGAAATTGTTGATTAATTATATAATTTGGTGTACTTGTGCGAATTGGTTTGTAAGATGTGCGTTTTATAAAGTTGTTTGAGGTTGCATGCATAGTTTGAGTTTTGCGACGGTAGCTTGTTTCAAAAAAAGTAAGTTATATGTCCCACGATTGCAGAAGCATCCATACCGCTCGATGGTTCGAGATCGTTGAGCTTTTGCTTTTTATAAGTTTGAAACGGAACTCTGTGTTTTAAAGTAATAAATATTGAGCATATGACATGGGATGTCACAATGTCGAAAAATGTATCAAATAAAAGATCACCTAATTTATTGTTAAAATAATCCAGTATTCGTGACGATAACAAAAAGCATGGCTGATACAGAAACTATAGATGCCCTTTGTGAGCGCGAATACGTAGATCTAATAGCCCTTAGTATTAAGGAAAAGATGGTTGGTGACGTCATGAAATCAAACGTGAGAAAGCCACTTGTATTGATTGATAAAATAAAATCGATAGGCAACTTGACAATGCTGAACATGAGCCAACGGATTTACTCCGTTGAGGAATTTGAGGACATTCTCAAGAACTTCAAGGTAACAGCGACCTTTCACTAGAACACCTTAGTTGCACTACCCGTGAATTAAATATATATATGTTATGAAGGAGTACCACGGATTAACATCCAGGGGTCATAACAGAATGAGCAAGACCTACAACAAGATAGGGAGGGACTATTATTGAAAGAACATGAGAGCAGAAATATACAGTAATTATGAAAATAACAATGATAACAATAATGACATAATAATAATATTAATGATAACAACAACAATAATGATAATAACGATAATAATGATAATAATCATAATAATAATAACGAAAATAATCACAATAATAATAATAGTAGTAATAATAATTTTAATCATAATAATAATAATACTAATAATCATAATAATAATGATAATAATCATAATATAACTAATAATAATCATAATATAACTAATAATACTGAAAACAGAATATAAATAAATGAAGATAATAATAAGGTGATATTTNTAAGGCTGAGATAAGCATATAGAAACGAAAAATAAAATGTAAAGGGGCGACTACAGAAAGTAAAAAAAAGTTTCATTTGACCACAATCTCGAGAGCAATAATATCGCTTTTTCTTTCCTTTCCTTCCTTTTTTCTCTGTCCACCGCGACAGTGTAGAATATTGGACAAAATTTGAGTCGCCACTCAATTTTTAAAAGATTGAAATAACCACACGTGAAAAATATTTAGTATGATGTCTGTTATAATATGCCACTGCTACATTTTCACTTTTTCTCAGTACCATAGTGACTGTGTGCGGCATCTGAAGGCGCAATATCGTCCAATAGTGACCTTGACAGTCACAGTGTAGAATATTGGACAAAATTCGAGCCGTGGCTCAATTTTTAACCAATTAAAATAACTACAGGTGAGAAAAATTCAGAAGGATGTATACTGTAACATGGTATTGCTACATTTTTCCTGAATGTACAACCCCTAAAAATCACATCTACCAAACCATAAGCAGCCCAACCAATCTGACCTGAGGAAAAGAAAGTTTACATTCTTTTTTTTTCTTTGAAAACCCAATTTCACACCTCAAGCTGGCTAACCCACCCGTTTCTTATACACAATAAGCTAACCTACGCATCACAACCCTTAAAAAATACCCCTACCAAACCGCAAGCATCTCAAGCAATCTGACCCTGAAAACAAAGTGTTGAAGCTTTTTTCCTTTTTAATAATTGTGTTTCATACAACAGACAACGAAACCCACATGTACCAAACCCATTTAGCCTATTCTGACTATCTTTAACCTCTTTAAACCACCTCTACCAAACCTTAACCAACCCAACCAAACGGACTTGGGGAATAGGAAAATTACCATCTTATTTTTTCTTTAAAAACCTAATCCCACACCACAATTGGGCTAATCCATCCATTCCCTATACACAATAAGCTAACCTACGTATCACAACCCTTAAAAACCACCCCTACGAAACCACAAGCAAAATAAACCTAACTGACCTTGAAAACAGAGTGTTGAAATGTTTACATTTCTGTATATCATCTATCCCAACTCGCAAGTTAGCTAACTCACCCACCCGCAGTCCATCTACCCCAAACTATCCCCTTTCTAACTCTTTAACACCATCTCTTATAAAACACAATGAAGCTTACGTATCTATACAACTAAGGCTAGGTTAAAGATTTTTTTTTTTAATTTCGGAAACTATTCTTTTAGAGCTAGTCCTTTGCAACGTGCTATTGTTTAAATGCTTAGGTCAGTTTCAGATTTAACAGCTCAAAATATACAGAAATCACGTTGGCATTTGTCTCGTGCCTATACCTTTTTGTAGACCTATGATATCAATTGACTGCTTTCAGATTTTGATTAATAGTAATTTGATTTAAGCCTCTTAACCGTGGCAAGGTATTAGTCTTGAAGAAGTTTTTCTTTGTTTTTTTTTTTTTATTTTTTTCATTTTTTTTTATTTTTGTGTTGTTATTTCTTTTTGTTGTTTTCTTCATTCAATAATAAAAAATTAATGTTATTGTGCTGCTTAATTGAGAAACAAAATAAGACTTGTATTCATTTTTGTTAAGTGTTAGAAATTGCTTTTTATCAGGAATGATGTCTTTATTATTTTTACTTTTTATTATTCTTAATAAGCTCATTAAGGAATCTGATATACATAATAAATTATGTATAATATCCTCATTTATTTGGAACCTGTTGATCATTCTTCTATGGGAAATACGAGCTTTTTCAAAAGTCTTCTTATTGGTTTCCTGAGCTTCCTCTGAATAATATTCCATAGGTTTTGGACAAATTTTCATTATATTACAACCAGGAATGGGTTTTTTATGTACGGATGGTGGTATTTTATACCAATCGTACGTTTACACACATTTTCTAGCTGCTTTTAACACTTATTCTTAAATAAGTCCATAAGTCTAAACGAACCTTGCTTTTAAAAGATATAACTTGTAACACTACATATAATCATTTTATAATGTTCTTATCAATACTAACAATTTTAAAAACATCTTCATACTTAGAAATAAAATGCACGGGCTGCATTGCCAGTGTTTGTTGTACCAAAGCCTTGTTCAACGATATCAGTTATTCCAGTTGTTTTCTCTTAAAGCTTGCTAAATTTGTCTTTTTTGATTTAATTTCAAGTCCTTATTTGAACCTGATGCTGCCCATTTCTTAAGATCTCAAGTATGGACAATGTGCAATACATACTCCATGAATCTAATCTAGCTGTGTAATATTGGAAGTCTAAATTTGTATACTCTGTATAGCAAGCAAGATCGATAATGTAATCAATTTTGTTCATATACTTAGGTCTAACTTTACAAATATTACAACAATTAGACAATTTTTGGTATGTTAAAACATTTCCTACCTTACCATCTATCATAGTACATCCAAAATCTAACGTAATTTTAAATTTTACATCCATAAATTTCAAAATATGATGCTTTCCTTAGGTCAATGATTTGAAAATTGTTTCATAACAGCTTTTTATAACAATATCGCTTTCTTTAACAGGTTTTTCATTGAGCCACAAAATTTCATCGTCAACAGTACTCACTTCAATAGAAACTAGATTTGTTATAAACACAGATTTATCAGAGACATATCCTGAAGCAATATTTCATCTTTTTTTCTTTCTTTGATCACCAAACAGAATACTAATTCATTTTGATAATTGGTTTTTATCACGTCACCTACTTGTGATTGCGTTCTATTCAATTTGTATTTTAAAATATAATTTAAATCTAATAATAATTTTTTGTTAGTAGAATTAAGCATGAAGTCGTCCGAAATAAGATTTGCAATGTTTTTTTTGCATATGTTAAACATTCTCGTGTGCTTCATATTTTGAGGTGATCGATTTCTGCTTTTATCAAAGGTCTTATTATACTGCTTCCCTTACGAAGGACTTGGTCGTCGCGTTTGGCATTTCATTGCTGCTCTAACATTTCGAATGCGGCTGTAGGACGAGAAAACGGTGTTAAGTTACTCTGCTTCAGGGCATGATGCTGTTTTATTAATGTGTCTCGCTGTTTAGCACTTAAATATGAAGGTGTATTGGGTATACTACTATGCATTTTTTCTTTCTTTCTAGCTTCTTTGCTATCTTCTTGTTCAACAGAAGAAACATTAGGATTTCTTAATACAGTATCGATATTGTCTCCTATTATTGTAGATGCAGCCTTGGAACGTCTTATGGGTGATTTTGATCTTATCGGAAAGCTTCCTTCTACTATAGAATTTTTAAAGTCATCTGAATAGTCTAGTGCATTATTAGATGAAGTTTTTAAATTCTGAAAATTTGTTTTGGTTAACTTTGGTTCGTTATTTTCTGTTATTCCTGGCAGTATGTCATAATCTCAATATAAAGATGGGTCAGCAAAATTTGTATTTTGCAAACTGTTAGTTTAAGGATATTGTTTAGCATAATTTTCATCCAAACTGCTTTTCAAAGCATTTTCATACGTCGATCCGCAAGCGGTGGATTGCAGCTTTGAATTTTGCTTTAATTTAGAAACCATTTCATCTTCTGATGTACTTGATGAGTCAGTGTCAAACTTAACAGCTTGTTTCGCTGTAATCGTGGGTTTGAACTAACTTGACCTTTAATTATTTATATCACTAGCCCTATTACCACGTACAATAAATGTTTTTGTTTGTCCAAGGATTTCTCAAATAGGTTTCAGGGGTAACATACGGAACTGTAATATTTGATCATTATTAGACGCACTGTCAGAGCTTGAACTGTCAGAGCGACTACTGATTGATTCGATCAATGTCAAAGATTGTGGTCTCCACATACTGTTAATGTTCATCCGTATAAATAATGTTGGAAATGTTGTACCGTGGCTATCACTTCTAAGCATTCTTTTTCAGTAGTGGAGTTGTTAAGAGTGCAAGACATGTAGGCTTCATGGTGGTCTCCTCCTGGCTCTCCTTAATTTAAAACAGCACTAAGGGCTAAGTTGGATGCGGTGGTAATTAAAATAAACGGTTTGTCAAGATCGACACATGCAAGTACCAGAGCCTCTCACAGGGCTGATTTTAATCCTTCAAACCTCTCTTCCTGAGTCTTAATCCAATCAAATTTTTGACTTTTCCATAAAAATAGACTTAAAAGCTCTGTAATATATTGGTGTTAAAATATTTTTTCAGCTTCAAGTTTCTTGATATTGAGTTTCACTCCATAACCACCTATCTTGTGTCCTAAATATGTTACTTCAGGAGTTAAAAATTTGCATTTATCTATTTGTAATTTTAAACTAGCATCTGATAGTCTATTTACTAATTTTCTCACTTTAATATCATGTTCTTCTTAAGTTTTGGCACGTATTATAATATGATTTAAAAATGTAAAGAGTAATGTGCCTTGCGATCCCAGTTATACAGAATCCATGAGTCTTTGGAATGTAGTTGGTCCATTGCATAATGCAAATAACATACCTGTATACTCGTAATAACCGTACGAAGGACTAAAAGCTGTTTTGTGGCGATCTTCCAGAGATATTTCAATTTGATGAAATCCATTACCTAGATCGCATACTGAGAAAAATTCTGACCCGCCAATTTGCTCTAGTATCTCTGTAATATCAGGCAATGGGTAAGCATCAGAGATAGTGTTAACGTTTCATTTTTTGTAATCTATTACGAGACGATGTTCCTTTTCTCCATTGGGTCCTGGCTTTTTTAGGACGATCCACAGTGGACTACCTTATGGGCTATAAAAATATCTAATGGTTCCTTCTTGTAATAATTTATAGATCTGATCTCCATCTTTCTTATGTAGAGCCGGAGAGTCTCTATATTGTTTAGTAAACACAGGTTCATCGTCAGTTGTTGGTATATTATGTTGTACATACGACGTACGTAAGGCAGCATCACCTTTGATATAAAATAGATGTAATAACTCTTTTACTATTCGGTAAAGTTGTTATAGCTTGTCTTATCATGATTATGCTGGTACATATTTTTCCATAATATATTTAATTATTTTCTCTGTAGTTATATTAAGAATATCCTCACTAAAATCTGAGTCAAAATAATTTTCTGAATTATCTAAATAAAAAGGGTACGAGATGTTAGGGAGGGATATTGATTCCTACTGGCTCTTCTCTAGTGCTTACAGGCATTGTAAATCAGTGGCCTTTATCGTACGTTACTGCTGCTTCGCCTATAAATATACCAGGAGTAGTTTATATCAAACCCAAGTATGCTTGCCCATGGCTATTAGCTTACGTTCCTGGAATTTCTATGGGATCTCTCATTTTGGCTGGTATTTTATATACACGATTTTGACCAGTGGTTACTCCTGTAGGTTTAAAATGTTGAGAAGTTTGAAAAGATTTAGAGTATTCTTTGTTTATGCTCATATCATCTATAATTTCATGTAATTCGTTTACATTAATTATATATTCTATTGTTATATTAAGCAATTTTATTCCACGTTCTTCGTCGTTTATTGTTACAATTCTTCCTATAAATGAAAGGGAACTTGTAGGTCTTTTTTTTAGTATTAAGGCTCTTATGTCATAATAGAGCCTGGCCCGTTGTTTGATTAAATAAATTTTCTAATATTCCTATTTTACTAAGGGATGTTTCTTGTGCTAAGACGTGAAAAACGTAATTTGTATCAAATATGTCTAACGTTACTGTTCTTAATGTTATGATATTTTGAAAAGTTAATCCAATTAGAGCAATTTTGTATCAGTATTTTCAATAACACTTGGTAACAATAAAGATATTTTAATAGCATTGACGTTAGCTCCTGCATTTATTGTAAAAGTGACTTTACTTTTATTTAATTTTGAAATTTTAAGTGTTACTGTCGGTGAATCGCCACTATTTTTTGCGACGGACACTCGGGTGATTGCACAAATTGGTTCGTCAGTTGACGCTAATTCAAGTCTTTGCTCGCCGCTGCATCTGGGTGACGAGCACCGTTTCCATTTGAAGAATGGTCTGGTTTAGGAAAACTGGGTCTAAAATTTTGCTGATTATTGGAAGAGTTCGACCTTGAGTAAAAGCTTGTGTCGTTTCACGATTCACGTGGTATCGGAACGTTTTTGCAAGTGCAGGGGTAATTCCCCATTGGGGAAGTAGACGAGTTACAAAATACACACGGCAGTAAGGTTGTGTAAAAAGGTCAATTTAAGTAGGCTAATAATTGGTTTTGGTGTTGTGTTGGTTGTGTGGGGCTAAAATTTCGATGGTCTTCCCACGAATTGTTTAAAGGCTGGTAAGATTTTATTTCATTCGATTTTTGCAAAAATTTTACAAATTGATCATTAGAGTCGTCATTTTGATATTGAAGAGCTGAGTGTGATTCTATTCTTCCGTCCTAATTAAAAATAGTTGGAGACATTTTTGTGTCATTAGTGTTGTAATAATAAGATATATTATCGCGATCGTACATGTTGGGATCGTTGTAGTCAATTTGTTGTATATTGTTCTGACTGATCTCAAAATATGCAAATCTTCCTCGTCTGTCTTGTTGGTATACTGGTAGATTTTATCTTGCTGTAAGGTTTAACTGCTGAGCAAGGTACATGTGTAAATTTTGATAGTACATGGTAGCCTGAGTATTGGGGTACAATATTTTTTCAACTTCTCCTGCTTCTAAAACTACTTGTAAAGTACTGGCAAACGTTTTTAGTACGTTTGATATCATGTTGGTCTTGAAATCATTGGGTAGGCCTCGCATGAATGCTTTACGGCCAACCATTTTTAGATATAACTTGGAATCAGGCTGTTGGTTTTCAGGAATGTTGTTCGAAACGGCCATTATTTCAGCTACTTTACCGCCTTGATAAATGAGTTGGAAGATTTTTTCGTGAAAATCGGGATCAGTTTCTTCCAGTTTCATTTAAGAATTATTATGGTCGAAGATATATTAAGCGTAAGTCTTAAAAAAAGAAAGTGTGCCTTTAAATGGCTTATAAGATCGTCTAATGTATTTTTTGTTAATCCATCTTGACAACTTTTTGCTCTATCCCTTAGCCTGGAAATGACTGTTCTTAAAAACATAGGCTCTTCCACATTTGCAATAAGGGACCTATCATTTCGAACATCTTGCAAGAAATCTCTGAGAGGTGTATTTTTACCATTGTATAATGGTGTAAGGAAGTTGACTTATACGTAAAGCTGAATTATTTCGGAATACGTTACGTGATAATTCAAGGAATTTAAGTGATTTTTTAGCTTTCCTTGCCTCATGGTATTGTTCGAATAACTGTACTCTTGTAGCTACATCTGCTATCTTGCTTATATCCTCAAGTGTCTGATCGATTCTATACAAAAAATTTTTCCAAATGGATAAAGAAAGACAATAAAGAAATTGAGAAAAACAAATAAGAAAATAAAAATTTGATTTGGTTAAAACACACTCTAAGTAAAACAAAAGGCTTAGTTCCCCAAAAAAAATACCAATTTCTTACGTCCAACCTTTTATAAGTGAACTGGAGAACTTAAAGATTCGTTCTCCAAACCAATAAATTTAATTATTGTTCTTCAGGAATCAGCCTTTGGCCTAA
Source organism: Copidosoma floridanum (assembly GCF_000648655.2). The sequence continues at coordinate 660,414 of NW_019379643.1, forward strand.
AGGCCTTATTTGCTTTTACTTACAGTATACTTTTCTTTGAAATCGTTGACTCGGCGTTGTGGTGTTAGGTTTCACCAAACGATACGTATGGAGTGGTGTACGCTGAGCTGGCGTTGACTTATTGTTAGAGTTTATGTCTTATGTCATACGGTAGTAGCGTATCTTATTCAACTTTTGCTCTCACGTACTTGTGAAGGTGTTTGTCATTTGTTGTCTATTTAATTCTTACTCGATATTCAATTTACTCCTTAGGGTAAGAATTATGTGTCAATCAATTTGAATTATAAGATCTTGAAATGTTTAATATAATTGAATAATTATAATATTTTTGAATGAAAAAAATTAATTTAATCAAAAACCAAGTTATGTCTTACCTTATGATTTAATATAATTAGAAAAACCAGAAATAGTTAATTTTACATTCAGTAAAAATAATAGAGTTTTGAATTTGCATTTAAAATAATATACAATTTATAGTTTCCTGAACTCAACTTACTTCTATGATTGTTGGTTAGCCACTGCTTGTGCCCACGCACTGGCAAAATCTTACAAGGTTGACCGCAACGATATTCCTAATTCTACACGAGAGCACTCGTGGTGATGACAATAATTATGCTTCTGCTTTGAACGTCGGAACCCAAGTCAACGGTCCTTTCTTTCTTGTTCCTCTTTGATTCACTCTTGAAGCGAGCTTACAATTGCCTGGTTTATTAAAGCTTTTTTAATACTGCTTAGTCAGCGAACTTAGTCATAAATTTGCTTGAAATGCACGTTTATAACACATAGCTTGATAACTGAACTAAATCTTACATCTGCTTGAAAGACGCAACAGAACTAACGCTTCAACCTCTAAAGTGACTCTGGAGCACTTGATAAAAGGAAAAAGGTGAATATTGTTTTGTGCGAGGAGTTTTTATACTTCTGCGTTTAAGGAGGACGCGTTAAGTTGGGGAACTAAACGATCAATTAGAGAATAACCTAATTACGCACGACTGACACGAGCACAGTCGTGGTGCAATAATTTTATAGTAATTGATGGTTAAAACTGCTGATCTCTTGGAGCTTACATTAAGTACAAGTTGCTGTCAAAATTTTGTATGATGTTTGTTGTGTACATTTGCTGTAAAAAATGTTGAAACTGTTGATTAGTCACATTATTTGGTGTACTGATGTGAATTAATTTTGTAAGATAAGCGTTTTATAAGGTTGTTGCACGCGTAGCTGCACAGTAGCTTATTTAAAAAAAAAGTAAATTATGTAACGCAATTGCAGAATTAGGTATACCGCTCGATGGTTCGAGATCACTGAGCTTTTGCTTTTTTATAATTTGTATTTGCGTATTTATTATTCTGTTGTCATATTCACCTGAGTATAAGTATGCAATATGTTTACTTTGAGTTTAAATTATCAAACGTTTTTCTTAACTATTTTAAAACGTTACTTGTAACTGAATGTCTTTACAATAATACTGAAGATGGGATTGATCGAAACAAAGAAGTCCATTCTTAGAAGATCTATAATTCTCGTAATTAATATTCAGTTTGAAAATGTGCTGTTTAAAAATTAGATGGTGTACAACGTGTTTTTAACTATTTTTTAACGGTTTCTATTGATGAAATTATGAAGATGGTTTCTTAGAAGAAAAAGTATTGAAGGAAAAAAAATTTTATCTAAATTAGCTCTATACTTTTTGTATTTAATATTTTGTTGTGGAATAGGAATTGATTTTTGTAACAGGCAAAAACAGTTTTTTTCGCTGTTTTTCCATATATTTTTCTCTAAAGAGCATCTGCACTGTGGTCCAGAGCAAAGTATATAAGACGTAAAAGTTATACTTTAACAAGATCTACAACTCTGTGTTTAAACGTGATGTGTTAATAGTATGTGGAAAATTATTGCTCAAAAACTGTTTTTTTTTTCGTCTGAGAGCACCGCGCTGAACATGCTGTCAAAATTACTTTTTTGCAACTGCTATTTTGATACGAAATGTAAGTATAGTTGATGGCTGACGTAACGGTACAAAATTAAAAATTAAAAAATAACTTCAATACAATATTGGAGTAAAAATTATAACTGGAGAAAGAATTTGATAGAGTTTTTATACCAGAAATAACTCCTTATACAAAATTTTTATCATCATTACCTCTTTTTATACAGAAAACAATTTCCTTCAGTCTTAGCATTTTCAATCACTATTAATAAATCTCAACGTCAAAGTTTTGACAATATTGAATTATGTTTGAGAAAACCACTGTTTTTGGATGGTCAATTATACGTCATGTTATTTAGTTGCAAAAAGAAAATAGAGTTTGTATTCGAATAAAACGTAACGATAATTTAGAAATAGAAAATACTGTTTAGAAATAAATCTTTGAAGTTTACTAATTTAAAGTAAATAAAAAACAATTTTATTTCTTTGCATTAACAGAAGTACAGAACTATTCAAAATATTGTTGCATAGTTTATTTCAATAATAAATAAATGTTTTAATTTAATAAAAGTATTATTTAAATATTTTTTTGTGACGATGCGCATTGTTTGACATACTTCCATAAATATAATTTCTATCTTTTCGTACTAAATAGGGCTATAAGCAAAATCCATGGTTTGAATTTTTTTTCCGTTGATTTGCTGTTATTGATTAAGTATAGAAATATAACGTAATTTCCTTTTACAAGTTTGATAATGCAATTGATAAGCTTTTAGAAAATTTAAGAAAAAAACCAGCGCATCATAGCACTACCTCAACAGTGGCATGGAAATGTGCTAATTAGCTAGAAATTAGAGGCTTTCTTACAGCTGTAACGATAGCTAAGAAAGAAGGTGCAAATAGTCATATAACGAGAAATCACATGAAAATCAACATAATTTTACCTTATTTAGCGATGCGGCTGAAGAGTAACTGGACGGAGTTCTTCAAATCTGTTCAATTGTCCGGTTGTTGAGTAATAAAATCGTAAGAGGGGGCGAAAAGGGATCAAACAAAAATTCAATCAAACAAAAATAGATAAAAACTGATAGTATGAAAATGTGCTAACAAATTGTACAGCTTGAATAATTATTAAATTCGAATACGAAATAATAACGTGGAGCGAAGGAATAGTAAAAAGTGGCTGTTTTGAAATTGTGAGAAGGTTGAGAGGTAAAAAGTGTAAGGAGTGCTACGAATGGGGATGAAAAAACTAATTAAACTTAAAGTAAAATGAGAACTGATATAATTTTACTTTATTAAGAGATTCTGCTGATGTAAGGCTGAAGGGAGTATTTTTGAATTGTAAGGGAGGCCTATTTGGTAACCCAGTAATTAAGTTTTAAAATTATGACGGTAGGGAGGTGGAGATGGGGCGAAGGGGTGGCTGAATAAAAATTCAACCTAATAAAAATATAGTTAAAACTGATAGAATTTCTCCTTATTAAGAAGGTAAGCTGAGGGTGGGTGGAGGATGAGCCGAAGATGAGACTTATCAAAATTGAGCAGACAAGATGAGGGGGCTGAAGCGGGAGACAATCAATAATTTAACTCAATATTAATTATGTAAAAACTGTTAGAATCTTACCGTACTTAGTCTGGGACTGTGGGGGGTCAAGGAGTGGCGCAGAATAGGGGTTGAGAGAGGTGGGTTTGGAAGCGTGACCCTTCAAAATCACTGTATAATATAGGAAGATGTATACGTACACATATATAAGGCTACCATGTGTATTTCTGAAGTTAATACACTCCTTTCAATTTTCTATAACAGATCAGTTTTTTTATTTATGATATGGATGTCATCTCCGATTTCCAAACCAAAAAGTTGGAAAATGCTGCTTACTTCTTCAAAAAGGTTTGAATTATTTGTTATATTCTGACTCTATCTTTCTAGAAAGAATACATTGATGCAAACCAGAAAAATATTATAAAGTTACTAATGCGTGGTTTACTTTAGGATCTTTCATTTTAAGTGGTAGAAGTCAAGTACACCAAACTCTCGAAACAGTTATAAAATAGACTTGACAGATACATCTTTTTTATACGTCTGATAACAATTACATAGTCCATTAGTTTGTTTCTATTGATATTTGTTTTTTATTTAAATAACATCCAATGGTAGTACTGTCAAATTTTGTATTTATTAAACAACAAAATGACGTTTCGGCCGTTTGGACAATGTCCCGGCCCTCATCAGGTACAAAAATCTATGAGTAATAAAAATTCTTTACAATACAAATTTTGATAAATACAATAAACGCAAATTAAGTAAAGTGTATAATATACCTCTGACTCTTACGAAGGGGATGTAAAATCGTAATGTAGTCAGAGAGATATTATGAGCCGTATTGCAGAAATTACGGCCAAAGAGACAGTGGTAGGGATGAAAGCCGAAATAATTATGATTGGAAAAGTAACGAGCATTATGAGCCTAGACACACAATCGGGACACAAGACGCAAGGAAGGCTGAACCTAGACGGGGTGATATCTCTAGTAAATAGAAGCCAAATTTTTAGAACGATGCTCGAAGTACTTTCCCAACATCGAGCATCGGGAAAAAGTGGCTACGTATTGTAAAGAACCAAAAGTAAACGATGGAAAAATTGGAGAGAAAGAAAAAAAACCCATACAGTTGGAGGTGTGGGGAAAGAAGATGAACAAAAATAAAATTAATACTCGTCAACAAATCAAGCCAAATTTTTAAAAAAATCTGAAAGATNAGATTTATGTAATCATAAACAATCCGTTTTTTGTAATATGTTTTCAGATACACCATCATGGATGCAAAATTTTATCAGTGTGACAAATGTAACTCAAAATTTTCAAATCAAGAGTGTCTATCATCGCACGAAAAAATTCACAAAAAAAAATTTTTTGTATGTGATCTGTGTATCATTATAATATTAGACAAGAAAAACTATTTGCGTCATACAAAGAAAAGCCAAAACATTCAAAAAAATTTTAAGTGTATTAAATGCGAAAAAAGGTTCAAAAGAAATTATCACTTACAGAGACATTTAAAAAGTCATGAAAAAATCGTTCAAAAAAATATTTGTTAAAATTGTGGAAAAGGTTATGTAAGAGCAGAGCACCTAAAAAGACATTTTAAAGTATGTAATCAAAATAAAAATCGTAAGTAAGATAATTGTAACAAAATTCTTTGTTATGGTCAAATAAAGTTATATGTGAAAATTAGACCACTTGTAACAGTTAATATATATAAGGCTTAACGAATATATTTACATTATATACGGGGAAGCTGAGAGAGTGCGGGGGGGGAGCTAGCAAAAAAGTAGGATTACTCGAAAAATGCAAAAAAATGAAAGAATAACTAACTTATTTGGGGGGGAGCTGGGGGTGAGCGGAGGGGAGGTGAGGGGAGCGAGGTGGAGCAGAACCTTGCTCTTACTCTTACGACTATATAATATAGGAAGATGTATATATGTTTATATATATATACATAAATTTCCTTTTACAAGTTTACATAATTTTCCTTTTTCTTTTACAAGCTTACATTTTTTATATACATGTAGTATTCATGGTGGCACAACGGTAGAGTTGCAGTCCCGTTAATCTCCAAGGTTAAGCAGCATTGGGGATGGTTAGTATTTGGATGGGTGACTGCTTAGGTCTCGCCGTTTCATCTGTGCTGTTGATCTTCGAGGATCTATCAACTTTTTCTCAACATTTTGTCAACGTGATAATAGATGTGATTGAGTTCTGTCAGGTATTTAAACGTGTCTTTACGTATGAGCATCTGATCATAACTGAGGTTTGCACCGATCTCTAGTTGACACTATTCTTGGGTAAAAGAATACCATGTCTGAGCGTAAGGGCGATAATATGTGTATGTTTTTTTGTACTATGTAGTTAAATGTGAGGGGCATTCCACATAATCTCTTTATGGCCCCTGACGCCCCCCATCGCCCTAAAAAGACCCCTCACGGCCCCCTTACTGTGCCCACAAATTAAGGGAAAATTACTCTTGTTTTTGAGTTTTTTTGAACAAACAAATATTGCCCTTCAACTTCCCCTCACTGCTCTTTTACTGCCCTTCACCTCTCCTCCACTGTCCCTCCACACAATTCTTCTTCCCCCCACCACTATATGTGGCTCCATCCGATTTTTTGACTGTTTTAATGCACTTCTATTGTTTGAGTGTATTTTTTTTATAATTTGACTATGTAATGTGATATGTAGCCGTACTTTTTTTATTTTTATTAAATTTCTCACACCGTCTATGAGGCAAATATACACGTACCTAATACATGATAACAATATACATAAGAGTACATAATAATTGATCTAATATGTATTAATACAGTAACGATGATAAAAAATTTCTATTATTAAGTATTAAGTTTTATAAATAACTACATTATATAGTTTAATGTGTTGTGCATGCCAGATTACTCCTGACTGCCCCCTACAACTCACAAAAGGCCCCTTATCGTTACCCTCCACAATTAAATTTTATCTTATTTTTACGTGTTTTTAACTCCGTCAATATGAGATCAAGCTCTCTCACTGACCTTAGCCATCAGTAAAGTTTTTTAATGTACTTACGTTTGAATATTTTATAGAATAAATTCTTGCACATAAAAAATAATTTGACAATTGTAATCCTAAGCGTATGCTGATAAAATTTTTTTTAATAAAAACTATTTATGTATTGAATGTGTAAATAAATATATGTATGAAGTAAAAGCAAATTTAAATAAGATTTGTTTGCTGTGAATATTAATTAAAAATTTTAATTTTTGTAGATCCATCAATTTAACACTTTTTCTAGTAGAATTGCTTGCTGAGAAATATATTAGTAATAAAATAGATGGTATAGTCAAGATTTTCATTGGAAAAGGAATCCAATTCCACCTAGAACTCTAAATTAAAGTCTTTGTTTGCTACCTTCAAACTTCTTGGAAGACTTTCAATTCGTCCAATTAAATGTTTGTTATGAAATATAAGTATAAGTTCAAGTTTGTTTTCATTGATTTCATATAAATGTAAGGTATGTTAAGTGTATTATAATTGAAAGAAAGTATGAAATTATTAATTAATTTATACTAGGATGCTTGGCTGATATCTTGTGTTTGGACTCGGTTAGATGACCTGATCCATTACAGGATGTATTTCGATTTAGTCTGCTAGTCGAATTGCTTAGAAAACTTTTATAAACCAGCTTACATAAAGAACAACAGTACTTTTAGGGTACCGTAAAGAGTCATTCGAAATTTTGTCAATTTAATTCGAGAGCGTATAACTGATCTCGGTCAAGCTTTTTAGTTAATCGCCCTTGTAGATTTTAACGGAGGAAGCAACTAAATTCAATCTTATTCTCGCCTTCAAGACCCCAACCATGTCCTGCTCTATGGATCTGAAAAATTCGACGATTAGAAATTCGATTGATAATTTAACTAGTAAGGCTCTGACCATGAGGAGTCAATCAGAACCTCTGATAAAAAATTCTCAAATTCCTGGATCTAAAGTTAATCCAAATTTTTGAATCCAATACTTCGAAAAAACTACTTAATATTGATCTAAATGAAAGTGATTAAAATTTTCAAACTACCAAGAGTATTAGTATTTTGGACATAATCAAAACTAAATCATATCAGATTCAAACGCTTACTAATATTGTTAATCAAATGCAAATAAAAACTTAGATAAAGAAAAATGGAACAAAAATAATAAGGAACAACAAGTAGGCCTATTTACTCATTCAAATAATGATTTTGTTCAGTTAACTCATGATCAACCGATGTTTAAAATCAAATATGTTAATTTTGGTACGAAATAAATTGCTCTAAGCAGGGATTCTCGAAATTTGTTAAGTCAATATATTTCTGCTCAGAAAATTCAAGTTGAAGTAGCAGGCTGCAAAGAAAATGTACGCTGTGACCATAAACTCACAAACAAAATAAATTTGATCATATCATGAATTTCTTTTTTTTGCAACTAAAATACTATCATTTTTTTATATAATGTATCTAGAAGCTTCACCAAATCGAAATATTACTTCTGAGATTCAAGAAAAAAAAGAATTTAAAGTACTCCATATTTTTTTAAATTGCATCAATAATTCGCAACATATCAAAACGGCTTATATTTTAAAATCTATTGAGCGTATCAATAAAATTTGAAAAATGAGACTAGTGGACAGCAAGTACTTGGGTACAAAAGTATGAAGTTATACAGCTATAAAATTATTTGGCAGACAATATAATAAATGTAAACATACCTTATATGAAAACATATTGTGTTCAAAGGTGGTGAGATTATCGTAGGAATAAGTATATTTACGTAAATTTAGTGTGGTTTCAATAAATATTTGAATGTTAAGTAAATAAACAACAATCATTAATATATTACAGCAACAGTATTATTTAAAACTGTGCTTTTTCATCAAACCTTCCAATAATTTCAAAACAACTTTGTATCACCTACATTGATGACATCTCTAACCTCACGCTTACATTTTTTACATCCACTTACAAACTTATTCCTAGTCCATATTTAATACCCAAAATATAATTGTACCTGAAAGGTTAAGAAAAACCAACTGCTTCTCTTCAATAGCGTAATGTTACATACCATTGAATTTTCCTTCAGGACGTTCATCACACATAGATTTTTCTGACACATATTACTTAAACATCGAACTTATTTTTGAAATAGTATAAAAAAAGTACACAAAAAAAACGTAGATCTTTTAACTATATCCTTTTCTGTATATTAAATTTTAAAAAATCGCACTTTATCATGTAACCTTATTGAAAAATCACGTTAAATTAAATTTATATGATCTGTAGAGATCTCTCAATTTTTGTCTGTATAAAATATGACTTGTGGATGAATTTATTAGGTTTTAAATAGATCCACAGATTGTTTTTTTTTTAGTAACAACAAAAAAGGGTCGAGTGTGCATAAAAGCGTGTATGTAAGCACATTCATATGAAAAAAATAATTGACAGCGTTGCTGCATATATTTGCGCACCCCTCATTTCTCTAAGCTTTTCCCCAATCTGTAGTGATGATCCTTGAAACCAAGAATCACCTCAATCACGAATTTATAAAATGTCATAGAATGAATCGCAATGAAAATCAGTTAAAATATTCATACAATACAATAACAGTTTTTTTTTTTAATTTTTAAAATTTACGAAAAAAAAATTATACGCACAGTTACTCATGTATTGTTAAATAAATAAATAGTTGTTAAAAAAGTATTTATCAATATATAGGAAAGCTGTTTTCCTAAAATGAGCTAATTAATAAGTTGAAAAAATCATTTAATTGAAAAAATTAGCTCATGAAATAAATAATTTATTTATAAGTAAATCTAAATCCTACTACTACATAAAGACAGCGTTCGTTTGTATGTTCGTAAAAATTTCAAAAACAACTAAATCAATCGATCCCAAATGTTGACATAAATTTAATTACAACTGCTAATGTGTCATAGGCTATTGAAATTAACGATAACTTTGAAAGAAATATTTTAATGCTACTTATAAGAACTAACTGCAAAACAGTTCTGATAGTAAGTTTTAACTTAGGGCAAATGGTGATGTTTGCAATGTTACTTATCATTCACCGAGCCGTTCTCACAGTCAATTTTATAGAGTTACTTTAATACATTATAGTTTGTAGTAGGCTTCAGTAACGTGTGACACATTAGTATAGCTGATGTTGAGTGAAAACACCTCTCATATAATTGTATGTCTCATAAAGATTTTAATTGTTTCTAAGCGTTTATGGTGTGAAAAAACCTTTAATCTTACTTACATACAAAGCAAAGTAATAAGAACCGTTGCAATTGCTAGCAATGAAAACTACATAACCAATCTCGCTGAAATTTTTCATACTAATCCTTGACACTTTCTAGATAGTTTTAGTACAGTTTTTATATTAAAAAATTAATAGCAACAAATAGGCTTAAAGTTTTGCAAACATATGCTAGCTTTACACTTTAGTTTCGTAGGATCCACTAGGTAGTGTAGAAGTAAAATTACAGCTACCTTCAATAATATTATGTAAGTCTGTTTATGATGTCCCCAAGAAAATTGCCGTAGTACACGAATTTTACAGTAGTTCATTGGCAGCGCATGAAGCATAAAGCCAGGACGTGCATATGGATATCCCAGCTATCGACAATACTGTTCTCTAATGCATAAGCGACTCAATTGAATTACATCACACACCATCAAGATTAACGAATGCCACTAATAAATAGGCTTTCCGATCGCTAACGTCTCTGGCGTAATATCAGGAGACGTCTACTTACAGCACAATCTGCTCTAGCAATTTTGGGTTTAATGGCCATTTTTCCAACCAACCTGGTGCCACCAGAGCAGATTTTAGTACAATATTAAGCTACCCACAGCTAGCTCTCCATTATAAATAATAATGATAAAAAATGGCTGGAAGTATCACTACTGGCTATTTTCAGGGCCATGGTAAGTATTAACGTTTCCTATTTAACTATCAATCTTATCGCTATCTAACGTTTAACTACCGTGCCAAAAAATACATTTTAACTACAATTTCCGACAACTAATTGTTGGCTAAAAATCTATATAAAGCCAGCCACTATTAAATAAAGTCAGTCATTCACTGGCATAAATCACGAGCGGAGTTATTCGTCACGAGGCTAGGAACCCCAACCATCAACGACCTTTCTTAACTCTAAGCATTCAACGAAGAATCACCAATCCTTTTAAAGGTTTGCGATAGGCGAACCTAACAGCAATAAAGGAAAAATTAACTTAAGCAAATGGGACTGTCTTCCACGGGCAAGTATCACGAACATTTCTCCCCACCTTTGATCATTAGAACGACTGAGCTCTGCATAAAAAGAAGGTGCTTTTGGCACTAACATCTCTAGTGTAATACCAGGAGACGTTGGGAAAGAGCTCTACAAGTAAGTTATGACCCCTACCACAACAAAAAGTTATCGAGTTTTCAATATTGGGACCACTGATAAGTGAGTAGGTAATGGCCTTGGCTAAAATGCAGAGGATCGTAGGTTTGAGTCTCGTGCGAAGTGTGTGTGTTTTTTTTTCTACAGGGATGGCTAAGAAGTAAGAAATAAAATTAAATCGAATTCCAAATGTGTGCTGTTATGGCGTAGCGTGGCTTGAGGGGACTGGTGTAGGGTGTACAAGGGTGGTGGGAGAGTAACATTTAAAATCCACTTCTGTCACGTATTTTCTTAAGGTCAGAATTCTAAAATCGTTATTTATTGTCGCGCATAACGTGCGTGTAGAAGTATAAGTTCAAAAAAATTAGTGCAACATAATACCAGCATTAGTTTAACAAGCTCTAAATAGTATTAAGTATAATCCTTAAAAGAAATCTGTGTCAGGGTATTGGGATGAATTTAAAAAATGCAAGAAGTTACGATAGCGTAAGCGCTCTCAGTTTTTGTGAATTTTCATTATCGTGCTAGTAATACTTGAGGAGATTTTCGTTATAGTTGGTTTAAACTATAGCTAGTAGTGATGAGGTGATTACTCTAGCAGAGGTAATCCTGCTATGTGAGGTAAGAAAAATTACTGGAACCGTTGTAATTATAACATCAATAAGGGTATAACAAATTTAAAATAAAGAAACCAAGATTGCTTAAATGCAAAATACGGTGACTTTAATTTTAAAAGTAATAAAAAAAATTAGAATAGAGATCAAGTTCTTAATACTCACGTACGCGTCCTTATAATAATGCAGTTCCTCGAACAAAAATACGAACAAAAAGGTGAGCTGCATACCACTATGTATGTAATTTTTTGATCCACAATCAAACAATAATATATTCGAACAAATGTTAGCTAGGTCTCTTTGTGCCTGATTTAGGAGCCACCGAACATTTATTCAATTCATAAATTTTTTTAAGAACTTTAAAAAATAAAAATGTTAGATTGATTTGATGTGTTAATAATGACTCTTCTTCGAACTTAAAAACGAAGGGAGTTTAAAATGTGGCTGGTTTTAAGGAATATAACTTTGTAAGACCTAATAATGTTATTTTTATAATACGGCTGAAACTTCATTATCTCTAAAAAAATTTGTTGAGAAAGGTTTTGCAATTCATTTTGATAACAGAAGATTAAATACATGTGATGAGATTTCTAACGATATAACTGTCTAAGACATTTACGAACAATCATATTGGTTAATTGGTATTGAAATAAATTAGTACGAACTTTATATAAATGGAAAAACAAATTTGACTAAACAACTTAAGGAAAATATACTCGTACATACACATTTATCATCAAATTTGAACATAATGATTGGATGCGTAATTCTTAGTGTAACTATTAAAAATAGATAAAATACAAATTCCAACAGGTCAATAATGTATTATTTGCAGTCCTCTCAAAATAACTTAAAAACTAATTCAAATGATTTAAATGTTACTTAAAACATAAAGATCAAAATACATAATTAATTTGGTTTTGAGTCTACTAACTTGACAGAAAAGTTAACACTGTTAGTGATTTGATGGCTTTTGTTTTAACAATGAAAAAAGCATATTTATAGAAAAAAATTAAACATTAAGGGAAAAAATAAAGCTATACTTAAGCATATTAGGTTAAAAAATGCTTCTGTCCCTTACATTACGGATTTTTCCTGATGATATGGATACAAATAGTATTATGCACAATGAGTCATAACTAGATCGTGAATTTGGCTAATTGGTAAAATTGTTTCACTTACAATTTAAACAAATTTGACCTAGAGCCACTCAGATTTTACAAATCATACATTCTGATATGATAAGTGTTATTAGCCCAACTTATCACCCAAGATTAAACAGATTTAAATCTGTATTTACAGACAAATACTCCAGATTTTTTATTGCTTATCTTGTGGTCACTAAAAGCATTACTGAAAAATTTCTTGAACCCTTTATTTAAACAAGCCATAATATTCTAGAATTTTATGCAAAAGTATATTATCAACGCTTACATAACGGTACTAAGTACACAGGAGGATATACTTTCTCCGTTTTGGATAAATGAGGTGCTGAACTTCAGATTGAGAGCCCTGACATGCCAGAATACAATGAAATTGCTAGAATATATGATCGAACTACAAAGATACTTTAAGCTTTGGTGGATGACTTTGGCTTACCAGAAAACATCTGAGATTTAGCACACGCTGTATTTGCGTATCACAGGGCTCCCCTATAAATCTGATAACATCATAACCCTTTAGAAAAAATCAGCACCACACTGTTAATTTAATATAAATTAAACCCATCATTTTGTTTGTGTAGCTTATAATATATTACAAATGAACATATAGCCTAAATTAAAATTCGAAGGAAGTAGAGTAATTTGAAACACAAGAACATGCTACATTTTTCTGAAACTAAGAGAAAGTTGACACTATTAGAGTGGAAATGTCAGGTTTAACAAAAAATTGGTATTCGGTAAGATTTACAAGAAAAATAATAACTAAATTGAAAATCAGTGTCCGATAAAATAAATCATAACAATTATTTCTCCTTATCTAATAGTGTTAACAATAAATGAGCCTGGCGCAATAAATACTTTACAACATCTTATATAATAGACTTGAATTTATTAACATTAATACTCTATGTATGACATGAGGCAACTTTCCTCAGCAACGGTTTTCTATACATTCAATACACGTATCGTCATCAAACATGTATCAATCACGCAAATCGAGAGATTCTACGCATGCTCAATGCCTAGCGTCCCAGCGCCGTGCGCGTAATGTGTTTCGCTATATTTCGGGTTTTCGTATAATTACTTAATTTAGCAATAGTAATCGCACCAGAGTAATCTTCAAAAACATTTGTTGGTTTACTAAAAATAATTGATAAATCTTTTAATATTTCTGTTATCCATAAGTATTTGCTTACGCTTTCAGACAATGCTACATACTCAGCTGCTGTCGAAAATTTAATAATACTTCCTTGTTTCTTAGATTTCCAATATATTACATTATTAAACAGCTTTATAACGTAACCAGTAGTTGATTTTCTATCAACTGCATCACCTGCATAGTCTGAATCCACAGAACAAAGAAAGATATCTACTGTGAAAGTTCTTTCATACGTTAACTAAATATCTCTTGTTAAATAAAAATATTTCAAACTTCTTATTACATATTAATAATAAGTTTGATTTGAACAGTTCTGAAATTGACTCGAATAGTTTACGCTATAACTGATTTCTGGCCTTGTTCCTGAGCTTATACATAAAAGTACTCCTATCAAATTTCTGTAGTTTTTAAATTCAGATGCTTACCGTGCGGGTTCATATTTTAAGTTTTGCTCCATTAGAGTTTCGTATAATTTTGCGTTTACTACATTATACTATTGTGCTAAAAATTCTATGTATTTTTCCTGATCTAATTTCATTATACTACTTTTACGACCATAATCAATATTTATACCAAGATATGTATTAACATCACCTAGTTCTTTCATCTTAAATTTATTTCTTAGTTCCCTTTTAGTTTCGTTAATTTTATTTTGACTTATACTACATATTAATAAATCATCCACAAAGATAATTACATAAATTAAATTATATCCACCACGTATATAATACAAACAATGATCATTCTCGCTTCTTTTGAAATTGAAACTTTTTACATATGTATCCAAACACTCGTACTACGCTCTAGGGCTCTCTCTGAAATCAAATAATGCTTTTTTTTTCCTGCATACTCTGCCTGTTCCATCATTATAACCTTCTGGTTATTTAACATACTCTTCAGATCTTACATTCCCATTCAAATAAGCTGATTCCACATCCATTTGATTAATAATTAGATTATTTTGTAAATCATAAGCCAATAAAATTTTGAAAGTTTGAGTTTTTGCTACAGGTGAATATATGTCATCAATTTTTTCTTTTTGTTGAAAATCTCATACAACTAATCTAGCTTTATATCTATTGTCTGATTTTTTTGTATACACCCGTTTCAAATAAATAACTTTCTTATTTTCTGGTCTATCTATTAATTCGTAAGTTTTATTTTTAACAATGTAACTTATTTCCTTGTCCATAGCTTCGTTGCAATTTACACAAGAGCGAAACAGGCAATTCAAACCACGGACTGCTGCCATGTTAAAAATAAATGAGCCTGGAAAAATAAGTACTTTACAACATTTTCTATAATAGGCTTGAATTTATTAATATTAATACTCCATGTATTACATGAGGCATCTTTCCTCAGCAACAGTTATCTACACACTGAATATACGTATCGTCATCAAACATGTATCAATCACGCGTCTCGAGAGCTCCTACGTATGCTCAATGCCTAGCATCCCAGTACCGTGTGCGTAATTTCAAATTTATTTATATTCTAACAAATAGAATGCCAGAAGACAAAACAATTAAGACGGGGAAAAAAAGAGTAACGAAGGAGAACCAGAATTATTGAATCTTAAAAGGTGAATGACCTTACCAGTAATTTAGACATCGGGTTAAATTTTGATTATTTAATAACAAGTATAAGGAACAGAAATTTGATATTTGATTTTAAAAATCTTAGAAAAAAAATAAGCATTAAATTATTCGCTTACTTTTAACTAAAGTTTATGGACGATGTACAGGAGACAGAATGTAAAATAATAACTTTGAAAACTAATTTATTTTCTAGTTTGACAAAATTCAATATGCACTGCTTGCTAAAATTATTAAGGGTTTTTCCTCATATACAGAAGCCACATCTTTAGCTGGTCATCTATGGTAAACTGCTATTTGAAAATAATCGTCTTCCATGATGAAACGATTTGGAAGCAACATGTGAAATTTGGAGATTCGTACATAAGCCAAAAAATTCTATTGATGGCACAAAACTAAACATTTTTGATTCTAAATGAATTCTATGAAGCAAACTTGACCAATATAGAAATAGAAAACATAGAGCTAGTCTTTTCGTTCGTGACTTTTAAGAGAGAAACGATTATAACCTCTCTAAAACTTGTGTACTAGTTTCATATTTAGCATTGAAAATAGTTATTGCTATAATTTATAAATTATATCTAGACATAGTACTACATAACGTAAAAAATGTGTTTTTAAACGAAATAGTACATGAGGAAATTTATATGAAAATTACTTATGTAGTTAAATATTCTAAATAATTTCAAAAAACTGAAGTCTATAAGTAATAACGATTTTAGTACGTTAAAGAAACTAATCTTAAAAAAATGAAATTAGCCTTAATAAAAGCAATTTTAAAAACTGGTCGGACTGTGCATGATTGAAAACAATGTTTCTTTATTTGCAGAATAGGCAAAAAAAATTTAATACTTCTATTATACGTAGATGATATAATAGAAGCGAGTAACAGATTTAAACACTGAGACACAAAAGAAACTTGAAATGACGTCCGTGAAGCTAAGAATTTTCTTGGAATGACGGAAGGTTAAAATTAAAACAATAAAATGACAACTCTTTTACAAACATCTTGTATTAATACGATTCTGAAAAGATTTAAATTTATAAATAAATATTCTCAACATTTATCCATGATATTTAATTAAGTAGCTATTTGAAAGAGGCGTAATCGAGAACATACAACCAATGAAACAACTAAAAATAACAAGAAATCAAAATTAAACGTAGCGTGTGGAGACGCTGTTGGAAGTTTGTTATGCTTGACCAATACCACGGGCTCTGATGTGAGATATACCATGAAAGTTCTAAATGAACATTAATTAAATTCAATGGTTAATTACTAGAAAGTAATTTGTATCGTTTTAAGATACTTAAAGGGTATTAGAAATTTGAGTTTGAACTATCAAGCTCGCACAAACTATTTTAAGGCTTATTTGGATGCAAGCTTTACTGATCGCAAAAACTCTCTAACTACACGTGATTATGAAGTAAGATAATTAAGAAATTGAATAGCATGTAAAAAAACACAGTTCAAAATATGTGGCCTTATCAACTTGTCTCACCGAATACATTGCTATAATCCAGGCCGGTCAAAAATTAGTAGCACTTTTACTACCTTTAAAACTCAGACGTAATAAGTAGTTGTGAAAGACTACGACATACGACTAAGATTCAAGAACATTACGTAAGAAAATGCGTGAAAGAAAAATGAATAGAAATTAGCCTTATTTGGTATACAGCCCAATGAGCTGATAATTATACAATATTACTGCTTCTGTACTTGTATACGATACTTTAAGATAAAATCCTGAATAAAATCTAATTATAGATTCGAAAAATAAAATTTGACTAAATAATCATTTTTCGAAGCTGGTGAGATTGATGCGCAATTTTGAAAAGCTAATATTCATATAAATATGTCATTGTGTTTCATAATATATATGTTTCTGTTATAGCAGACAACCAGACAAACCAACAGGTAAGTAAAAAACACGATCGTTCTTTGAATAGTATAACTTTGTTTTATTACAATTGTTTAAGAGTTTGTTTATGTGTTTGTATTTGTGTAATGAATTATTAATACACCTACGTATCTTCCTATATTATACAGTTATCTCAGCGGGGCATTCCACAAAACCTCCACAGCCCCCTCACAGACACCCATTCACTCCCCACTGCCCCCCCCCACTGACCCTCAAAAAATAAGGTAAAAACCCGTCATTTTCTCCCTTATTTTAATACGTCGCAGATTTTTCCAAAACCTCCCACAGCCCCCCACAGCCCCTCTACGCATTTTTTCGTGACCCCTCATCGCCCCCTCCCCCCACACTACTTTTGGGAAACCTGACAGGGATCACACCGTCATTCTCGGACCTTGATGTGTATACAGACGTGTACAACTGTCTTATCGACATGATTTATTTTATCGTGAAGAAGACATTTAAAGTCATAATTGATTTATAGAGGGTCGTTGCGCAAAGCGTCATTATTATTATATAAATTAAACTATAAAGTTAACTGTTTTATTACATAGTTAACAGTGTGGGATATTCGAAGCAAATAAAAACATGTTTTTTTTCTTATAATAAATCTTCTTTTTATCTATTTTTCCACACCACCCAAGAGGCAAATAGATGGACCTTATACATACGAATAATTAGTAACCATTCCATTTATACAACTAAGTATGACCAGAATCCAATTTATATCAATTGTAATTCAATTTATTTGTAAGTATAAAGTTCTTAGTTTGCTAAGCTTTTCTTTTGTTAGCATTTATTATAAAATATGCGTGAAATTTTTATGCGTATTTATGATATTATTTTGTAAACAAGTTAACAATACCTATACTTACAAGAATTGAAATAACATTTAGTTTATCATTAATACAAACCCTGGAAGTTTCGCATTAAGATAACTCATTTTATGAGTCAACTTTTAAAGCCCTATCAAACCACGAAAACTGAGGTGTATTCCTATTCAATTTTTAGTTGAAAATGGTACAGTAGAAATTGAACATAACAATTATTTATGGGATAAATTCTTTCTAAGTGATAAATTTTGTCTATACATACAAGAATATTTGAATCATTTTGTTATTATTAGATACATTATTACTTATAATCAGAAATTTTTTTTCCTAACTATAATTTTAATATCTAAAATGTTTTCTCTATCAAGTTGAACGAAAATTCCATTTTTATTTTTGCATCTCGATAAAGCCACGTACAATTGACCATGAGAAAATGAAGGTTTTTTCAAGTATAATCCCACATTATCAAAA
>NW_019379644.1:21781-96263 GCF_000648655.2 Copidosoma floridanum
ATAGCTGTAAGACGGGGGGAGCAAAACCTCGCTCTAACTCTTACGACTATATAATATAGGAAGATATATAAATATATATGTCTCATTTTAAGGTGGATGCGGGGGATAGGTTTTAGTTCCAACTTTGGCTACTTCGTTTTATCGTATAGGCTCTTCGGCGCTGTAGTAGTCACATCTCCCTAAAATATGGCGTCGTGATAGAAGGCGCAGAATGGCACAAAAATGAGACCTCGGAAAGCCACACCTTGTATTTTTACATCATCGTTGGAGGCCTGATTTTATAGACACTAGGTCAAAACAATGTAGGAGTAAGATGAATTTTCTTTTAATTTGTGGAGGGGCAGTGGGTGGTTTTTTTTTCGGGGGGGGGGTGAGTAGAGGGGCTGTTGGCGGTTATGTGAAGTGCCCCATATATTTTACAAAGTAATATATATATGGCATTCTTTGTAAACTCTGACAACATAAAAGTGGTAAAGTTTATATAGACAGAGAGATGTGCCCTTGACTTTTTGTTGGTGAGCTTTATTATTTCTTCTAGTGGCTCCCTTTTTTAAATAAGCTGTCTATCCTGTATGTGTTTTTGTATGTGATCTGTGTAGCATTATAATATTAGACAAGAAAAACTATTTGCGTCACACAAAGGAATGCCAAAACGTTGAAAAAAATTTTAAGTGTATTAAATGCGAAAAAAGTTTTAAAAGAAATTATCACTTACAGAGACATTCGAAAAGTCATGAAAAAAACGTTCAAAAAAATATTTGTCAAAATTGTGGAAAAGGTTATGTAAGAGCAGAGCACCTAAAAAAACATTTTAGAGTATGTAATCAAAATAAACATCGTAAGGAAGATAATAGTAACAAAATTTTAGGTTATGGTCAAATGAAATTATATGTGAAAATTAGACCACTTTTAACAGTTAATATCTAAGGCTTTACGAATATATTTACATTTTATATGGGGAAGCTGGGGGGGAGGTGGGTGGAGAGCTAGCAAAAAAGTAGGATTACTTGAAAAATGCAAGAAAATGAAAGAATAACTACCCTTTTTGGGGGGGAGCGGGGGGGTGCAAAACGTCGCTTCAACTGTTACGACTATATTATATAGGGAGATATATGACACGAACACNTTTGTCACTGGAAAATTGTTATGCAATCAACTTATAGAAAATCAATTTTTTCCGATATTAACTGTATAGTTTAAAAATGAAACTAAATCGTGAGATATATATAATAAAGTTGCTATTGATCTACGGTTGAAATCTACAAATAATGGTAAGATTCTTAAAAAAAAAACATACTGAAACTTTGATAAAAATTATAAAGAAAAATCCAATAGCAAAAAAGAACAAACATTGACATTAAATTACAAATGCAGAAAATCGAAGAAGTTATAGAATGATTTTTTTAAGAAAAAACGGCTAGCAAAAACATACGTACAGTAAACCATTGACTGCAGAATTCGGTGGTGCTATTATAGTTTGAAACTCTGGACTTCCAGACAGCTTCGATCTTTGTGTATACCTAAAAAAGTACCTGATAATCATCCTAGAGAAACATTTGCAACGGTCCACTTTTTCGAGAATGGCACGAGGGTGATAGTGGATCGTGCAATGTAACACAATTACGGCAGACCGAGAAGTTTATGATAGAGGCAACTAAATAACACTCAGAGTCGAAGTGAATTTTAATAAAATTTTGATATTTATTTAAATTGTAAAAGAAAACGAAAATAAGACAAACAAAAAAAAAATGTAAATCATATTTGGGAATTCAATGTCAAACGAAAATCACTTAAATTGATGATTTCAGACTCAAAAAAATTTTTTTAGTATTGGAATAAGTAAATGGGCACAATATGAAAAGAAACTTTGCGTTGTTGAATAATTAAAGAAAAAGTTATGAAAAGTATAAATTTTGAAATTCTTATAACTGCATTAAATTTTATGCGTAAACATAAAATAAAAAAGACCTTCTATTCGGGTTTAATCACGTTCCATTAAGTAATTGAATGACATGAAATTAACAGAAAAAGAATGTTCAGAATGTAATGCTTTACACATGACAAATTTCGTAGAATACTTCCTATACATTCCCAACCTAACTCCGTAAACTTCCCTGGACAAAGTTGTTTTTCCTACTACTAAGCTTACAAACTACTTTAAAAAAGAAATCAGCAATGGAACGCTATTCATAGTAGAATACGTGACATTTCATATTTTTAATGTCAAACAGTAAGATATAATCGTTAATTCAAGAAAGCGATACATTATGATACGCAGACTCAGAATGCATATGGGTCTTATTTTCTATTTTTTTCTTGATGAACCAAAATTAAAACATTCAAAACAAAAAATAAAAAAAATCAGATGTTTCATACACGTACAGGTGATACTATTGCGCGGCTTACAACACGAGGACGTCATCTATACGATCAAAGATCCCACAAATAAAATTGATTTCCAACAAAAAAAAAAAAAAAAAATACCCCTACGGATGACCGAAAAAGCGGTCCGTAGGTCACCTCTCGGTTAACTGAGCAGCCGAGGATTTTCATCTACCAACTAAATGATCTGCTGAAGTGAGAGCAACGCTTGTCATTTACGTTTTAAAAAGAAAACATACTCCGTTCCCAACCACGAATCGAATGATAATCCCGTGAGAAATGCGATACCAGAAAGCAAAAACCCAAGGAAACACAGAAAAAGCTCCTCCAAGCAAAACCACTGCGCCTCGAGAAACTTAGCACAAAAAATAGTTCTTCTTTGTTACTAATCGCCGACTCCGGACCATCACTTGATTGAATCAATTAAGCAACCAGGAATAGTTTCTGTCCTATGTCTGAACTCGTCAACAAATATTAATGAGAAGACGATACCAGAATACGAAGGGAACACTTACTATTTTTAACCGTGCAGCAGCGTGTAGTGACGGCGTTAGCTCTGTCTGAAAGTTTCCGGCGGCAGACAAGAAGTACTAGATATGTATTGACCCCGCACGGACCCTTGGTATTGATGCCTTGCGTCGTCCCCTTTTCGAACTGCCTTTCCGACCTCTCCGTTCGGACCTTGAGTCCTCTCTTAAAAAACGATTCTCCGAGACTCCTCTATCGAGCCCTTTGCTCAGAGCTCACTCAAGTGAATTCCCTCTCCCGGTCAACCACTAAAGGCCGCCGCAGCTAATGTGCGTCTATTGTCGAACTGTGGCCTTATGCGAACCGAGGTGCATGCCTCAAACCAATTTATCCCTCTACGTTCTTGTGTACACACACACAAAAAGCACCCCCTATACGTGTACTCTTGCCTTTTTAAATTAACTATATCATTTTATCAATAACTTGGTGTTTCTATCATTTTTTCGCTATACGTTGATTGCATAACGACCTTCCAGTGATAATAACACTGGTTAGATGTATTTAAATTTATGTCAATATAACCACATAACATTCAAAACAAAACTCTACATATTCTACAAACTTTCCAATGTCTCTTCTTATCAATCTATTACTTCTTGTCCTATTATATATTACACGTCAACAATAAAAAATACGTCTAAATAGATTGTCAAGGTCTCGATCTTAATATTGAATAATAGTGATTGTCCAGAACTGGGGAAAGGGAGTGTCTAACCTTAACATTTTTACGATTTAGTGTTTTTATTTAGCCATATACTTACTCGAAAAAAGATTCTTTGCTTTCCGTTCATTGCGTAACGAGCTTTATTAACAATTATACCAGAAAAATTTATAAAATTGTTATCTTTATCATTATCTTTAACATAATTATTATCTTTGACATAACACTAATATAATTTTTGAACAGATGCTATAAGTCTTTTGTCGAACTTGGGTAATTTAAACCTAAAAGGGCTACCGAAAGCATTATTAATCTATCATTTTATTTAAAACGGTATTAGTTCTCACTTTCTCCATGTAGGAATTATATAACCTAAAAGCTATGAAAATAAGGTGAATTTAGGAGTTATTGAATATATTTCACCAGTGTTTTGTCACTGGAAAATTGTTATGCAATCAACTTATAGAAAATCAATTTTTTCCGATATTAACTGTATAGTTTAAAAATGAAACTAAATCGTGAGCATTTTGAAGTTTAGAGGCTTTTGTCTGTTTCTTGACTATATGTAGCATTTAGTTATGTTTAGCATCAACGAATGTTGACTCTAATAATTTAATGAAATATTTAACATATTGTTAAAATGCATTACACGATGTAGTAACAGAAAATTTGGTTATGTAAGGGAACATTTTGAGGTTATGTTGATAACTCTTGTCAAATAAGACTGTTTTTCTTTTAAATGTACCTAATTTGGATTTAAACTCAGATAATGACGATATTTATTGTTATATTTAGTGTTTTTACGTAATATTGCATGACCTTATTGCTCGATTTATGAAAAATTTGAGTTTTTATGAGTATATCAAATAAAATTTTTTAAACCCATTTTCTATACTTTTCTACTATTCTCTACTTAATTATCTACAAATAAAAAAAATAGAGTTCTCTCGTTTTTTTTAAAGTTATTGATTTTAAAACAAAAAATGACGAAATCCGTCACTGTGTGGGCTGTGGGGGGTCTGTAGGGGGATATGTGGAATGCCCCACACAAAAAACTATATAACATAGGGAGATACATGTCTTCTGGTATTATATAGTTATTTCTGTACGGCATACCACGCAAACCCAGTGGCCATTTCACATACCCACACCGACCTCTACATAATTTTCCTTGAATTTTGTCTGAAAAAGCATGATATAACGAATAATTGTGGGATTTGGCACTAAAGGTGCGTAGGGGCTAGAGTTTAACTAGTATATATATACGGGTGATTCTGACGTAACTTGCTCAGATTGTGTCCGGTACTCGCACTCGCATGCCATAATGAAATCCAAAACTTTAAAAACGTTAAATTGTGTTAAATGTTGTCAACTTTACTTGACATGTTGTCTAATACCGATATATTAATTTCTTAATTGAGGTAATCGATGATTCGGAGTCGAATTTTTCATTCCGACCCATGTCCACAGCTCAATTTCACTTATAAAAACTATCACCAGTAAAAAATAAGGCATATCAGCCACTTGAGTGTGTAAGCATTATATACTTTAGCTATTGGGGATAGGATTTGTACCTTAGCCTGACCAAAAATTGACAAAGACGAGTGAGTTTTCACTGCATACATTTTTTCCGCATATTTACACCATCATAACGGTTTTAACAAAAATCAGTTTAAACTAGTAACTTTTTGGATTATAAATGCTAATCAGTGGTCACTTTTCAAAGTATAAGACTAAAATTAACAAACCCTCACGACAGTAGTACCAGAAGTTGTTACGTCTCGAATAGCCAAGCACTTCTACTTGCGTATTTCGTGCGTACAAACATTTTATTCCATTCCGATCCCCCATGGAACAACCACTCGGTGTACGTGTGCAGGTACGCAAAGTACAGTTTCTTATTGCATTTAAAGCTAGTTTTTAAAGTATGGGTGGACAAGTCATTTTAATACGTCTATGAGTCGTACGAGCACTACAAACATTGAACATTCCATTCCGACCCTACCTCATCTCAAAGTGCCGTTTTTTTTCGTTTTAGAGCAATCAATCCCACCCAAACTTTTTTTTCATCACTGTTGGGCTTAAAGAAGAGACACGTGTCTCGGGGTTTTATCCAATTGGCCTTTTTTCGCTACATAAATGCAAAAACGGTGGTGCTACTTCCAACATTGGTAGCCAAGTGGTGCACTCAATTAGGTGGCTTTATCTGAGTTTAAATGAAAGCAAAAACATAGTCGTAATGATTAAAACACAAATCTTTGAATTTTATGCTCCGAATGAAAAGTTATAGTGATTTTATAAAAAGTACTTAATTTTAGCTAAAATCACATTATTAGCGATATTTACGCTCTAATTAAGACAGCTGTAACTTTTGAATGGAGGCACAAAATTGAACGAAATTTTTTTATAACCGATAGGTCTTGACCCCAGATTCTAAATAAGCCCCGTTTTTAAGTGTTTTTACACTCAAACTGTGGAAGGAGCTTAGCTGCACGTGTTACAAAGAGATACAATTATTCAAAAAACGATGGAAACTGACTTTTTCAAAATTTCTTATAACTTTTAACTAGTTAATCTTGTAGTTGCATCTCTTTAGATATTCGTTACTGATATTGTGTACAGTAGAAATATCATGAAAAACTTTTTTTTTAATCAACTTTTTTTTTAACAATTTTTCAAGTTGATCTGTGCAAGTTACGACAGAATTACCCATATATTTAACTCTAGGTAGTACTGAATGTTAAAATAGCTAAATACAAGGTTTTTGTGAGGTTCTTGAAGAGATTTATTATGTATTTGCACAGATAACAGATACACGCACACATATATCCAGGGGCATTCAAAAACACTTTAAAAAGCCAAAAGTATGTTTGATTTTCCCGGTATACACTAACGTCCTTATTTTAAACGCAATACGTAAATAATAAGAGCTTAGTAAATTGATTTATTTATTAATATAAAGTAATTAAATGAATTACAGGTGAGTAACTTTGACTTCCACATACATTTAGTGACAAATCGTAAGTGACTTACATTTTTTTAACGTTAAAATTTTGTAGTTAACTAAGAAATATATCTTGACAATAGTAGTTAAACATATCTTGACAACGTTGCTTTATTTTGAACTGTAGGGTTGTTTTTAGTCCATCTGTTTAAGAAATTGTGATTTATTTTATTTCATTAAAAAAATTGTATTATATTTAAAAAAGTTGTTTTTTTTGGCAGTTATACTTATCGTTATCAAAATGTGAAAGTACTGAAGGGATTCATGCAAATTCAACGAAAAACAATTCGGAAGTAGAACATATTATTTAGGACAAAACCTTTAATTACTAGGAACTTTACGTACCAAAAAGGAAAAAACAATAATAATTTAAAAGTAACAGCATAATTTAAAAAAACATTATTAAATATTAAAATCTTACACGATACGCTTATACTTAATTATGCTACGATACTGTTAAAAATCATTAAAGTTAAAATCTCAATATAGCAGAACTATTTATATTATTTTTCTTGAATTACATTATTCTTTCATTATTTACAGTTGTTTTTCTATCAAAATTGGTTTACAGTCATGATAACTTTGCATGCGTATTGAAAAACAATAGTTGAAAATAAGCAGATCTTGAGACTTTGTGATCAAAATCTTATTTAATGAAAGTTATAAATGTTCATAATGATGATCCTTATGAATTAAACAGTTATCATTTTAGTACATATACATAAAAAGAAATATATTGGAAACCAACGGATTTTATAAGGATAAACTAAACAGCGTGTAAATATCTAGTAATTAAAATAAATTTTTGTAACCAAACGAATCCATCATAAGTAAACAGATTACTATGTTAATTAATTGTTTGTTTGTTTTTATTTTTTAAAATTTTTTTTCGTAAAATCTAAGGTATTGGTGTATTCTGTCTCGGTGTGGTTTAGGATTGCTCAGCGGGCTCGGAATATTTTTTTTTCTTATTCAAATAAAAGTGATAGTTATTGAATTCTCCCTCGTTTTGCAGAGGGCGATGGAACAATGGTGTAGATAGCAGGAGAAGAGTGTGAAAAAACCCGCCTTGACAACTATATGGTACGGAAATATACATATTATGTGGGTTTCACCCCCCTGTAAACTTTGCGTACCAACCACCCATTGTTCTAATTCAAAACAAGATTCACGTAATCAGAAATGTTTATTAGTATTATTAGTATTTTTAAAATCTTTTATACAGCCATATACTTTGTATTTAAACCTAAAAGGGCTACCGAAAGCATTATTAAAATGCTTACATAACTTGAATTTGTTTTTTCAGTAACTATAGTTTTTCCATATACAGCAACTTTTATTATGAATTACAGATGTTAATAAGCTACATACAAAAGTTTTTCAAATTTGAAAAATCAACAAAATAAATTTGTTTTCAATCAGTTTTTTTTTTTTTTTTTTTTCCAAATTTTTTGACTCCAATGGAAAGCAAAGGCTTAGATTCTTACATTTAAAAAACGCAACATGAAATTATCTACGCAAAATTAATATTTTTTTTTTCTTTTACAGCTACGATTCGTAAATGTTATTTTTAAGATAGAAGACTCTTTAAACTATATTTAAGACTTGTATTTAAAAATAAATGAAAATAAACAATTATTTGATTAACTTAGTTATGTGACGGCTTGCATAAATAAATTTATTTTTCTCTTCCTCAATGATAAATATTTAAGGCTCTTAAAAGAGTCATCTTTCATGAAAGTCGTCCCCTAACAAAGCTGATTGTGTATTTCATGGCTCTTGGACTTATCAAGTGACAACCAAAGCGAGTCAGTATACCTAACCACATGAGGTCAGTAAGTGCCAGCCTCATAGTATGCAAGACAAAGAAGTTTTAACTAAAACTTCGTACAAATCGCATTTCCTCAGGCGGCATTTTAGTTTGTACCCCGCTGTCACTCATTGAGTGCAGTACTTAATTACCCAAGTAACATGCTAAATAGTGACTTACTGTTTTTTTCTTTCCTTTATTTTTTTTGTACGAGTAATTTGAAATAATTCAGCTTAACACAAGTCGAAGAAAGTAAAAGCTATTAGAACTATTAACCCAATTTACACGAAGTTGCTGAAAGAAAGAAAGGTGCGTGAACACGCATATTTTATAAAACTTTCTTTTCTGTAAACAAATAAATAGTTAGAATGTGTGCTGGTCCCGTAGCCTATGAAGAAGTGTGAGACAGCAGTCCATAATCTTCAGTTCCAAACTATAGGCAAGGTTGAATGATAATCATTTAATACAAATGGTAGCAGAGCGTGATTGTGGTCTCTAGCTATTTTTTTGTTTATTCTGTATTACATTATCATTATTCTTAAAAAGAAAAATAGCATAGTACACGCAGTATTTCGTTATAATTAAAAAAGTTAAAGTAATAATACATTATTGGATGAACGATCATACAAACAAGAAAACAGTCTTACTCTTACGGAAATAAATAAAAAAATAAGATAAAATTATGTATTAATCAATGGTAGAGAAATAAAAATTAATAATCTCTTATACTCAACTTACAGATATTCACCTCAACATCAGATCTGCTAGCTAAAGTGGTTTATCAACTTCTACCTTGCATTTTCTCGTCAGAGCGATTCACTTCCTCAGTCCTGCTTTAATGGTGTACATTTACAGTCCAGGATCTTGTTTATTAGAAGGATTTTCTCCTAATTTAGAAAAACGTAATATCATACTGGAAAAATAAAAAATGTATAAATAATGTGGATGGGGGACAATAAAAACAAAAGAAGTGGCAAAAAACTTTACTTACAAAAACTATTAGCTAAGAAAACTTTTCTAGAAAAAAAAATTGAATGCTATTTGTAACCAATTACAACAATACTATAATTCTCATAAATCTAACACTTATTCAGCAGAAATATAATAATTTTAAAATTCAGTGAAGTACACGATTTTATAAATTAATTTTTTTTGCGGAAAAACAGTTTCTAAAAGACCCTCAAGAACGTATAAGTGCATTGGCAGAAGATTATATACATACAGACAAATATTTACATAAATTATTAATAGAGTATTAAAGGGTAGAACATAGTGCTCCTTTTTAAGCTAAGGGGGAAAAGTGTTAAGTTATATGCCGAATACTCTCTCTCTCTCTCTCTCTCTCTCTGCAGAGAAAGCCTTTAATCATACACTACGCATTCCAGCATTATCGCAAGGCTTGTGAATTTTTATCAAAGGTCTATTACTTATGAGGCCGAAACTCTGGCTCCACTCAACGTGTATTTCCGGAAATCAAAAAAAATGACAGTCGTGAAATCATATGGACTCCCGAAGCCAAACGGGCACTTCAGCATATTAAAACTGACTTGGCTAAGGCAACATTGTTGATCCATCCCCGATATTCGGAATTTTTTATATTTATCGGAGGTATGGAATAAATGGCTTGGGCATAAGGTTAAATAAATACTTATAGAAGAGAGTATTAAATTTTTAACTCTATTTATTTAATACAATATGAAATCACACGGCCTCTCTACAGTGCCACTCTGTAGGTTTGGTATTCTGATTTATAACGACGTAACGGTATTAGCGGTGGCACATGTGCGGCAGAACTAGATCAACTGAACTGCATGTCTCGCCACGAGCCCGCGCGATCGCCGCGCGCAACGGCTGAGGGAAAGGGGAAGAGGCAAACCATCTGAGAAGTACTGGCAGCGTTGGTGGCAAAGCTATTCAGTTCGACACTCCCTCTCTTTGCCACTCTATCAGCTCTGGTCATCTAGTTTCCTCCATCTGTAAATATAATGGAATTGAATAATAATAAACTCCTTTCAGATGCAGACCTTTAAATTTAATGGTCTAACTCAATTATTTTAATCCAAATTTAAAATTTTATCTCGAAGTACTCTATGTGCCTCCAATGGTAATGGTTTAGTCATAATATCAGCAACATTCTCTTTTGTGTGTATCAAAAGGACTTTCCCCTTTCCTTGATCCACACATTGCTTTATATAGTCTCCATGCATTACTGACATGTGTACTCTAACTCCTGATTTTTCTCTGTTCAGTAAGTTATTCGTCATTTCCTCTAAATCCTCGTTGACAGTCTTAAGTTTATGACAACCGTCCATCATAGTACACTTGATAGCCGACATGTTGTTACACCAAATTGTAACAGGCATCAAAGTTCTCCCTTATATGTATCTTATTGACTTGTCTAGTGATGTTTACTCTTGACAACCATCGCTCATCGCCAAGTATTCGGCTTGACAAGTAGACAGTGTGACGTATGTCTGCTTATGACTTCTCCATCTAATTGTATCTCCGAACGGCTTAATAATATAGCCTCCCGTAGAGGTAGAGTCTTCACAATCTCTAAAACTTGCATCTGTAAATGCCTCTAGTATTTCAGCTCTGCCTCTAAAAATTATACCTATACTTGAACTTCCTCTTAAATACCTAAAAATTCTCTTTACCTCCAGCCAATCCTCTTCTGATGGATTCAGTTGACTTCGAGATAAATAGTTTACAGCAAAAGCTATGTCTGGTCGTGTAGCATTAGCTAAATACATTAGACTCCTATCGCTAGTCTATATGGTACTCTTTTGATTTCATCTTTAGCTGAAGTACTCTAAAGTTCTCTTTCTTCCAGCTTATATCTCTTGGATCTGTTACTTACTTGTCTAGTCACCATGGGTGCATTCTTTAGTTTACACTCTTTCATATTGAATAACTCTAAGATATTTTCTACATAGGCACTCTGATGCAATATTAGTTTTTTTTCAGTTTTATTTCTCTCTATACTCATGCCAAGAAAAACTTTAGATTCGCCCAAGTTTTTCATGTCGAACGTTAGATGTAATAGACTCAATGCGGTTAGAGTTTGAATTTGGTAAGGATGATTAGCCAAGATTTATCGAGAGATTAGAATTGTTTTTTCTAGTGAATGTTGTAATAGGTAATAAAATACAAGCGACAATACTATTAACCAAAGTAAGTTCTGATACATATAAAGTAGCTTGAAATTTATGTCTTGCCACTAAGCTAAAGAAAAATACATCTAAGTATATCCTTTAAGTAATGAGTGATCATTTATGTCCAAATCCATCAAAATCTATGTAAAAATATAAATTTTATGCATCAAAATAAATAGTCACGGAATCAATGGCAGATTTCATTGCAAAACTAAAAGAGTTATCATTAAACTGTAATTTGTCTTCAGTAAAAACAGCATTACCAGATTACCTAACTTACAGGTTGCATAATCACGACACTACAGCAGAACTCTTTAAAGAGAATATATTAAAACTTAAGACTGCACATAAGATAGCGCTAGCATACGAAAAAGGTGCTTCAATTCAAAGCTTTCAGATTTTCGGGAGTTTGACGCATGCACAGTGTACAATACAGTGTACAATGGGTACACCCTACACCCCTACAGAACTAGCCGGAATGAGAGAGTCCCCCTACCTAGACTTTTAACCTACGTCCCGGTCACTTTTCATAACTTTAATATGAGATTTTTTACCCTTTAGATATCATCAATGTCTTGGCTTTCGAATCCCGTTCTTTTTTTTTTTCATTAGCATAATTTTTGTAAGACAATTATTTAAAAAACGGTTTTCTTTGTTTACATCAATTTGTAGGCGCATGATTAATGTTATTATTAAGCATAATTTTAAGAAAGCTAACTTACAAATCACTGTTTTTATCAAAAACTGCTAATAATTTTTTATTTTTTTTCTTCACACCATAGTACACATAATATGTTTATATAATACGTGTAAAGAATTATACATTTACATGTGTGATGTTTTAACGCCAAACCAAAAATTTTGCGAAAACTTTGTATAAAGGAATAATGTTAAGATGAGGTCAGTAAAATGTAAACCAAAACATTAGTTTTTCATTCAAGAGAGTCAACCTATACTATTTAATGAGTTAAGCGTCGAATAAATGTAATCATTTAACTAATTATTGTATTGATACTTATGATTAAAGAATAATATAATACTTATAACTCTTCAAAACATTTTGATCTTTATAAATTTGAAAAAAAGATGTTTGTCAAAAAAAATGAAACGAAAAATTTGTTGGAGAATAGATGAAAGTTTGATTCTTTTTTTTTCTTTTTCTTAGTTATTGAATAGTCGTCGATTTCAACTAATTTCTCATTTACAAAGTCATAGAAAAGTCCATGTCACAATGATTTTGTAAATAGCGTGTAAAAATTTTGTGCAAGCTGTTGATATAAGGATATAAACGGCTTGGATGAAAAATAGGCAAAACCGGGCTACGGAAGATATTACTCTAATTCGAGGCCTCTAGCGAAAACTATGATGAGTCGCTTCGGCTCGATCCAACAATACTTTTAATATTAACATTTGAATAATTATAACAATATTAAATTTTTTTTTATTGATAAAAATAAAATCGGCACAGTATTTACCCAAAATATTTAAATCGGCAGAATTTTTGATAGAGGTGACCACATTGTGATATTTTTTGTATTTTGTGATTTTATTTTCTAGAACTTGCTTTTCTCCTTTTTTTTATCTTGTATAATGATTTAAATAAATAAAGACAGGCTTAATGAACAAACTACGGCAACGCACTTTTTTTAATATAAATTTTTATATTTCGAACAAAAAGTTTTTTTTAATTTAACAACAAAGAGATATCTACGGGTGTAATGACTTTATAAAAAACCAGCATGAACTTTTTTACTATTTACTATCGAGTGATTTTCGGCTTTATTTTAAGTGATAACTTTTTTTTTTTTTAAGTAAGCAATAATGAAATATTTACCGGTGCAATTATTAAGACTGTAAGAAATTAGTATGATTTTTTTCACCATTTATTATTAAGCAGTTTTTGCTCTATAAAAAAAAAATATTGAAAAATTGCAACATAAACTCATATGGCTTTCGATGTTTTTCCACACATAGTTTTAAGAATGAAGACGTACAGCTAAGTAAGTTATAATTTATAAACTGATGCAAAAAAACTCTTGTCATTCGGAAAAGATTAGTATATAAAATAGTATTGCTCATCAACCATTTCCTAAAGATTAGATTAAAACGTGATCAAATGATTTATCGGCCGGTGATGATCTATAAAAAGCATTTTTTTCAGAGCTGAAGCACGTCAAGCCTGTACTTGGGTAAATTTTGTACATTTCCTACTGAATATCAACACCCTTGAAATTGATGCAAACAAAAAAAACCGTTTTTTTAACACAAGATTAGTCTTATTAAAGGTATACCAAGAAAAAAAAAAAAAAAAAAAAAAAAAAAAAAAAAAAAAAAAAAAAAAAAAAGGAGGAATCGGAAGCCAGAAGCAAAAGACGTTGATCATACCTAAAGTGTAAAAGATCTCATACTTAAGTTGTGAGAAGTGGTCAGGGTTTAGGTTAAGGGTCTGGGTAGGGGGACTCTCCCACTTCGGCTAGTTCTGCGGGGAAAGGATGATTGCGCACTGCGCTCCACTCAAAACTAGCAAACATGATAAATAAGGGAGATATCTTGCACAAAAAAAAGGACACATAGCCAGAGATTGTGTTCTTCGATATAAAGTGGACTAGCTCTATAATCGATTGGGGCATGTTATAATATGGTGCCAGAGCCACCGATTACAAAACTTACAGGATGAGTGGGACAACAAAGATATAAAAGTTAAAAACAAAAAGGAAACCACAAATAAGAGAGCGACTAGAAATGAAACCTACTAGCTTCCTACTATGGCATCAGGATGTAATATAGGTCAAATAAACCAAGTGATAAGCTTTGAAATAGCGCAGAAACCAATGTACATGAATGTATGCATGAAAGCGGCATTCACATATATGAAAGTAGACTCGAGTTTGTAGTCAAGCATGATTTCGAGTAAAACAAGACAGGAGTACTTTCCGCAAGTAGAAGACTCTAAAATCTCATTTTCTCTAAATGCTTATAATTAAAAAGTAAATTTGATTGGTATACTTTGGGTATACTTTGTAACTCATAGGCTATAGCGAGTTAAGATGGTCCAATCTGCCCCAGCCTGGTTCTTTATTTTAAATGCAATACTTGAAGTACATACTAAAAAAGTATTTTAGCCAAAATTTTAGCTTCCTAGATGATAGTAGAGTGCTAATATATCAAAAACGCGTTATTTTCAAACACAGCGATCCCACTTGACTGCTCTATCCGAACAATCTCAAAAAATTGATAGACGTTTTTGTTCTTACAAGTAAGTATCCTTTTTTTTCAGATATTTTGGATCTAATCTGGACTTTTCAATAATGTTTCAAGTTATGTTAACTTTATTTGGCTAGGTTTCAAATATCCCTTTTTTATGTATTTTTTTGTGTACAATACGGTCCTATATATCCTCCATACTATTGTTAAAACCGTTTTCTAACCGACGCATGGTTAGAAATTGAAAAAAACCCGGTTTTTTTGCATTTTTTCAATTTTTTGGAACAAAACCTTAAATTTAATAGTTCGATGCATTCTAATACACCTTAAAGTACTCTGTGATCATTAAAAATACTATTTTTCACGTGTAGATACTGTTCTCAGACCAAAACATGGTTAAAATTCTCTAAAAACCCTTTTTTCCACATTTTTTTCTTTACTTTGTATCATAGCCTCAAAATTTTATAATTCAATACATTTCGAAACACCTTCAACTACTACAGAATTATTTTAGATACTAATTTTCATACCAAACATCGTTAAAATTAGGAAAACCAATGTTTTCTTACACATTTTCCACATTTGTGTTGCGTAACCTCAAAATTAAACAATTTAATATACTCTATACTATGTGGATTTTTAAAATACACTCTAAAGCACCTGAAAATACTCTGAGATCATTGGAAATACTATTTTTTATGAGTAGAAGATCTTTTGAATTAAGTATTACTTTTCTGTTGCTGCGTAGGCTCTGTAGTAGACACTGGAAAACTTTAATATTTCATAAGTAAATATCCATAGTAGAAATAAACAAATAAAATTTATACGTTTATAATCATGATTTTGTTAATTAAAAAAAACAATCAAATAATTATAAATGATAATGTCTAGAGCCATAGCCTGCCTTATGTTTGAGCTCCGGTTCCCCTCCACGCATTGACACTATGGCCCGCGCGCTACGTTAAATGCGTGGCAGTTTAAAAAAAAATTTAATTTATTTGCTGGCTTTTCGTATACAAATACATATAGCTGAAGACATGCATTGATCAGATTATAATACAAATCGCATTTAGGAAGAATATGGAAAGTAGAAACATTTACCAAAAGAAAAATATTATTTTGCCTTTCTGTTTCTGATTCATATTTTATATGTACGCGCATGTGCCTAGACTCGTACGGGGGCCGATCCAACCAATCTACATACATGTATCCACTTTTGCATGCATACTGATAGCTGATCGGCCTTTATTCGATTCCTGGCACATGCGCACTCAAGCTACCTAATTTAAGTAGTAAAAAAGTAAATAAATCAAAAGTTGTATGCCTATGTTCATGTTGTATGACACATGTGCATACACAAGCCATTTAACTCAGCAACTACGATAAAAGTGAGTAATTAAAGTAATTATAGAGTTTAACTACACCATATTCTTTATTGATTCTAATAAAAAGTACATGTATCTTGAAAGGGCAGAAAGTAGAATAAATACAAGTTTTTAAGATAAAAAAAATTAAACGACGTTTATACTGTCCACCTCACACGTATCGTGTTTTCTGTACAACATAATTCTGATTTTTATGAGTTCGTAACAATTTAATAAGAACATTCGTGGACGATATTTGATACAAAAAATGCCTTAATGAGTGTGTGTACAGTATAAGTATTACGTACGGTATAAGTATTATCCACTTGTTTACGGGGATTTGGTGCAAATAGACAACTCGTAAAAATTGATAAAACAGTCTTACCCCATGGGTTATTAGTACTTATGAAAGAAACTTAATTCAAGCCTTTAAAAATTCTAGGACGCGAAATAAGGTGGAGCCTCATTTCTGCATATTTACCTTAAAAAAAAGAAATACTTGTAAAATACCCTTTTTATTCAGTTAAAGTATACTACGAAAAATTAACTGTTACTTTTCAAAAATTGAGAACTTTGGAAAATTATTGATTAAAAGTTTGTTAGGACTTTTGTACACTTATATTGTAAAAAAAACTTTAATATATTTTTAATCCGTACCAGTTACGCATCGCTTAAAATTTGTATTTACACAAAAAGTCGAATCTATAACGTATATTTGAAATATATGTCAATATTATTAGATTTGTATTAACTTTTTACATGAAATGTATTCAAAAGTTTTTGTTTAGGTAAAGTTTTCAATCCAATTCAGATGAAATTCTCAGTTTTTTCATGACTTTATATAAGTTTCTGAGTTATTTAAGATGGTCAACTTTTTATTTGTATATTAATAACTGTATAACAATTGTGGCAAGTTGAAGGAATAGATTGTCTTTTTATCAAAGGTATTTAAAGTTTTTAGATGAGATTCAAGAATATGTATTAAATTGCTCAATTTAAAGTTTATCTTTTGTCAAATAAATGTTTCTGATTTGTTAAATATTTTTATTCAAGACCAATGTCGCATTTAGCGATTGGAATGTAAATCAATTTCAATTTTTTCATTTTTCACTTTTATGTACTCATGTAGGAGTTTCACATGTTTGAAAACTAATGGTAACTATGATGTAAAATACTTATGCACACTTAGTATAGTTGGACTATAAATATTTTTTCTTCGAACAAATGTTATGCCAACAAAAAACTGATGATTTTAAAATTTCTCTTCCAATCACATCCTCATTATAAGTACAACTAGTCAGTTATTTGTAAAAATTTATAAGCAATNTGATTATTCACAATTATTTAATTACTTTCTCCAATAATTAAAAATATGACTGCTAACATATGAGTTTTGTTGATTTATTTTTACTATTGATATTTACTCATAAAATATTGAAGTTCCTCAGTATATACTGCAGGCTCTATTATGAAATACTAATAAATACCACATTATTGAATATTTAGGTTACGTAAAAAAAGTGTAAAAAATAAGTAAGAAAAAATTATTTTTCCTAATTTTAACGATGTTTTGGTATGAGAAATAGTATCTTCAATAATTTTATAGTATTCAAAGGTGTTTCAAAGTTTATAAAACTAAAATTTTGAGGCTATGTTACAAAATGAAGAAAAAAATTTGGAAAATATGGGCTTTTAGAGAATTTCAAGTATGTTTTGGTCTGAGAACAGTACCTACTCATGAGAAATAGTATCTTTAATGATCACAGAGTACTTTAAGGTATATTAGAATGCACTGAACTATTAAGTTTAATGTTGTGTTCCAAAAAATTGAAAAAATGCAAAAAACTAGATATTGGGAGTGAAGAGCCTTCAACCTGTAATCAAAGCAAATCAAAAAACTCTTAATCAAGCTCGCAAACACTTGACTCACAAAGTTCAGGAAGTGTCTTTGAGGTAGCATTAAAACAGAGTGAAAAAAAGGAACCAACTGTAGAATTACCTCTGAAAAGAAATTTAGTTTCTCACAAAGCTTGTTGTAATTGTAGAAAATATCATAATTTGACTATTGTGCTGATAAATGCTAGATTGCAATATTTCAATGACTCAAGAGTTATTATTTCAAGCGGTAATCACTTGTGTTCTTAGTATTAATAAATAAAAGATTTTTCGAAGATGATTTGAAATTGATACAAGTGTACAATAACACAAGTATGTTAACGGAAAAAAAGTCTATTTTCAAACAAAATATCTGATACTACTACTGAAACACTTTTAGATAAAATAAAGTCTTCAAGGCATAGTGAGAAACAAATCTTTTCGTTGACAAGGATTTCGTATCACCAACTGCAAGAGCTAACAAAATCATTAGTATTCTATGAGATCGTCGCATTTGAGGGATGTCACACAAGCTCTGGTGATATTTTTATTTAAATTGCGAACGGGACCCTCAAATAATTTGATTGCATCTGTTTTTGGAATGGGAAATGGAGTAATAGTTTCTGAATTTTGGGAGTCAGTGATTAATTTATTTAAAAATAAAACGTTCTGCCGAAAAATTTTGAAATAAAGAGTATTACAAGGCAATAATTGATTCAAGATCGTACGTCTATTTATGAGAAAAAGCTTTTTAAATTTAAGAATGAGCTTGTTCTGATTTTCAACAGAATTTATTTACGTCACCAAAAGAGTAAAAATAATGACCATCAACGAAAGTCATGTGTTCACGAGAACGCGTGTTTAAAATGTAAACAAAGACCCTGAAGCTGCTGT
Organism: Copidosoma floridanum; assembly: GCF_000648655.2. The sequence goes on from NW_019379644.1 coordinate 40,659, forward strand.
TGCTGGTTGCGAGAGAGTACGGCCGAACTCAAACATATTCTTAGACGTCACATCCATGAACTAGCTTTTACACTTACATGTAAATTGACCAGCAAGTAAAATTTCGGCTATACTGGCTTTTCTCGCTCGCAGGCACGAGCAGTAAGGCTTTGTCTCTCGAGCAGATCAATCGCTCAGCAAAGCATAGTTGCGTCGTTAACGACCTTTTGCGACTTCTAACGTCGAACTTACCGAGTCTCGCTTAGCTCAAAGATTGTTCTGTTTTATTGTTTTTTTCTTCTAATTAATTCATCTTGTTAATACTTTCAGTTGTTTCTTTTATTCCGTTTTCAAACTAGCAAGCAAGCACACATATTTTTGTTTTATTATTAAGTTTATATTTATTGTTACCTGTTTGTTAATAAATCTGGTTTTAAAAGTTAAACGAAACAAGTGCGTAATTTATTTATATTCTCGAGTTTCTTGCGAGATTTTGTCAAGCCCTCGAAGAAACGCTTTTGACGCTGTAAAGGCAATACTTTGACCCAGCGGCATAAAAGTCGATATCGCGATACGCCGTTGGCTATTTAATTAAAAATTTATAGTTGGCATTGTCGCGAAAATAAACATCCTAATCTGGCGAAAAAAATGCCCTTTAGTTAAACCTTCCACCTTTTGTATAACTGATGGATTTGTAGTGGATGTTTCGGGTTCATTTATAGCTGCGGAAAATCATATAAAAATCATAAAGAATGTAACGAAAGATCCCAATGGAATAAGGAATCTTATAAAAAGAGGCGATTTAAGTGTTGTTTATAAAGGTTTTAGGGAGGTAGTATGTTGTTTAGAAAGTTTTACTTTTAAAGATCTTATGCCTACATTAAAAGGTAAAAGGTCTAACCTAACAACAAATGAATTGAACGAGTCTCGTTACGTTGCCAAATTGAGATGGGTAGTAGAGGCAGTTCATAACATCTTCGTAAATATAAGATTCCCCATCAGCAGTTAAACAACAAACTTTTATCAATAGCTGATGCCTATTGTAGAGTAGCATATTGTCTAAATATCCTTTTTGGAAAGTGCTTAAACAGCGATAAAGATGAAGATATGTAGCAAGATATAATTATCGATGGAATGATTAACTCCAATTTGAAGGAAAATTCTTTCGCTGTCGAAGCTGAGACAGCTAGATGGTCTAGACAACCTACTACTTCAACTGAGTTGACAGCCCAAAAAATAACTGATTTTCTTAAAATAACTTAGAGGCATTTGAAAATATTTTTCACGGGTTCCTATACTAATTGGACAGACTATCTGTAACCTTGCTGAACTGATGTATGACAATATAAATATTAGTTTTGGAATATATTAAAGAGAAACCGAATATATTTAAGTCTTAATAAAATCTAGATACATAAATAGTAAGACCTATAAGTGCTATGTTGAGTACAAGCCAAATTCTATCGGATATACTGACATTTTGCGACACACGTGTAACCCTGCAAACAGATTACGAGCAGTAGGTTCCTGCTTAGAAATTATTAAAACAGCACAAGTTTTTTCTGATTTGTGGGCTGCATCAGACATTGATCCCGTTATAAATGAAGATAGTGATGAAGATTAACGGAACTATGAACATTCAAAAGATTCGCAAAGCATTTAATTGTAACATATATTGATTATTCACAATTATTTAATTACTTTCTCCAATAATTAAAAATATGACTGCTAACATATGAGTTTTGTTGATTTATTTTTACTATTGATATTTACTCATAAAATATTGAAGTTCCTCAGTATATACTGCAGGCTCTATTATGAAATACTAATAAATACCACATTATTGAATATTTAGGTTACGTAAAAAAAGTGTAAAAAATAAGTAAGAAAAAATTATTTTTCCTAATTTTAACGATGTTTTGGTATGAGAAATAGTATCTTCAATAATTTTATAGTATTCAAAGGTGTTTCAAAGTTTATAAAACTAAAATTTTGAGGCTATGTTACAAAATGAAGAAAAAAATTTGGAAAATATGGGCTTTTAGAGAATTTCAAGTATGTTTTGGTCTGAGAACAGTACCTACTCATGAGAAATAGTATCTTTAATGATCACAGAGTACTTTAAGGTATATTAGAATGCACTGAACTATTAAGTTTAATGTTGTGTTCCAAAAAATTGAAAAAATGCAAAAAACTGGATTTTTTAATTTTTAACCATGTTTCGGTTAGAAAAGCGGTTATAATAATAGCAAGACCATAATGTATGCAAAAAAGTTCATAAAAAATGGTAACTTGAAACCTAGCCAAATAAATTCAACATAACTAAAAACATGATCAAAAAATTTAAATACTCTTCCTTCGTCCTGATTAGATAAAAAATATCTAAAAAAATTAAGGATACTTACTTGTAAGAACAAGAATGTCTTCTATTTTTCAAAGATTGTTTGGATAGAGCAGTCAAGTGGGAGCGATTTGTTTGAAAAAAACATGTTTTTGATATATTAGGACTCTACTATCACCTAGGAAGCTAAAATTTTTTCTAAAATACTTTTTTAGTATGTACTTTAAGTGTTGCATTTAAAATAAAGAACCAGGCTGGGGCAGATTGGGTCATCTTAACTCGCTATGGCCTTTTTGCTAAATAAGAAAAAAAAATACTTACTTGATATTTTAGTACTATCTGGGAAATGTAACAGGCTTTCGATCTGTTTCATTGTTTATAGTAAATAATATTGAAATTGATACTACAATGTTAGAAAATACTGTAATGCAAGTTGTAAGTGAGTCGTTTGATGAAGGTATAGATGTTTTAACAAAGACACTATAAGATTCTACTAAGGAAAAATGTAGAAGTTACTTGAAGTGTTGAATGTGACGAAGCGTATGAATGTTGAAAAATGAAATAGCTTAAACTAAAATATTCGTAAGCTATGAATCCACGCAAGCACTTGTTCCCGCATGCGACGCGTCACAATACCTCTCTGCGATACTATAGCATCGATATGCGAATTGCAAAGAAAGACCTATCGCGTTTGTATCAAAAATTATTCCTGATAATGAGATAAATGGAGCCTTAACTGATAAAAAGGTGGAAGTGATTGTATTGAGGTTAAAAAATTTTTGTAATTATGCTTATGGTCGTAAAGTAATTATAAAAACCAATCATAAGCCGTTAGTACATATTGTTGGTCCAAACCAGGAGATGTCTTTGACAATGACTAGCCAGCTTCGTAGGTGGCCCATTTTCTGTCACATTATAGTAACAATATTAAATACGTTAATAGAAGAAATATTGATTATTTGAGATGTATTATCTAGACTCGTAATCAATGACATAACACAGACATTTAGTGAAAATTTTCAGGTAATACAATTTATTGAAGGAGAAAAATTCAAAGAAAATCATCACAATAAAAAAGATGAACAATTCATCGAAAAAGATTGTTTTTTTTCAAGGGTATCGCGTAATAGTGCCTGAAAATCTGTAAACAGTTAGTATTAAAATAATTGCTTGATTCCCATATTGCTAGTATTCAAATGAAAATAGAGGCAAACCCATGTGTAGGATGGCCCAATACAGACGCGAATTTATAAGAATTGTTAGCGAGCTGTCACATTTGCACGCAAGAGCGTAAAAATCCGCCAAAGGTACCTTTGAATCCTTCGCTGTAACCAAATAATTGTTGGAGTAGAATTTATTGTAATTTTTTAGGACTGTTTCACAAGAATATGTTTATACTTGGTTTCGATAGGCATAGAAAGTGGCCAGAAGTGTTAAATATAAAATAAAATGTACAAGCCAAAAGAACCATAGCGTAGCTTAAAATTTTGTTTTCGCGATTCGTTCTGCTTAACCATTTGGTAATGGATGACCAGCGTCAGTTCATGAAAAAAGTATTGAAATTATATATAAAATACAATAAATCTAAACACACATTTGCAGCCCCGTACCATTCGACCACCAATGGCGCTGCAGAGAATTTTGTCGGGATTTTGAAAGATAAGATTACTGAAATGAAATCAGGTAAAAAATTAAGTGAAGCTATCAATTAATTTCTAATGGACAATAGACGCATTAAGTACTGCTTAACAGGGCGATCAGAAGCATGGATAATGTTTAAGCACGAAATTCGAACGAATCTTGATTATTTAATACCAAATGTTTCAAATTCGATAGAACAATCGCAGTTGCAACAGACACTGAATTGCGGGAAAAAGAACAATGTTAAACTTGGTGAAGAGGAAAAAGTGTGGGTCAACAATTATAAAATGTAAACTTTAGGGTTGATATTTCACTGGGAATAATTTGGAAAAGACATGTTAAACAGATATTAAAATATAAAGAGCTAATAGGTCATAATATCACTAATGTTACTCCGGAGAAATCCTAGACGAAAGTAGTTGAAACTAAATTTTCAAAACGCTTAGCAATAAGGCAAGAAAATAATGATATAAATTAATTACCGTAAAAGTAAACGTGTATGTATTTATTTAGAGCCAAGCTGTGCTGATCGAAATCAACAGCACACTTATCGCCAGGCCATAGTGACTTGTGTACCGTTTTCTGACTATACTTATATTGTATCCATGTAACATAGTAATATTCAATATATAATTACGATACTTGATTTGTGTTAGTTAATATACCAATACCTACCAGCCTCTTTGGTCACTCTTCCGCTCAACCCACGCCACAATGGTCCCAAACGCAGGAAAAATTATCAAAATTCGTGCTTCCCGCGAGTTTTTAATCAATTTGATCAATCTTGGGCTTATTTCACTCCTAAGATCATAACCTGAAAGAATCTGTTTCCCTCAATTCTGTGACGACTTATTATGTATATGTTTTTTATGTATAAACATAGCAAACTTCGATGGTCACATTACTGTGTGTACCTAAAAACGTTATTAAAGTCAATCAATTTGTACCAAATTTGGTATACGGGAGTTTTTGGGGTCGCTGATCACGAATCTGGAGCTAGATTTGAAAATTCAAAATGGTGGACAAAATTTTCAAAAATCAACCGATTTGGACCAAATTTGTTGTACGGGAGTTTCTGGGGTCGCTGATTACGAATCTGCAGTTAGATTTGCCAGATTTAAAAAGGCGGGTCAAATATGGCGGAAAAAATTTCTAAAAATCAGCCGATTTGTTCCAAATTTGGTGTACGGGGGTTCTTGAGGTCGCTGTTCACGAGTTCGCACACTGGGAGAAGGATTTATCAACTGTTAACATGCACGCATATTGAAAGAAAATTAGTTGACATATTCATAACTACCATGATACATTTCTTATCTGAATAAACAACTGTTACTTTAGAAATTTTCAACTGTAATGGTAAACAGACTCTATCTTAATATTTAATTTACCCAAGTTAAGTTGCATCTAGATCACGGTAGGTACGGCACGCGAGGCAGCAGAAAACTGGTGACAGTGATTCAGGTAGACTGAATCCCTGACCGTCACTGATGTCACTTGCCAGTCACATGACCCTGAGTGATAGAAAATATGGGGATTGTATCTTTGTATCATTTAATAGTACTACTAAATTCTAGAGGTTCCAACCAATATTTTTTGTCATTCGCTTTACTTGAAGTGAATGTCCCAACCTTCGTTGTCAAAGCTTTTACCGTTGAAAGATAAATCATCGAACCACAGACTATGGTCGTGCCTTCAGTTGAGTGTTTCCCCCTACTTTTACTCCAAAATTATTCCCTTAAAAGTGTCTTTTGCTGCAAACTAATTATGTCATTATAATGTGGAAAGCATGCATAGACTTATGCCTAAGTAATACATTTTTAAGCAAACGAGTAACTAGCATTAATAGTTACAATTCTTGTTTTCCCATAAAAAATTGTTTCAGCTTGTGTTATCATATCATGAAAAGCTGTTTGCCGTATTACAGAATTGAATTAGGTGATTGGTTTGTATAAGTTTATCTGATATCCCAAACCTTTTAAACGTACCCTTTATTGTTTTTTATATTTGTGCACGTAAAGCTTTGGTCCACTGGGTATAAATGGGGTTTCATACCTATTGATACCTTCATCGCAAAAATCGTCCATAAGACAAGACAGTCAAGGGTTGTATCAAAAGATAAATCGGATTCATTTTCTAGACGTATGTTTTAAACTGAATCTATATTATAATATGATGCTTGCAGTCCGAATGTATGTAAATAGCTCAACAGTTTTAACCAAGCTTGGGTCGCGACAACAAAAGCTGTAACTACGCTAGTTAACACTTTTTGTTTAACTTATACATGCCACAATTTTTTTACTGATAGTATAGGTTCTCTCATACCTTTCGTCCGTTGTATCGTCGATTGTCAAAAATAAACCTTTGTTTGTTCTAAAACTTTGTGGACAACAATGCCAGAAACAACCATGAAACTGTAAAACTAAATCTTGATGGTTATCTTTAACATTTTGAAGAGAACAATAGCCCTCAACAACGATACCTTCTAGTAATAGCTTCGGTTAGTATCGTCCAGTATTTTCGGCGAGTCAACCGAAAACACGGTTCTCCATCAAACCAACAACTTCAGTGTTGCTCCAGACTGATTATTTAGTAATCTTTAATCTCTTGGTAATACTATGCCGACTAGATTTTTGTTTCAAATTTGTTCTTGTAGACATGCATGCATATCAATACCATTACTGTAAATGTAGTAAATGGATCAACTTTAAATTTTGAGAAATTTTTTTGATAAGCTACGCAAGCTAGTATTAGAACTTTTAAATCTTATTTTTACGGTATTTAACGATTTCTCGTTAAAAATTTAATACGGAACTGTTTGCTACTTGTTCGTTGTACGTTTTTCTCTTTTTTGTGCAGTAACACTAACAAGTAAATGTACGTCAAATGACAGGGTGGAGTCTTCGTACAACTAATTTTCGGATGAATTAAAAATGTAGAAGAACACCCTTTTCAATTCCGATCAGACTACACGCTTTAGGTAGAATACTCAAAAGCGTAGGAAAATTATCAAGACTATTAATTAATTTTATCTTCATAAATTCCATCAAAATAATTTTAGATCTTCTCATTATAATGAATGGCATTACTTGCTTGCCGGGAGGTTTAACAATATACGTAAAAACAAGTTGTGCATCAATTTCTTGGGCGTTGTGGACAATACAGACACTCGCTGAAAGTGGTTTTGATAATTGAGTAAAAAATCTATTAACTGTTTTTTCGATGAATTCAAAAAATATGTGCGAGTATTCAACAGTTATCGCATCTCATGAAATCTAATTTTTGTTCTTCATCGATACAAATATTACAAACTTGTTTCACAATGGATAAATTTACATTAATTTTTTTTTTTCATTGTCGCCCAACACATATACTGGCTGTTACATCTCTAAGTCAAAATACAGGATTACAAACGGCGCTCTCTTATAAGACGTCTTAACTGATTTCTATATAACAAAGATGGCATATAGATAAGCGTTGATTACATGAATTGCGGAAAGAAATTCCACATATGATTATTTTTTGTTTATTTGCAAGATTTTACAACATACTTACCAAACTTTCTATTTTTCCACTTACTCTGTATGCTTCGTTTAACGACATTTTATCCAAGTGATTTTTTAAACACTTCTTATTAATAAAAGATGGATTGCATGAATAACATTTTTTATTCATGTTTCACTCTGTGGTATTCAAAATCGTCGGTTCAAAATCATGTTGACTTTTGTAATACAAAAATCGTAACGTATTTCTTATACTTCGGTATGTATTTACAACAAAAAGTTTACTGTAGTACTAGAGTGGCTGACCATGATCAAAATTTCATAAGGAATATACGACAGTGGCTGTTCTACAAGCGGAATATTTGAAATAATTGAGAATTATTAATTATTATTCAGACCGCATATTATTTCTTGTTGTCGATCCCTTGCTTCTTTAACTGAATCTTGAGCTGCTTTTTTGTGTCAGTCCGTGAAAGCATCTAAAAAGGTTCCAATATTTATGATACCTAACTTCTTTTCTCTATCTTTCCTTAATTGTATACAGCCACGTCTTCTAGTTCTATTTACGGCTGCACACGTAATAAATAGATTATCATCACTTTCAAAATAATTTGCACTTTTCACGGTGCCAAACTACACTTTCCCCAAATCTTCAATACCAAATTGTGCACTGGTCATAATAACAACCATAAAAGTCCGTGATTGTATTTTTTTTATTTTGTTCTCACACAAATAAAGTCGTTGGGTTTATTTTGATCGATAAATCGTCTGATTAAATTGTTAATATACTCTTTCAGCAACATTTATACATCAACGTTTAACAGTGGTCTTAACAATCATCCACGTATTTCTCTTTTTTTATAACTGACATTTTAAAAACGTATACCAACCTCAGACTTGAGAATAACGAGTGGGCGCTCTCTTCTTTTGTACTGTAAATAAAAATCTGTAAAAACGTTCAATATTTTTACTAAAAATTACAACAAAATATTTGAGTGAAACTCATACTCGCTGTACGTACCTTATGACGCAAGTGAGACGCATTTATATAAAGCAGGATGTCTGTATGACTTATAATATATTTGCAGAGAATTATTCTAATATCTTGTAAATTCGACGATGTATTTAATGAAAAAAAAAAAAAAAAAAAAAAAAAAAAAAATTTGTATTTTATACGGAAATTTAAAGTGATCAGTGATCCGTTAGGGGCGAAATGTGAGAAAATAAATAAATACAAGTAAAGTGTACTTAAATTTTCTTGCGTTGATTTATTAATGCAAAACGTTTCGCTGACAATATGCGTCAGCCTCATCAGGCTACAAAATTAAAATTAAAAACACACAATGATTTTTTAAAATTTTTTATGTAACGTATGATTAGATCTTCTGTAGATGGTATTTTGTTTGATGTTGACAATTTATAATGTCGTTCACGAATATTGTAGTCTAATTTTAATGACGCGATGTGATCTTTTAAACGGGAAATTGAGTTTTACAAAAATCTAATATGTGTGTTAATGTCGCTGATTTCGAAGTTCAGAAGTTTCTGACAGAAATATAAGGTACTTTTGTTGAAATCGGCATGTATCGGTTTGCAACGAAAATTGACACTTGAACACTTACTGTAGAGGTGTTTTATGTGGTTAGGACATACCCTCGCATACCTGCATTTGAGTAAAAATCTTCGTTGTACCATACTGGTTGATAGTTGTATGTGCAGGTCCTTCCAGCGTTCTAAAGCATTGGAGGTATGAGCCCCAAATCTCCCTGCGATGTTTTGGTAGAAGTGTGGGATGGTGTCCGAGTCTTCCTCTGATCCAAGACTTATGTTAATGGTTTGTTAGGATATATCAGTGCCCTCCGGTGAATTTGGAAATTCAAAGTGATCAGTGATCCGTTGGGGGCGAAATGTGAGAAAATAAATAAATACAAGTAAAGTGTATTTAAATTTTCTTGCGTTGATTTATTAATGCACAACGTTTTGCTGACAATATGCGTCAGCCTCATCAGGCTACGAAATTAAAATAAAAAACACACAATGATTAATCTGGAAGGCTCAAACACAAAGTACAATAAATTTTAATGTAAATTGTTACCGCCGGTACGCGAGAATTCGTAAGTTTGGTTGACTTACTCGTCACCTGTCGTGCTATCGACTGACAATAAATTACAACAACAAGCCAGCGCTTATATAGGGGGAGCCGCAAAGGTAGACGGTAAAGGGCGATGAACTCGATCGGGACATTTAAACTTTTGTAGTAAAGGAAGGTATGCTCTGTTAAAGGAAAGCACATCCTCCTTTCTATTGATGTTGTGTTTGTCGAGTTTTATACAAAGCATTTCGGAAATAATTCTTTTTTTGTAATTGGATTCTTTGTCAAGGATTTTAAAGTTATCTTAATCGAATTCATGGTCAAAATTAATTTGGTGTGCACAAACAACGGAATCAGAGTTTTTAGTTTTCATATGTTCACTAATGCGGACCTCCGCCGCTCGCTTTCTTTCACCCACATATGACGCAGGACAATTTTTACAATAAAACTTATATACTACATTTGTCTGTTAATGTTTATTCGTTGTATCTTTTCCTAAGCGAACGATATGCTGCAGTTTATTGTTAATAAGAGGGTAAGTGTGAATATTGTAGGGTTTTAACATGGTTGAAATTTTTTCAAAATTATTGTCAATGTATGGTATGTTAATTTTGCAGAGAGGGTAGGTGTTTGTAGTGCTTCTGTTATGATTACTATATTTGTGTTTTTTAAACCGACCTTTATGTTTTTATTAATAAAGTTACAAGGGTAATTGATTTTTATCAACAGGTTTTTCACCCTAGCAATATTCACACCGTGTATTTTATACGGATAACTGAATGTTAAAAAGACTGTTTTGATGGAAGAATTTCACAAAACACGATCTCTATTAAATGAAAAATGCAATTTTTGCATATTTTATGTTTATATCTTACCATAGAATACTGTTTAGTGCTAATGTTAACAGAAAGATCGTTTATCATGTGATTTATATTAACCAAAAAGTTCACGACGTTATTAATCTCTACGTAAAAAAAGCTCTTGTTACTTTACACGCTAATAACAATTTTTTAGTTTTTACAATATGATCACTACACTCTTTACTTATACTCTTTTTCAAAGAGTTCCAACAGATTTTTTATGTGTTACCGATCGTCGTTTTGTTTAATGAGGCTATTTAAAATGGTGAGTTTATTGTAACCGAGAGTGCATTCGAACTACAAACTACAGCCTGATTTGATTTGTATTGCAAATTTTACTGGCTTGTTGTAAACAATCTTATACGTTTACTATTTTTTAAGAGATTTATATAATTTGTACACTCTAATTATGTTATTTGTGATTTCCAAAACTTTTTTGAAACTCGGTTTTTTATTATCATGTACATTTATCTCAATCAAGTAACGACTGAGTCAGTTGAATAGCTTCATGCTTATATTCCAGCACATCAGCTTGCCACTCCAAACAGTCCCTATCGACGCGACGTCAACAATTGCTACTTTACGCCAGTGGATTTACTATCTGCAAGAGAATTTTTTATCTCACACGTGATTGATAGATGCAGTAATCATGGAACTATCAAATATAAACAGAGAAAACTATTGGAGATCTTTGCTTTGATTCATCACGCCTACGATGAAAAAGTAGTTTCTGTTGAGAATGTTTATTCTAGCGGAAATGTGTCACTGTATCATGTTTATGTATCAAAAAAGCTCTTAAAAATTCCCTTTGTCTATATTTTCCAGTTTTTTACTCAGTCTACAAAAGTAGGCTAGTCTTTTGCCTTTATCTCTCTAAAATCCTTACTTTTTGTCCAAGTGTACATTTTAACAACTGTACTAATCTTAGTTTCCAAATCCATCTGTAAGTGTTTTTGTCGTTGCATTAGAATACTCTTGACTTTATTTGTAGGTATTCACCATTTTCTAAGCTCACATTGTTTTATATTCTTAGTTATCTATAAAAACTTTTATCATTGAGCCTTTTAAACTCTTCAAGTACTTTTTAAAATGGGTTTCCCTTGCGTTTATATGTTTTCCTCATAGATGCTCCGTAATGGACAAAAAGCATGTACTGAAATAACAGGTAATAAATTTTTTTTTCTCAAGTTTAGAATCCAAATAGAGTACTTTAACTGTAGTGTTTTTCTATCTCTCTCTTTCTCTCTTTTTTCCACTGGTTAAAATTATTTTTGGTCTATTTTTGGAAACTTACAACCGTTGAAAAAAGAAATTCTAATTTTGTTAATTAACTCTTTTTTATTTTATTGATTCCGAAAAACTCTTTTTCGGAAAAACTAACTTTAGCCTTTCTTAACATTCTAGAATATCATATGCTACGGAATTTTAAATATTTCTAAATTTTGTACAAAGAATATTCATATTGTAATTAACAAAAATATATATGGGTGTTTCTAGGCGTAAACATGCATACATGTATAATTGATCGTATCTTAAAATTTCCTCAAACGATTTGAATAAACTTTAGCTCACTTTTTCTACTTTTAGATACCTATTGGTGATTCAAAAAAATTATTTGTTCATGATTAGTTTTTTCTTTTGGTCTTCTTAATTTTAAAAAATAATTTTTTTTAAATAAATTAACTTGTAGCATTTCTTTGTTATTTTTGTACACTTTATGTCAAAAAATCTCGAAGATAGTTTAATTTCGTATAGAATAGTACTTGCCGTTACATATGTTATACTCATGATCACTTTTAAATTGAAAAAAATTTTATGAATAGAATGCCAACAACAAAAACCATACTTTTTGTGTCCTCTCAAGCTTAAGGAAAGGCTTTTTATATATTTGTGACGTCACGAAGGTCTTGACCAATAAAAAGCGTTTTGGGGTCCACGGGATAAAATTCAATTTATTGCATCTTCAATAATTATTTTTGTAATAAAGATGGCATCAAAAAATTCTGCGAAAAAAAAATATAATAAAAAGTAGGGGTCTAGATTCAAAAGTAATTAATTTGAAATTCAAGAGAAATGCTAATTGAATTTGATCGGAGAAATGTCATGAACCCTACAGTGTAAAAAAATACTTACGGATATNTTAGTGGCTTTTCAATTATCTATGCTATTTGTCGAAAGTTTCAAACGCTACAACCCAAAAAATTAGTAAATTTTATTTATTTATTAATTTTTTTAATTTATACTGGTTGTAAGATAATCTTTTATAGAAAGCCTTAAAAATCTAAAAATTAAAAAAAAAGCGATTTGATGAGTATCGATAATTCTGATATGTTGGTGTGCTGAGGTTAAGAACTATAGTTAAGCAAGATTACATTTATAGATTTTAATAGAACTATACACTAATTTTGTTGTTTGAAACTAACATTGATATAATTAGAAGTGGAAGTCAAGACTCAGAGTCTGACATATACAGACAAAAATAGATAAATTAATTATCAGTATTTAAAATCAAGAATATACAATAATCGTATTAGAGGCAGTATAAAAAAAAGGGAAGTAATGTAACAGAGGTTTAAGTATTTTTACAAACACATGATTCTTGAGTTGTTGAGTATGATAAAATAGCCGCATTGTATGGGTGTACTTCTGTAATGGGATGTCTATAATCAGATTTGTATTAACTTATAAACTTATAAATAGGCTTTATTTATTTTTATCAGACAAAAAAATTTGGTATGGAAAAAAAATTAGTGTTAACGTATTTTGGGAAACATGCTCTTGCAGAAAGTAAAGTACAAATTAATTAAAGCCACTTTCACTTCACCAATCGTCGACGGCTCGTCTTACTTTACGTATTTATCTACTTGATTTTGTAAACTATCTACTTTATTTAAAAAAAATGTTTTTATTAAAATTTGAAAAATAGAAAATACTTTTTCCTTGCAACCGTGATAAAGCAGAGCAAAGATCTCTAAAGGTTTACTTTGTATATAATTTGATAGTTCTGTGACTACTGTCTTCATCAATCATGCGTGAGATAAGAAATTACCTTGCAGGTAATAAACCTATGGGTGCAAAGCAGCAATTGTTGACAACGCACTTTTCCACTTGGCTCCTAGTTGCTTTTTCCTGTGACGCACAGATATAGAACGTACATTGTTATAAAAGGCTTAGGTGAAGTGTAGGAAGGGAAGCTGGCGAGAATGCTCAGGCAAATACTTTTTTGAGCGGCGTTTAAAATGTAAGTAGTACAACTACAAAAAGCAGATACACTTACATTTTATGTATACGATGTAATATTCAGTTGGTGATAAAGGTATGTTTTCCCCATTTCCAGTCGAGAAGTCAAGAATTCTGGCTACGATGTACTCTAGACTACAAGTTAAATCAGCAAAAGTAGCTGTAGCTAAAGAAAACGAGTAAAGAGGCTCTTAAAATAAAAGCCAACAGGGGGAATTTTGTCTAGGCAACGACGATTTCTTTGAGAAATAAACTGAATTACTAACAACAGAACCTAGCACTTCAGGAAAAGAGAAAGGTGATTTGAAAACTGTTAAGAATGATGGTTTATCTTATTTATGCAAGGAGCTAGGTTATCGTATGGAGCAATGCCCCGGCAACTGTTGTTTTTGATGAAAAGCTCTGGGTTACAGAGTAAAGGAATGGTTATTAAACATATTATATTTACAACTATTTTGTCAGGTATGCGGGGCATCGGAAGTTATATTTGCAAACTGTACAATAATCAATTATGGTTGTTAAAATATTATATTGAATACATCTAAGATGGCAAATTCAATATGGTGGACAAAACTTCCAAAATTTCTCAGATCTTTGCAAAAATTTGAACTAGAAAGTTTTTGGGTCACTAATTCCGAATCTGTTATGTGAATTTGTAAATTTAAGGTGGTCGATCCAATATGGTAGACAAGAACTCAAGAAGTTTATGAATCTTTCCAAAAATCTTAACTTTGGTTTTTCAAAATTCGCCCGTTACCGTTTTGTTATTAAATATTTGATACGCTTTAGTCTTTCACATACGGTAAGGTAAAATATTTCATTTGTTACACATACAGAAAACAAAATAATGTATATGTATATTGTCAGATATATCAAGTATTGCTAACACTTTTTCACTACACATACGTTTATTTATGAGATAAGTGTTTGTAAGTTCTAACATATTGTCGTATGGCTTGATGCATTGTTTGTTGGTTCATCAAGTTGACATTGAAGTTATTTTACATATGTTTATCATAGCAAATTTGAGCATTGATGAAAAATACGTTACCAGCGACCCTCAAAAGATCTGAGTAAAGATTTTTGGCAAGATTCATAAACTTTTCAAATTTTTGTCCACCATCTTGGATCGACCATCGATCATCTTGAATTTGCAAATTGTAATGACCGATTCGTAATTAGCAACCCCAAAAATCTTCGAAAAGATGTTTTTTTTAATCTGAAAGCTTTTTGAAATTTTATTTCTTGTATTAGATCTGCCATTTGAAATTAAAAAATTTTAATGATAGATTCGTAATCAGGGATCCCAAAATCTCAAAGTTAAGATTTTTTCAAGATTTGAGAACTATTTTAAATTTGGTACCATATTTGATCAGCCATCTTTGATTTATGTAATACTAGCGGCCCCTCGTCTCAGCTTCGCCTAAGATTCATGGAGAAGAGCTCTGTAGTGTGCTAACACGTAGTTTTAATTAAAGTTTCGATGGAATACTAAGCTGCAAGAAAGTTTAAAAAATTTAATCATACTAAAAAGTACCGTGCGTTCCTAACGCCATAAAATAGTTGTTGGCCCTAAAGGGCCGTTGATTTGCACTTTCTTACGTTATAATAATTGAAATGGGCTGTTTTTAAGAACTGGAAGGATTTAATACTGATGTAAAATACAGAATTAACAAGTTTTTTTTCCAAACTCAAAACTTTATTACCAGGGCAACAGAGTGCTGGAGCCCCATCTCTTTATTTTTTATCGCTACAATAAACACAAATACATATTATTCTACCTATTTAAAAAGCTGGAAGATTTGAGTGATTGTTGTCAGGATTATAACGGAAAGTTGATCTCTCACTTAATGGATTCTTTATTCGTAAATTTTGACGCTGCTGTTTTAATCTCGAAAAATGTTCTGCGTCAGTTCCGTAACGTCTAAAATTGTATACATTTAAAGCAGTTGAAATTTTCTTTTGAATTTCCCCCCCTTTGTGACTTACGCTAGCCTTACATACGCTAACACACTTTTACTCGAAAAAAGTCATGTTTACAACACCGACAGTAGTTATCTAAAAGGCTTAGAAAATATTGGAAAACTAGTTGTATTAATAAATGTATATCCGATTTTATATATTATTAAATGGGTAGTTAACACTTTGTCAATAAAATATGTTACAAACATAATGATAATGTAAACTTAATTAATAATTGTAAATTCAAAAATTAAGATGTATGAAAACGGTTGACGTTAACTTTTCACGGCTTTTAACTTCGTCACTAGATTCATTTGCATTATATTTTAAAAATGATAAGATTGTCTTGTGATAACTAAAGTAAGAAATATAATCCTACGACTCTTATTTAGAATAAGGAACATCCTGTAGTACCAGTTTTCTTTTGATAGGATAGTATTACATGCCACTAACATAGCTGAAAAATCACTTTTTCAACGAATGAAGTTGTCACGAATAAGACACAGTATAACAAGTAAAAGAGTACTCCTTATTGGATTGATCGTGGAAGAGTAGGTAGGATACTCAGCTCAAGTGCTTCAGATCGCCCATTCGAATCTTGCAAAAATTGTTTTAATGAAAAAAATGAACATAAGAATGTTCGTATAATTCAGAACAGATTACAATCTTAAAAAACATTGGTATTGACTATTTATAAATGAACATATCATATAAATTAGACTCTATATAACATTCTGTAACTCACACTAAAGTTAAAAAAGAGGAGGGGGGTGTTGTCTGTTGGTTAAGTGCGCTAAAACCGCAGGGAACGACGTGCTGTTACGCAATTTGTTAAAAGACCTTTATTGTCTATTTCTATACATAAAATTTGGCAAAAATTTATTCAAGGTAATTACAAAAAATGAAATAGTAAAAAAATTTCATATAATTATTCACAATCAACACAGATTTTAATTTTTCAAGTTTTTGAGTTGAGGTTCGAAAACTTTGTAAATACATAGCAAGTTTTTTTAGCTATTTTTTTAACGTAGAAAGAAGATGACATTTCAGGGATTATAAAAAATATTTTTGACAGTATTTAACAAAAAAATTTTATTAAAATAGCTCGTGTAACATTTGATGTTTAATAGATTAGAATGGAACACCACAAATAATTGTTAATACTCTTTAAAATTTTAAGTATTATACTGTAACGTTGAGTAGTGGTGCACCATATCTATTTTCAAAATAACTAACTCATTAAATATTTATGAAAGTCGACACGCGCAAACATCATTTATAGCCCAAACGCACCGCACCATTAAGTGCGGCCACAAATAACCGAACAGAGCAGAAAAATTTGCGCAATTCAGTTACCTTATGCAAAAACGGCGACGCTACTCGATGATACTTGATACCCTGGAAACGGTGTGTCCAATATATTAGCAGTAAGGAGTAGCAATAAAATCGAGAAACAAAGCCAGAACTGTTAAATGCCGCCGGCTGTCTTTCATTAGATAGGACAATTTTTACTGTTTCAATTGGTACTGACTGTATTCGCCGAGATAATTATAGACGCAATAACATCGGAACCAACCGATTGAGCAAACTAGGATAATTCGCAAATATAATGATTTTTACCTATGAAAAGAAAGACGGAAAGAGATAAGTAACACCAAAAACTTCTTTCCCTCTTTCTGACGCGATAAGAGCTGGAAGTGGGAGAAGTGGCTTGCATATGTGCCTAGCAATTGGCTGCCAAACACTCAGCCCAATTCTATTTAACCATAAATCATTCGGAACTTATAAACTTTTCCCGCCGAACCCTGCTTAACGACGATAACAGCGGATAAATTTTTGTATAAAAGCGCCCGTACGGGCAAGATAGTTCAATTCCCGATCGGGTTCCTATCTCTTGTAAATATGCTGGAGAATCAGAGCCTTGTTCCTCATTGTGCGTAATCAACTTAATAGAAGTAAGCCTTAAATTTACCATTTTTAATTTTTTTACTCAAAAATTGTTGAGTGCAAATATCCAGTGTGTGATCCTGGTACTCGTAACTGTACAAATCGCCATCAGTTTGGGCAATATCGCTAACATTAACGTTAGCTGGCGAATAGAAATCGCGGCCATCGGAACTTCGAAAAACTCCGTAGCCCTGTAAGCCGCTGACGCGAACTTCAAGTCAGAAGCACGCGCTATCGAGCAATCGCACACGGTTAAGATAGGATGGTTGGAATCCTCAGATCCCCGTATACTGACGAACAAACCCCTTTTTAGAACCAACGCGAGCCAACGGACTCGGCCTATACCGTTAGTATTTCAAATCTTCGCGGAGTCGATCCTAGGCTGTTGGGCGAAAGCCTTGGCCTGAAGCTACGTGTAGCGACGTAACAATACAAGTATATTTTTATTTTCCCGATTTAGAAATTTTTTAGTTTTAATCATTGTACGTTACTTTAAATATAACTATACCCTAATATGATTTCCAACCTGACAAATGTAAAAGAAACTTGGCAATAACTAAAAAATTATGTTATCAAGAATAATTTTTTAAAATTGTAATAAATTAAGTTCTTATTCGCTAAAATATCTTTTTTTTTTCAATACATCAAAACCTATTTATTGTTAAGTAATACTATTTAATTGAAAAAATAAACCAGTGATCACTGGATGTTAGGGTACCCAAGCATAAAGTTATACTCGTATAGCAGACAATATACGAATGGAAACATACCCAAGATGCAACGATATTCTTAATAACCTACTGCAATGTATCGAAGGTGGTGCAGTTATTTTAATGAGGATATTTGGTAAATGGGCGTCATTTTAATTAAAGTTTCAATGTTAAATCAATGAAAAATTACAAACAATATAATGTGTAGATCAAAGAGTTCAAAGCAAAGCCACGACGACTATGACAACGAATGTCAATCAATAGGTTGAAAAAAAGATTTGAAAGAGCCACGTAAGAGATGGCCTTGACAAAAGATAACGTAGATCTTTGGTAGTCCCTTGAATAGGAACCCACGACAAAAATTTTTTCACGTTTATCACTGTGGTTAAAAGTTATTTAATCTCATTGAACTCTATTATTTTTTACAAGCATCTTAAATTGCTATAAAATTGTACGTGACAAATCGTATGAATGTACAAACCAATAAGTTTGTATAGGACTATGTAGTTAGAAAAAATGAATACACATGTTACAGAGAGAAATTCTTTATTTTCTTACTGTAGAAATAATGTAAGTTTGTACAGACTATGATAACGAATCAGAAAATAAATTCGGAATGTTTTAGTAGAAAAGCAAACTTAATAATTAGAAAACAAAAATTGATGGTTATAAATTATTTTTAATTTTTTAATTAAGTTGCTTATTATTGTACACGTTATTTGTGATTACGATCGTTGACAAAATATTCTGAAATAAAATAGCATAAATTAGATAGAACATAAATTTTAGTAACACCATGAAATTTATATGTTTCTGATTTCCCTTAATGTTTAACAAACATATAATTATACATAATGAATCAGCATCACCATGACCGAAAAAGTTCTACGGTAAGATAGATCCATCTCTGTTGATTCTAACAAGAAGCATTTTTAGTCAGCATCTATAACAGCTTGTTGCATCCTAATTTTTTTTCAAGATGAACTCCTGAAGTTTAAACTGATGTATTGAATTTTTTAAAAATAATTAAGTGTAACTAAACGTGGTGTTTAATTTGTTATTGTTATTTTTATGCATTTATACAAAATTACTCAAACACTATTTATCTTTTATAGTAATAAATGTATAATTTACTATAAATAAATGTATAGTTTACATTAAGCACTAACTTAAAAAAATTTTGTGAATATTACAGTAACGCAGAAATAAAAAATTACTTGATGAACTAAAAGTTAGTACATTAATTAAATAAGTTAGCTGAAGAACAAAAAATAACTTTCATGCAATTGCTTGGTGTTACTAGTCTGCATTAAAAAATTTTTTTTTTTACTGTTATTAACTTCTTAAATACAGGCAAAAAAAAAAAAAGATTTTAATTGCTATTGAGTCATTGAGTAGATTATCGAAAAACATTAAAACTTGATTTTTTGCATAAATAATGGATAGTGAAGATAAAGCTCATAAAAGCATAAAGTGGTGTCATTGTAAAGTAAAAGATTAAGACACCATTACATTTAAAATGATCATGACATGTCTTACTATGAAAATTAAAGACCTTAATTTTTGTTGAAAAAAAAAAGATACGTCTGACATTTGTTGATAGTCAAAATCACGGATCTACTGGATTTTTGGTATTCTCCCCTATTGCGCCTACATTATATAATGTTTTTATGCAACTTCGATTATAGTCAATCAAAGAGCTAATTATTTTTCATTAAAATTTCATCAATTATAAGGTGATAATATAATATCTGAACTGAACAAACTCTTTATGAGGACAAAATCATTACTATTTCTTTTTAAATACTATTGTTACTAGTATCATATTATTTTACTTATTTGTTTCAAAACTTACTCCAAAAATATAGCGTAACGAGCTGAGGAAGTTAAAGAAATTTCATACAATTCAGAGTGTTGAATCAACAGTCACATTTAATATAATGTCGAATCATAGAAATTTGATAATGAGTAATTCAAGTAACGTTTTACAGTATAAAGTAGTTCTTGCAAATGTCTGAGTAGGAAGGCCTTGGGTTGTATTCACAAATTTTTACATTACCACAGTAAAATGTACTTCCTTAAAATTATTTATTCTTAAGTATAAGTTTTATTAGTTGCGATTGGTAATTTGCAATGAGACGACGAAAATTTACAAACAAATTAAATTTTGCTAAAT
Organism: Copidosoma floridanum; assembly: GCF_000648655.2. The sequence goes on from NW_019379644.1 coordinate 61,107, forward strand.
TACTAAATGTAGAACGATCGAATAGTTTTACTAACCATACATTATGTGATATGGATTATACGATTTTTTTCAAAAGGTAAATATACTTATGAATCATATATTATGAATGATAAATATGGAACTATGTAGGCATCCACATACACACTTATTTATAATAAGTAAGTTTCTAGTTCAATGCAATAACTCCTGGATTTCTTATTTTTGTAATGTAAGTTTCACATTGACGATCTTCAACTCACTTGATAGCGATGCAGACAGTTAAAATTATATGCACAAAGCAACCGTCTACTTCAACCGGCCCATCTGTATCAACATTTATAACTATACCACTTTTATCTCATTATAAAACTGGTACATAATTTACTTTAATATTTGTTGTTTTTTTTTATTTCATTTTGTAAATTACGGCCTTTTTATTATACTCAGTTACTTAAAGGAATAATAACCTCATTTCCTAAGGGTAATCGAGTGTATTTTATAACTTATTTATTATTTTATTCGAACTGAGTGCTGTCATTATCATGTGATATTTAACGATTTGCATTTTTCAGTTGATTAGATAGCCAGTCCAGACCTTCATATAAACCATCGCCACTGGTGGCACACGTTGCTTGTATGTACCAATTACGATTACGCAAAGAATGAAGACCTAATTTATCAGTGATTTCTGCCGCATTCATCGCATTTGGTAGATCCTGCAATAAAATATATTTTTTCAATAAAAGAACGTAATAAGTGTTAAAGATCAATATATCTTATATTAAAATATAATGAAACAGTATGAGACAGTTGATATAAGACATAATTAAAATAACTGTCTAAAAATGAAGCTAAATCTAACGGCGGATTAGATCATACAAAAAAAAAAAATGTTACAGCATTAGTTTTACAAGAAATGATAAGGTTATGGTAATACTCATTAGAGTAAGATATTAATTTCTTTAAATGATTAAAGCTCGCAATATTTATTTTTACCATAGTCATGTGTGAATTATATTGTAACTAATGAAATAAAGTTCTGGTACAGAGTTCTCATTTAAAATAGTTAAAATTTCTATACGTATGTAGTCTCGTACATTGAGTTCATCACAGAGTAGATTTAGGAACATGTACTGAAACTGTTTTCTTTCATAAGTTAGTGATTTAATCATTTGAATGGTTCGAATTTCTTTACTAGAGAAATGTTTATAAGACACAGAAACTTATAAATAAAGTTCTTTTATTTTTTATTTTCAGACGCTAGAGCACCAAGCAGACTTTTACTTCACTTATGTTTTTAAACGGCTTTATTTTAAAATTATAGATTATTGAGAGTAAAAGAAAATGAATTCTGTGTAAGGTAAATGTCCCAGTAGTTGGCCACCTAAAAGCTGTTGTATCCCAGTACTTGGCCACCTCTACTTTAAAAATATATGCAAAAGCTGATGGCCAACTATTGGGACACATGCATTGCTTAATAGATGGCCACCAGATTTATCTGTGTATTTTATACAGTGGCCAAGTATTAAGACCAGTTTTTTGGTGGCCAACTACTGGGACATTTACCTTACGTCCTAAATCTTATTTTGAATTCAATTAATAGTAAATTTTATTTGCTATATAAACTGTAATTACAACATAAGTAATCTTATAATTGTAACTATAATTTATTGTTGAATAAACTGTCTGGAATCATTCCGATTATGGACTACATTCAAGTATCAAAATCCAAACCTTCCTTAAGTCCGTGCACGTACATTACATCTGTTACTAGCATAACTTTGTTGTAGCGTGTCGATTTCTCAAAATCAACGCTACCGCTAGGAAATAAGTAATCTCACCTACTTTTCGAAACCCTTGTTAATGCCCTTAGAATTAATCGCTCGCACAGCAGTCAACTACTTAATATAAATGACTAACGCAATACGAAGTCAATAAATGTTACTATATAAATAAAATCAATTACCCACTGAACTACTATATTACGACTTTATCACTCTTCCACTACAACTCTGTCACTTAGCAGAGATATCTATCTCCTACTGACAAGTATTTTGGTTATAATCCTTCTTTTACACGATTACTTTTGTCTTTAGCTGTCAATAGACTCAGGGTGTCGAGATAATAATAAGGAGCTCTAAGAGGACAATAGCATCACTACCATAATTAATACTGATAAAACAGCTGCAGATTGAAGAGGTCTTTTTCCTTGCCCATTCTCATCCAAGATACCATCTAGCCTTTGAAGACCACCACCTTCGACACATCTACTCTACCTAAAGAGCGATTTTAATAGATCAAGAGAAAGTGCATCAAAATTAAAGTTAAAAACGCAAAAAATGAGATATGTTGGTGGTTTCCAAAAATTGATAGAAAAATAGGTAGTATAGAATTACAAAAATGCCCATTAATTAAAACAAGGTGTAAAAAATCTCTCCTATAATAAGATTGAGGTGGAAAAAATAAATAAAAAGCTTTATGCAGAAAAATAAAATAAAAATGCGAGGTTACAAATAGCAGAAAACAAGATAGCTGCAACAGGGAATAAAGAATTTAATTACTTTTAATTCCTTGTATTCTACTATTTTTGGTTTCGCTTTATAGCTAACTGCTACTGTTTTTTTTCTTTGCATGTTTATTTATGGAGTGGTGAAAGACTCTCGTCCAATTCTGTTAAGTGCTTTCGTCTTTTTTTTTTTTGCTTAAGTCTTGTTTCTTGAAATGTGACTATGTCAAGAAAACATGGTTTTTCTACTTCTTTCATTCATCCCCTCTTCTTCTTTATGTTTCCAAATTTTTCGCTACTTGGACTCTGGGTTAAAATTTTCTCTTCTGATTGTTTCCTTTCATCCATTTCTTTCTTTTCTTCCTATATTTTTCTTTCTTAAAATTTTCGTTTTAAATTTTTGCGTCTGACAAACCCAAATCACGCTCTATATTTACCTTTTTTTTACTTACCGTCAATTTTTATTCTTGATTTTACTTAGATTTTTAATATACGAACCAAGGAACCATCAATCTCTATTCCCTTTTTTTTTATTTGTTCACCTACAATTTAATATAGTTCTGCACAAGTTAGTACTAGATTCTTTATATCTTTCATTTATACTTAGATTCTTTAAGTGCTTTTAGTGCGTTGTTCTAGGTACCAGGATGGTACATGATATTAAAATACTGTAAAATGTAGCTCTGCTTTTAGTCCATGAACTCTGATTTTTTAATAGCACTACTACTAGCGCAGCTGTTTATCATAAGTTAAATATCTAAATTCACTACCATAGAGGCATCGTGACGCGTATTCACCTAATCTGTCCTTACCTACTTTGTTCTGACTAAGAATTGCGCCGACAGCGTAATCTGCCGTGTCCATCGTCATGACAAAAGGTCTAATTAAGTTCGAAGCTACCAACACGGATTTAAAGCATAAAGCGTCAATAAGTATTTTATAGACCTCCTTATCTTCTTTATCCCTCTTAAATTGCGTATCTTTTTTTGTTCATTTAGACAGTAGTCTAGGAACTTCGCAAAAGAGCCCGCACGAAAGACTCACACACCATGCGGATAGAGCAAAGAGTTAAAAACAAAAAGGTATCTGATATAGCAAAAGTCAGAGTCCCAGAAATATAATACCAAATACTAAAAATACCAAATACATAGAGTCCACGTTGAAATATATGTGGATTTTCTACATGGAGTTGAATTGTCTCAACGGAAATACACACGGAACTCCGTGTAAACCAATTGAATGTATGTATATATTTTTTCGTTTATTTTTAAAAATATTATAATATTCTTGAGTACATTTAGAACAAAACACCACTTGGGACAATAATACCTTAACCCAAAAATTTTTGAGCACCAAGTTCCCTATGGTTTGAAAATGCAAATTTTCCGATTTTTAGAGCTCCACCAGAGTACCAAATAAAAAAATTTTCATGTGTTACAACACATTTTCATAAACTGTAAGTCTTTCTCTGTAACTTAAGGAAAAAATGTTTAAAAATTGAGTGGCAATATTGTGTTTTGCAGTAAACAATTAGGTCATCTAAGCGTGCGCGCCCGTATTCGAGTGTACCAACACGCGTTTATGACAAGCTGAGCCATGAATCGTAAGCAAGTATATATAGATGTATACTTGCTAGTAGAGGCGCGCAAGTTCAAATGCTCTGAACAGTTAGTAAAAAAAACAATGTTGCCTTTCAATTTTTGACATTTCGTTTCGTGGTGATTGTAGAGAAAAATTGATGGTTAATGTTCGTGTGTTGTTACAAATAAAAATGAGTTAATTTAGTATTCTTGATGTGCTCTAAAAATCGAAAAAATCGGTTTTTCAAAACTTTGGGGATTTTTCACTTCAAAATTGTGTGGTTTAGGCATATGAGTAATTCTTTTACAAACTGAACACCTTTCTGATCGTCACATTTTTTATTTGGATGAAATTTTTTTCATGGGTTCTATATCGAAATAAAAATAAACCGATAGGAGGACTTTTTTTTAGATAGAGGGAGTTGAATATTTGATAGTTTTGTGATTGTTGTCTTGGAGACTCATTCTTAAACACTCATAACTCCAGCTCTTTTTAAGCAAGAGTATATTTTATTTTTTATTTCGAAGATAAAGTACATTTTAAGAAAAAAATATGTAGAACAAAATTGATAAACAATTTCATATTGTTATTAACAATTTAAATGTTTAAATCGGTATTCAACTACAATCCCCAAAATTTAACGATTATTTAATACACCTATCATATTCTACGTCAAATTTTCTATAAAAAACATGTTTTTAAATTATGGAGAAATTATGATCACTGGGAGAGATACATTAATTTATGTAGCACGGCAGGTCGCGTCGTATCGGACCGCAGATACCTCTGCACGCCTCTCCTAACCCTACATCGTTTTTCTTAATAACATTATTGGTTATCAAACTATTAGTCTATTTTGTCGTTTTGTTATTAGTTTCTACTTTTGAATTTGGCGAATTTTGGTCACGAATAAACTGAAGATGGCAACACATGTTCAAGATATACTGGTCACTTTGGCTGGCACGCTGGCCTGCAATTTCCAGTATATGTAGTTAATTGTGAGAGTTATAACCTCTGTTTTCTGTAAAAGTATAGGAAGTTTTGTTTGAAAGCTGTTATTATAATTGGTTGATTAATATTTTTTCAAGTTCATAGTTTTTTTGATCTCTGTTTGGTAGTTAATAAAAAATTTTGTAAAAACTACTTGAGATTTTTTTGTCTTGTCTGGACTCACGTGTCTAAATTTATAGGTTACGAAACTATCTTTAAAATGTGCATTTCAGGAAAGCGACGAATCATGTCGATTATTTTGGCTGACACACACGTGCACGCGCGCGCGTTGGAAAAGTTGAATACCAGCACTATGCCTATAACAATAAGCACGAGCATTCGTACCAACAGACGTTTAAAACCTTGAAACTTGAGAGGTCACTTAAGTAAAACGTTGCGACTACGAAAAGTTACTACAGATCAACTACGTCAACTTAAAGTACAAATAACCGCTGAGGCTTTACAACAAAGAATTTGTGATTCTTGTAGCGCATGTCAAAAAGAGTTGAAAAAAAATGAAGATACAGCTAACGTTGAAACGGTAATAAGTATACGATATGAAATCTATGGAATATACTTATTTTTTAATCAATTTTTGATGCTCATAATCATGTTTTATTATTCACAGCAGAAAGATGAACTAGAGTCATCTAACAAAGTATCTGATGTACAATTAAGTAGTGATGGAACTTCAGTATCTTTAGGTAAAAACCGAAGGTTATTAAATGACAGTGTAAATAGTTTGAATAAAGGATTGCGTTGCTTGGGATCATCGCCTATTAAAAAGTGCAAATTAATACAAAAACATTATTCTGAGGAGAAAGTTAAAAAAATTACTGAGACAATTGAAAAAAAAGTTTTTCATGCAACCATCGATGATGCAGATGATGTTGACGAAGTTGATGATGATGTTGCAATTTTAAGAACCTTACAAGAAGGTATCAACACCAATACAGACCGATGTCATAAAGTAAGAATTTTGACTATTTTCAGACACTGGTCTTATAAGGTGTAGGTCAAAAAACCTAGGTAAACTTTTCCACAGCTACTCGCCATACAATAACTATTGCAAAAAATATTGCTAAAGATGAAGGAATACTAAGCAATCCAAGTCTCAAAAGCCATCCATCTTTAAAAGAGGATGTTATCAACAGTGTAAAGAACTTCTATTAATCTGATGAACACACACAAATTATGCCAGGTTAAAAAGATTTCGTCTCCGTGACAGTGGATGGTCACAAAATACAGATACAAAAATGGCTGATTTTGAATAATTTTAAAGAATTGTATCAACTATTTGAAAAAGAGTATGAGACAATTAAGTGTAGTTTTTCCAAGTTTTCTAGAATACGACCAAAACATTGTGTACTGGCCGGAGCCAGTGGCACTCATTCGGTATGTGTGTCCGATACATGAAAATATTAAACTCATGATAGATGGAGCGAATTTAAAATTTATTACAGTTGACTCCATAAGACCAATAACTAATTATTATGATTGTTTGGATCGTGTGGCGTGTAATATTCAATCTACTAATTGTTTTTTGAGATTATGCGATAAGTGGACCGGTGTAGATAATATTATCGAAGGATTACAACGAAATTTCAGTAACAAATTCATCGAAAATGTGCAATACAAACAGTAGGTGACCATAGATAGAACTTCACTCCAAACTTTGATATCTAGTGTGGATGAATTTTTACAACCTTCAAGCAATGGCTTGAAAAAATTGCTGATTCATGCTTTTTTGGTCAAAAAAACAAATAGAATTCTTGAACTTGAAGAAAAAAAAAAAGGTGAAAAAGGAATGTTTCGATTTGTGATTGTAACGAAAATTATGTATTTGTTTTACGAAATTCCATACAAGGTGTGCACTGAAATAATGATCAAGCAACTGTTTACCCATTCTCAATTTACTATTAAGACAATTTAGACAATTTATAAAAAAAAAAAAATAAATTAAATGTCAAAATTTTTGGTTGCATTTTTGAATGCTTGCATCACAACACAGTTGCTGTTTATCTTTTTCCAAAACAACTTGTAGAATTTATTTAGACGAATTTGAAAGGTGTTAATAAATTAATATATTTTTCGGACAGTGCAATCACACAGTATAAAAACAAGAAAAACTTTAGTAATCTTACTCATTATGTAGAAGATTTTAGAATATCAGCCATATGGCATTTTTTCCAACTTCTCATGACAAGGGACCATACGATTTGCAAAGCATAACGTATTGTTATTTAACTCATGATGAGTCTAATAAAGAAGAACAAATATTGTCAGAACGATTTCAAAAAGTTTTAATAATAAAAGGCACTTCACAATTCTATTGCATGATACCGCTCTCTCTTAGGAGACTAGAAGCAAGAATATTTTCATTGAATGATAAAATAACAAGTTTAAAAATCTTTGAAGAAACATCAAGTTATTATGAGTCATGCTTGAAAATACAAATAAATGTTTTTTTGTTTACTAACATGTTATTATTATGGTAACCAATATGTTATTGAGAAAAATGATGCAGAGTTAAAAGGAGAGGCGTACTAAGGTGATCGACACAAAGTGCCACGCTACATAAATTAATGTATTTTTCCAAGTAATAATTATTACTTAATTATAATTTTTCTCCATTCATTAAAAACATGTTTTTTATAGAAAATTTGATGTATAATACAATGGTTGTATTAAATAATCGTTATATTTTGGGGACTATAGTTAAGAATCAATTGAAACATTTAAATTGTTAATAACAATATGAAATTGTTTTTACATATTGTTATGAATATTTTTTCTTTAAATTAACTATATTATCTTCCAAATAAAATACAAATTTACTGTAGCTTAAAAGAAACCGGAGTTATGAATGTTTGAAAATAAGTCTCCATGGAAATAATCACGAAATTTCCAAATTTCTAACCCCCTTCATCTATCTATCTAAATAAAATAAAAAAAAAACTTCAAATAGGTAAATATATTTTTTCATATAGGACCGATGCAAACCAGTTATTCTTGTAGAATAGCGCATTTTAAATAAGATGGTACAATCGATTGCTAATTTCGCCAACTTTAATTAGATAAATGTTCAATGAAGCGGCTAACTGGATTATGCCAATGATATAAAGTGCTTTATTATTTTATGACTACTTCCAGAAAATCTAACGTATGATTAACCGAAAAATATGCGGTAGCCTTGTTATATATACTGATTACATAACATGCTTGGGTCTATTTATGAATTTTTTGTTAACGTATACCTTTAACTTTCAAACAAGACAAAGTTATTGTAGATATTTTGGCTATATTCACATTCCAGCATACAACTACCACGCAGATAAAAATATTTCTTGTTTACCTAGATGGTCCTTCAGTATTTGATATAATTTTGCTGTGAGTTTTGTAGTAGTCACAATTCCTTAATTAGGCTACCAAAAACAAAAGTTTTCAGTTTTAACCAAGTTTTTGATCAATTTTGTTGTTAAGTATAAAATAGAAAAAGTGTTTTATAATTTTTCCGAAATTTGATTTTAAAATAAAGTTATAAGCGATTAGATTTTATGGCCAGTTTTTTTTATAAATGGCGATTTCTTACAAGACAATGAATAAAAGTTTACAAAATTTTAATCACTTACGTAAAAAAGATTAAAGAACAGAGTTAGAAATAGTCATGAGTCACGACTACTAGCACCGAAGAGTCTTTACAAAAGTAAATGAAGTGGCTAAAGTTGAAACTTAAACCTCTACTATTTTACGTATTCAAAAGAAAACCGTGAAAATTTAGCACCATTCTTCAATGTGAAAAAGCATCATGCGGCAATAACTGGAACTAAAACCTCTCCCACGCGTCTCATGACAAATAGAAGAAGATTTTTCTCAAAAACGCAACATTTTTCATACAAATTTGATTTTTTTATAAACAATTAACAACTTACACAACTTCTGGTCTTCTAGAAAATTTTTTTTAACGTTTTAGTTCTGTGATGTATAATCTAAACGGTCGGGCTTGAAAATTTTAAAGCACTCACTTTGAAAAAAAGTTACGTGGGTTCGAACTTTTCCGTACGTACGCAAAGCTACAGCTTGGCGATAGCGCAGCGCCGATAACTGCGCAATGGTGCCCACTTGTTAACATAAGTTTATGAAAACGTATCTAATAAAATATAAACACTATTTTCGAATAAAAAATAAATCATTTGATCATTATTTATCAAAAATGTTTTATTTTTTAATAATTTTTACAACTAATGATGCCAAGTAGCTTGAAAAAAATTACATTCTAAGGGTTTAGGATCAAATGGTTTGTAGAGTTTTTATGATTTAAATAATTCCATAAATTTTTTTTAAATTAATGTTTTAAAATAATTCTTCATCAAAATCATAATGAATTGATTTTTGAACCCGTGTTTTGGATTTCGGTACTGAACTTGTGCTCGTAAAGCTTTTCTTAGGGTACGATTAGATAGAAACTAGCAGTTAACAGACTGGAACACTAACCTGTAGGAGTAAGAGAGAGGGTATTTGTGGTCACGTAATCAGACCTCTCTCTCTCTGTCTTACTCTAGTGGGCTGTAATACAAGCGAGTCTACCGGCCTGCAGACTGACATACTCTATCTGAACGTACACTTATCAACAGATATCACCCGCATAAAAAAATTTAAATAACGTATAGACAATTATTTACTAGCATTTGTCACGTTATTTATGTTAGTCTGCTTCTTCAAACTATAACACCACCTCCACTGTGTTGTCATCATTTTTAAAAAAAAGATCACAACATTGTAACATGCAAACTATTTTTATTATTAAACAAGTATGAAAAAATGCTCCAATCCTTAGGTGGATCTTATGTGTGTATTTTTTACAATACTAATTAAGAATTTTAAGAAAAGTTTCGTAAGAATAACAAGAAGAGGACTTATAATGTGGAAAAATTTTTTAAAATTTGAACAAAGAAAAAGAAACCGAAATGGCGGATAAAGTACGAATTCCGCTGTTCGATGGAAAAGATTTTGAGTGTTGGAAAAGGAGAATCGCGATGACTCTAAAATTAAAGAAATGCGACGTAGAAGCAACTAGAGCCAAGACAAGGGAAGATACAGAAATAAAGGGGATCGAGAAGGACTTGAAGGTAATTAATGTTATTTATAGTGTAATTGTAAATGATCAGTTACAGTCTGTTAAAGACAAAGAAACGGCGTACGAAATAATGAGGAAATTTAATAAAATGTATATAAAAGAGTCTACTGCACTCCAAATTTGTGTAAGAAACAAAATGGAAAAATTAAAGTTAAAAAACTTTGAAAATTCAATCGTTTTTTTAACTGAATTTGAAGTATTAATTAAAGGAATAAAAAGTATTGCTGCAAATGTAACTGAAAAAGAAAAATCAAGCTGCGTGATAAAAATGCTTCCAAGTTCATTAAGTTATACAGGTAATTTAATCAATGTGTTAAAAGAATCTGATCAAACAGTTGATTACATGAAAAGTAGAATGAAAATGTTTGAATTACAAGAAAAATATGACGGCAGCAAAAACCATTCAAGTGCGTTTAAAACTGAAAGAAAATAAGATGGAGCATGTTTCAAGTGCGGAAAATGTGAAAACTTCATGGCACAATCTACAAGAACGAGACAAAGCAAAAACTCGTGGGAGTAAGGTGGTGCGCAGTAGCAACGAGGTGGGCGCCAACAACAACAACAACAACAACAACAGTGGCAACATCGCGGAAGCTGAGGCAAAGGTCGTTGAGCTGGTAGGGGCTCTAGTCAACATCGTCGAGGAGATAGTTGGCCGCAAAATAATTAGGGGCATCAAAACGAAGACGGTAACATGAGTAGTTTTAATGCGGAATTCGAGGAAATACCGAACAAGTCGCGTGTTTAAGTAAACAGCTGTGTTAGTGCGGTTTAATGGTTACTCGATAGCAGTCGCTCAGATCATGTTTTAAATGTATATCGATATTTTCATGAATATATTGAATTAAAAGAGCCTCAAAATGTAAAAATAGGTAATAATCGTTCTGTAAGAGTAACAAAAGTTGGTAATATTAGGCACAACTTTAATGTTTATGGTCAAAGTAAAATGAATATAATGAAAAATGTTTTTTTTTTTTTATAAAGATATGAATAGACATTTAATAAGTTTCGGTACGGTAACAAAAGAAAATAAGATTGCATTAGTAGAAAATATGTCAAATATTTTCGTTAAAAATGGAAATTTAGTTACGTAGACTATTAAAAATAGTATTTATTAAATGACAAGTGAAATCATGTATAGCGAGTCAAATTCAATGACAAAGAATAAATTAACAGAAAAAAAACTACCTAGAACACTAGGTCATGTAAATTTTAATTACTAAAAAAAAATGTGTGATACACGGAGAAATTCTGTCACAGCTAAAGGCGGTGCAGTGCTGCTGGCGAAAACAGCGTGCATGGTGGGAGCGCAAAACAACGTTCGCAGACAGCAAAAAAAACGGTGCAAACGCGCACGTGATTTCGAGCTGCAGATGCACGCTCTTTTCCCGTGCAAGCCACTGGCATTTCGACTGAGTGGCTCCGGTATAGTTCAACACTTTTTTATTAATAATTTTTTATTACAAATGCTAATTTATCTATGTAACTTATACGCATACATGCATATGAGTTACATAGCTAGGCATTAATAAAAAAGTGTTGAACTATACCGGAGCCACTCAGTCGAAATGCCAGTGGCTTGCACGGGAAAAGAGCGTGCATCTGCAGCTCGAAATCACGTGCGCGTTCGTACCGTTTTTTTTTTGCTGTCTACGAACGTTGTTTTGCGCTCCCACCACGCACACTGTTTTTGCCAGCAGCACTGCACCAACTTTAGCTGTGACAGAATTTCTCCGTGTAAACAAATGCTCGACAGTATGCCTAGAAAATTAGAAACTGATTATTCAAAATGAGGAATTTGTTTGAAAAATAAAATGTGCAATTTACCATTTAATAATGACAGATCAAGGGCTAAAGATGTTTTAGACATTGTACATGCCGATTCAAATAGACTTATAGTTTGACTGGTTTTAATGGCGAAGAATATTTTTTTAGTTTTTTCAATTATTACAGTAAAGTAGCTAAAAAGTATTGTATTAAATTAAAAGATTAAGTAAATAATTGTTTCGTTGACTATGTAAATTTAATTGAAAGTAAAACAAAAAAAAATTAAAAGAGTAAGATATGACAATAGAAAGGAATACATAAATAGGGATATCAGTAATTTTGCAAGCAAGAAAGGTATATCTATTGAACCGTGTCTACCTTATGTACACGAATTGAATGGAACGGCAGAAAAATGTAACAGGGGTATTATGGATATGTCTAGATGTTTCCTTGAAGGAGCAAGGGTTTAGAATAGATTTTGACAAGAAATAGTTTGAACAGCAGCATATATGAAAAATAGAATTATCAGAAATACTGTTAAAAAAAATTTACAATAACTTTTATTTGAGTATTAGTTGTTGACCTTGAATTAAATTTACATATAACATCTAGTTATTCCGCACACGCCTTACGCATCAGCCAGTCTCTGATGTAACTCTGAATCTACTTATACGATCTACACAGTTGAAAAGTTGTTTTTGTGCAGAAACTTGTGCACAGAATTTTTAGTGCTGTGGTTACAAGTATTTTTCATTTATAAGTAGAGATGTGAACGTAAAAGTATGTTCTTTGAGCTGCAGCACTAAATAAAATATGTGCTAAAAAGTACAAACCTTGCCATAAGACATCAGGAAGTTATTTATAAATTAAACACCATCCCATCAATTATCAAGCTAAATTCCTTTTCACTTTTTCCAGGCCACGAGTTTTGAGGCCACGGTCAACCAGGGAATTAAAAAATAAGAAAAATCACAACTTCCAGTTGAATTTTTTCCCAATATTATTTAAGAGTAACAATTGTAAAGAGTCAACTCTAAATGAAAAATTACGCTAGCACATTTTCTTACAAAATTTGTTGTACAGAAAAATTGTCATAGTCATCATCATAGACACAATGGAAAAACTACGATCGAATAATTATTTCAAGTAAAAATTGAACATATATGTACGGAACAAAACCTTACAACAAAGCAACAAGTAACACGAGTACAGCAAAGATAAATATCAAACGCACGTGTCATATACATATGTGCATTAAATTTTTTCACACGGTCACGCGTGCAGCAAAATAATATTTTATAAATAATCTCGACACAAGCAGCACAAAGTGGAACGATAAGATGTTTTTTATGTGAATTTTTTTTCTCACGCATAAATTTCTTGGAGATATGAAGAAGATGCTGATAGCTAGGCAGCCAGACTAACCAGACGCAAGCGGTTTTTATAGCTTTCATCTTTAATTAATGTAGAATCGATTATCCGCCAGAAACATAAAATTTCTAATTTCGTCTGATTTGAATATCGACGATGACTCAATTCGACATACTCCCAGTGATTTTAATCTTTAGTTTAGTTTTTCCTCTAATTAACATTCCAACATACACGTTAGTGGAAAACCATGTAATTGTATGTTTTTTTTTTTTTTTTTTTTTTTTTTTTTTTTCTTTTTTAACAAGGTATGCTGACAGTACTGTGTTACTAATATATATGCCAACACGGAATTTTTTTACCTCTCGACAGTCAGTTAAAAAATACAATTACACGTACACATTAAGATGTCAGTTATTTATTAAATNAAACATCTTTTTAAATTATGTTTGGGGAAAAGCCTCGTTAAAAAAATTTAAAAATTTATGGAAGTCAAGTTTTTGGGAGAATACCAGAGAAAAAAGAAATTCAAAATGAAAGAAAAAAGCTTACTTAGGAATTTTGTTTGATTATGAAAATGTTGGTTATAGAGTTCTGGTATGTAATAAAGTAGTAGTTGCAAGACATGTCAATATCATCAAAGATGGTACAGATTAAATTTGTTGAAAATCAGAAAATGACATCGTAAAAATTAGTTTAAATGAACACAAGGTTGAAAACACACATGGCGATTTAAATACAAAAGGCAACGATGAAAATAAACATTTTAATTTAAGACGGTTAACTATGGAAAAAATAGAGCCTGGTAGATACGGAGATAAAAATTTTGTAAGTAGTAAAGTTATTTATGTTAATAATATAAATGCTTATTATTATGTTAATAATAGTCATGAGTCTAAAACGTGGAAAACCGCAATGGATAAGGAAATGTATGGTAAAAACAAAAATAAGACTTGGATTTTTGGAAATAAACGAAACAATAAAAAAGCTTTAGATTGAAAATGTTTTTATATGTACAAAGCCAATGATATTTTCAAGACTAGATTAGTTGTTAGAGGTTATCAACAAAATAATTTAATATATGATATTTATTTACCAGTTGTAAGAATTTAAAATTTTAAAAATTTTACTTACTTATTATTGTCAAAATAGTTCTATTATTGAACAGATGGATGTCGAAACAGCGTTTTTAAATAGAAAGGTAAAATCTGGAGTATATGTGAAACAGCCACAAAGCTATGAGGATGGCTGTAATTAGGTATTACTATAATATGAAGCATTGTATGGATTAAGAGAATGCCCAAGAGCTTGGTATAAGTATTTTGATACTTATTTAAAAAATTTGAATTTTAAAAGAAGCGAAAATGATTGCTGCTTATTTATTTTAAATGACAAAAATGATAATGTATATTTAATTTTTGTTGTGGATGACTTATTAATGTGCTGTAAAAATAAGAAACAGTTGAATTTTGATAAAAGATTATTGTGTAAAAGGTTTGAAATGAAAGATTTAGGTAGAATAAGTACTGATTGATGTATTAGCATCAATTATGACTATAACAATAGAAAAATGACACTTGATCAGAAAAACTATATTAAAACATTAGCTAAGAATTATGATTTTGAAAATTTAAAATTGTATGCAGCTCCTATGGTGCAAAATTTGAAATTAGAAGCCGCGCAATCAGTGTGTGATGATATAAGTTTAGAAAGTCAAGTGGAGCTCTCTTGTATGTAAGGGCGAGTATTAGACCTGACATTAGCTTTAGAGTAAATTATTTCAGTAGATTTCTAAATAGTTATGATAAAACACAATTTTAATATGATTTAGAAATTTTAAAATATTTTTTTTAGCAAAGGATTTGCAATTACTTTATTAATAGAGAAGTAATAATAATACTACTGATTGCTTTTTCGATGCTGATTGGGCTGGTGATATAATTGAGAGAGAATCAACGATAGGCTATGTAATAAGAATGTATGGAATTGCAATTTATTGGAACTCTAGAAAACAGAATAACGTTACAAAATCATCAACAGAAGCTTAGTCTGTAGCGTTGTCTGAGTGTGTGAGTGAATAAAAAGTTATAAAAGATTTATTGTCTGATTTAAATATTGAAGTTTGCAATCCAATTAAAATATGTGAAGATAATTATGGTGCGATAAGTATAGCTAGGTTTAAAAAATTTCACTTAAAAATCGAAGTACATTGAAACTTATTATCACTTTGTAAACGAAAGTTATGTGAAGTACCTAATTGATATTGTAAAAGTTGATTCAGAAGAAACTATAGCAGATATTTTCACCAAAAATTTAGGCAGAAATAAGTTCGAAAGATTTAGAAATATGTTGAATGTTAAGTAGTTTAAGATACCAAAATTGTAATTGTAATATAAATATAAAAAGACATGTTAGAATATGAGTAAATTTATACTAAATATGTAATTAGTGACATCTATTATGAGGCACAAGTACTATGAGTGCAACATCATTTACATGCGTACTTTGTACAGTAATACAGGAAAGGAAAACAGAATATGGCCGTTGCAGCGCACGCACACTCTCGTAGAGTCTCTCGGTACAATAAGACAGGAAATCTTGTAATATTAGTTGATTTTTATTACTATTGTTAAATATATCAATTTAAGTGTTAACAAGTGTAATATTGTTGATCCACTACCTTCTAGTACATTAATTAAACGTGGTAGCCATAGATAGAATAATTTCATGACTTGATAAAGACTCTGCAAGAACTGAACGTTGAAAATATTTCTTTTAATCAGTGGCTCATGATTGACAGGTACAGCGTTATGATTTTAGTTGAATGATTTTCCAATCTTTTAAAATTTTTTCAAAACCAAATTCTTCTTCTAGATGTCAGTCACTTTATCAAACTAGAGGTGTTGAGAATTAAAAAAAATATATTTGAGTTCAGCTTCCAGAAGATTTGAAACATCATTCAATTGCTGAAACGAAATGAAAGTTTTTAAATAAATTAAAAAATTCACGTGGCTATGGAGAATTTTTAGTCATCAAGAGGCCTCCGGTATTTGAAAACTTCAAACTCGCCACATACGTAGCAAAACACATCAAAACTTTTGTCATACACGTGTAAGACATTTCTTGCAGCATTACACTCTACAGAGGCCCAGTCACCCACCAATTTAGAGAGAATGTAGAGAGCTGCGGTTGCATGGTGAAGTTTCCAAATAGTTAAAGAGTTGTTAGACAATTTCAAACAATTGGGTTGATTGATGAGTCTCAAATTACACTTTTTACATTCTCACCTTGACTATTTCCCAGAAGACCTTGGAGATTACAGCGAAGAGCAAGGAGAAAGATTCCATCAAGATATAAGTGAAATGGAAAATCGACATCAAGGAAGATGGGATATCAACATGATGGTTGATTTCTGTTGGACATTGAAGAGAGAAACAACTCAAGAGAGGAATAAGAGAAAGAGAAACCCGCTTTATAGGTCGTTCGAAGAAAAAAAAGTTCGCTACAATAGGAAGAAAGTGTGAGAGCAACATCAACGAAAACATGATTTACATGTGCAGACCTATTTTGCTTTATTTTAAATCCATGATCCTCATACTCGACACTTGTTACTCCTTATATTGGCCGTTTTTTCACATCATTTTTCGACGTACAAGAAGAACATATTTCGAAAAGATTTGAAAAAAGTTTTTTTAGTTTTTTAACGCTCACAAACGCAATTTCCTTCTGTTAGTGCGATTTCCTCGGAATTTTGAAAGTTTTGGAGCTAAACGAATCTCTAACCTCAACTCCGTGACAAATAAAACATGACAATTGGACAAAATCTGCATGAAGTCTTTTTTTATACTCAGCTATTTTTGAATGTTTTAAGAGCTGAAAATATGATTTCTTACGATTTTCGGCTATTTTCTGCAGTTTTTTGCGATTTACTCGAAATTTTGAGGGTGTACGGGTCAAACGGACCTCAGATTCGGATTCAGCGCGTCAAAATACTTAGAGATAAGTGGGTCTGTTTAAAAGTACAGTCCATTTATTTTTGTGTGCCAGTGTTATTAAAAAATGAATTATTGTTGATTATAAACAATAATGAAATAACGTTATTTGTATTCAAAAATTGTATCAATCATTTGTAAGATATGTTTTTTAAAATTTTAGTTAAAAAGTAGGCACCAGTACGCAGTTGATTGGCACTAAACTCTGGCCTAGAGCTTTACCTCTATACGACAACATTCAAACCTCCGTAACTTTTTCTTAAAATGAGTGCACTGAAATCTTCTTGTGCGAACGTTTCGTACACACTTCACAAAATGGAAATGTAAAAAAAACAACGACCAGAAGTTATTCAAATTATTAATTATTTATAAAAAAATTGAATTTGTATAAATAATTTAGTTTTTTTAAGAAAAATCTTATTGCAATCTATTCTTTGATCCTTCCTTAACACATGAATGAAATTTCGTAAACATTCATAATTTTTTCGCTAAGAAATTGCAATTAGAAAAAAAAGGCTTCAAAACTCATTTACTAATAACTTTGTTGTATAACCGAATTCCGAAAAAAATACATTGTTCATTTCATACTAAACAATAAAAATAACCAGAAACCTGTTTAAAACTGCACACTTTTGTTTTAGGTGGCCCACTTTATAAGTTTTATTTAATCTTGTTTAAATTTACCTTATATTTCCGAGAGTAATATTTTTTTTATAATCCTACCTATATCCTCTCCCCAACTTAAATAACTTAATTCGATCTATATAACTATTAACAAATGCAAAGTGAACAAGACTAACAACAGTTTAGCATAACAACAATGTACGAAATAGGTAAGTTTGTAAAAAGAATATTTAATAAGAATCAGCCTTAGTATGCCACAGTCGGTACTTAAGATAATCTGAAGTAGACTAAATTAGCATAGAATTTATGTTTTAGACGGTACGTAGAACTTTATTTTGATGTGACGCTATTTTATATGGAGAAAAAAATACTGACGTGGAATATGTACTCTTTTTAAGGTAGGATTCAAGTCTTACATCGGAGGTACTATTCAGCACTTCAAACAGTATGATCTAACTGATATACAGCTGTAATAAATCATTCCTAAAGCAGACCCGCTTCTACACTACTCCATCACTTTCTTTCCCTTTTTCTTTCTCCCTTAATTTTTTTTTGTAGTCAGAGCTTATCACTAAATAAAACTTTTTAATAGTGATTTAAGACAAGCACGTGACTTAGAACTAGTAGAATTTTTTATCTATAAACATTAGACTAGGTCAGAATATGACAATTAAAAATTCTTGTAATCAGTCCCCACCACCAGAACCAAACTTTTTTCTTGAACATCGAAATAAGTTGTTGAATAATTGTTATAAAAAAAATGTAAACGTATTCTAAAGAATTTTTACCTTAATAACATATTTATAGGCTTTCATGAGTATTCAAGATTTACATATTAATTTTACATGTTTCTTCTATAAGTTACATTTTTCATACAATTTGTCTTAGCTACAGAAAAAACTGTACCAACATGGAGGGAAGAGTTATGCATATTTCTCATGGCGTATGCGCAAAAAATCCACGATAAGAGAACACTAGCGTTGAAGGCATCAAGCTATATGCTTTCGTGGCAATGCAATTTATACTCTATTCGCATAGACTGTAACAGTGGATTACGGTCATAAAACTTTTGGTACGTTCTCATTTTAGCTACAGCCAATATCCATAGTGTACCGTGCACCGAACGCATGGCTTATGGACGAGGACGGAACGCACGAACCGGCATGTTACGCTTATATGTAATATACAACCTTACTACATACCAGTCGATGCTTTAAACGCATGAGCTGCAACCGTGGAGAAATCTTAGAGGCATTGGTTTTTTTTTATCACCCTCTTGCGTTTGGTCACTGCTCTTCCTATGGCTGTATATATATGTACGACTGATTATGCCGCAACTTGTTGCTCAAACAACATTACAAGCCCTGATGCACGTACTGAGGTAAAATATATAAATATAAAGATCATAATTTATGTAACAAGTTACGTTCTTTCTGTTAAAATCATAAAAAACAACGTTGATAGTTGTTTTGGTAGTCAAATTCGCAAAAAGAAGTTGAAAATGTCCTTTGCATGCACAGTCACTTTTTTATATTTTCACATGCATGTAAAGAGTATATGTAGAAATATTAACGATTTCAGATGTTAAAGATGCCAAACAATCATTTTACGCCTTTAATACACGCATAAAAAGCGCTTTAGCCCTCACTTAGCTTAGGACAAGAAGAAGAAAACAGCTATGAATTATAAAATGTATGTATAATATTTATTACAGTATTAAAACATAATAACTGTGATAATCAATTGTAATTTTGTGTGTCATAAAATAAACTGCACCTGCTTAGCGTGATAAGTATATATATACGTTGGAAATTCCATTTATTTTACAAATATTATCGAGTTGCTATGTATATTATTTCATTCATAACAAAATTTAAGCAGTGTGCTGTTCTAACCACGAGGTTAATATTAATTAACATAAGAGGATCATGATTTAAAGTATACAGAATAAGAATAATAATAATCATTTAAATATAACACACGTGTGTCTCTAGCTTGAAAATATATATATCTTCCACGCACATGAAAATTTTTGTCATCATGCCAAATTTGGGATCATTATCCATTATTTCAAATACAAAAATACTTTCTACAGTAAATAGTTGTCCAAGAATAAGTACTGATTCAAATTTTTTTATCGATTGAACCAAAAAAACTAAAAATTGACTGTGCATGCAAAAGACATTTTCAACTGTTTTGCAAATTTGACTATCAAAACAACTATAAACGTTGTTTTTTATGTTTTTAACAGAAGGAACGTAACTTATTACATAAACAATGACCTATACATTTATATACTTAACCTTAGTACGTGCATCAGGGCTGGGAACATCATTTGAGCAACAAGTTCCGGCATAATAAGTCATACATATATATACAGACACAGGGAGAGCAGCGACAAAACGCAAGAGGGAGATAAAAAAAAAACCAATAACTCTACAGGATTTCTCCACGGTTGCAGCGCATACGTTTAGAGCATCAACTGCTATGTAGTAAGGCTGCATGTTACATATGAGCGTACCATGCTGGTTCGTGCATTTTATCCTCGATTACAGTCCATGCGTTTGGGACGCGGTACACTATGGATATAGGCTGCAGCTAAAATGAGAGCGTACCAACAGTTTTATGACCGTAATAAACTGTTAAAGTCTGTGCGCACGGAGCATAGATTGAACTGACACGAAAGCTGCGGAAGGACCATGCGAACGTCAAGCGACATCGAGGTCGTCTTGTTGAAGTGTGTGCTCATTAGAAAGTAAAGTGTATAGTGTCGTTACGCACTATTAATAGCACATGGCACGCGCAATAGCCTTTAGCCATTGTGACAACACCTCCAATTTAGTGTTTGCTATAAATTTAATACGCTGGTTCACTATACTTTCGTAGGTGCTGTACTCATACGTACACACACATGTAGAGCGCGGCTCTCTCATAGCCATTATGTCCGCCATCTTTTGATCGACGATTCTCTTTACTTTCGTAGGTGCTGTACTCATACGTACACACACATGTAGAGCGCGGCTCTGTCATAGCTATTATATCCGCCATCTTTTGATCGACGATTCTCTTTAGTTTACGTTGGTGTTGTACTCACATGTACACACACATGGAGCGCAGCTCTCTCACCGCCTGTGTATCAGCCATTTCGTGACTTAGTTCTTTCTTTCTAGTACGTCATTTCTTAGCCTACGGTGGAGTAATAGCTCACCATCACTACAATTGCTGCAGGCAGGCCACGCCTGCTCCACCAGCTAATCAATCCTACGTCGCCTGCTTGAGCGGCAGGCCCTCTACACCTGTAGCAGGCTGTCCATGCCTGCCCCATCCGCAAGTCAACTTCGCCTGCTTGAGCTGCAGGCCCTCTACACCTGTAGCAGGCTGTCCATGCCTGCCCCATCCGCAAGTTGAAGTCACCTGCTTGAGCTGCAGGCCCTCTACACCTTAGCAGGCCATCCACGCCTGTCCCAGCTGCTGTCCACATCGGTGCCTGCTAGTACAGCAAGCCATTCTCGACGCACGCTCTTGCAGTCTTCTGCGGGCCACTTATGTCTGCTGCCGGAGCTGCAGTATAGAATTCTTGTGCTAGTAGAGACTTTAAGTTTTAGATTAAGATCTTGGATTTAGTTTTCAAGTTTCGCGTTCAAAAATTAGTGTGCCGTTTACGAATATGGAGGATCTTTATACCGCACAGACTAAATTGCACAAAAGGATTAGCAATTGCTTTGAAAACTTTAAGAAATCAGGTAGTGAAAGGATGTCTCGTGGTAGAGCAGAAGCTATGGTACAGGCTTTGGAAGATTATTTAGAAAGACTTCGTAAAAATCATCAAGACATTCTTACACTTACTGATTTAGATTATAAGCATTTATATTTTACTAGCGAACTTTTTGATATGACTGAGAACGCGTACTATTCAGTAAAGGGAGATTTTGCCGAGTACATTAGATGTCTCCCTTCTGAAAACCCCCCGCCCGCTCCGGACCCAAATCCCACTTTGGTAGTTCCGCCCATTGGTAATTCTTACCTCTTAAGAATCGAACTTCCTAAGTTTACTGGTGAATACTCTGATTGGGAGAATTTTCGGGATACCTTTAGGTCTTTGGTGCATCGGAAGGAAAACATCGATAATATTATTAAATTCCATCAATTACGTACTCATTTAGGTGGTGAGGCCTTAGACTTAATCAAATCCATTCGTTTAGCAGAAGATCAATACTCTACAGCTTGGCAAACTCTCATCGAATATTATGATAGTCATCGTCGTATAGTTAATAGCTATTTTTTTAGTATTATGAATTGTAAGGCTATGAAATCTGAGTCGGGTACCGAGCTTAAACGGATTTATAAAGAAATGTTGAATCCTATGGATTCACTTCAAGCTATGGGCCGTGACTTAGGAAGTAGCGATCTTTATATTACTCTAGTAGTTAGTAGGTTTGATGCTTCTACAAATAAAGATTGGCAAAAGTTTCTTGGTAGTGAGTCCCAACCTTCTACTCTAACTCAATTAAGGCAGTTCCTAAATTCTCAAATCATAACATTAGAGGCTTGTGAGAATTTATCAATTAAACCTTAACTTAGCAAAGTTAGTAGTAAATTACCTATTGTAGCTTCTCATCAGTCAAACCTCGATAGTGAATTAGTAGCTAGCAATGTTACTTCTTTATGTTAAAATTTTATGTTAAAATGATGTTAAAATTTCATGTTTGCAACGTTGGAAGTTAATAACTCAACTTTCTCAGCATTTTTGCGGATTTTACGGATGAATGAGGATTTGTAGTTAGATTATCAATCTTCCTTCTCCTATCGAAGCAAAGGAGGGGAAATGTTCAATATTGAGGTCCTAAGAGTTAAGTTTACGCGCTTGATTAAATCTACCAATCAGTCACTAGTACGCCGAGTTTCAAGACAACCAATCGCAATGCGCCGCGTCTCTTTAGTTAGACAATAGCTGTGTAAAGTAAGCAGCGGCTTGCTCTTCAGATGTAGTTGCGCGATGTAATAGCCAGTTCGTACTCGGTCGTTGAGCAAGGTGCACGAACCTTTGCATGAGGACACACATACGCCTCTTTTCAAAGTTTTACAAGCGCATTTTAACGATCAATTTACTGCCGTTCTTTATAACTCGATTACTCCTATTACTTCTCGTTTCGATTGTTCCGAATCTTTACCCCAGAAAAGTAAAGTGTTTGTATCAAAAATATTAATTTGGTGCTTCTATTCAATAAATACATTTCAGAATGTTAAATACAAAATCAGTCTAATTTACTTAACATAGAATACTTTGGTTCCGTTTGTTGATAAATATTCTTTATAAAAGCTACGATAAGTTTTCTTAACAAGCAAAATACCCAAGGAATCACATGATTTCAATTGCCAAAGCAAGGATCCCTCGCATTGTTCTTGTCTTTAGGGCGTAAGAGCCCTGTGAAGTGATGCATTCGTTGTTATTCTCCATTTCCAGCTTTTTAATTTAGCTACCTATTTCTATATATAAAGTTGGAAAAAGACAAAATAGATTAATTGCAAAAAAGTGGCACTGTCTGTGTAACTCTATGAAAATGTGGGAAGCGGTATAATAGTCAAAGTAAAAGACACCTGATATATGGCCGCCTTAGTAAATACGAACAAATATAAAGTTTGTATATAAACACACTGTATATAAAGTTTTTACTGTGAGTGTGGCGATTCTTAATTAAGAACGTAATCAATGCAAACGAAAAATTTCTGAAATGATTTTTATTACATTCTTATATTACAATATTAATAAGCAATTGGACACAAAAAAAATTAGTAACACATACGAAAGCTTTTTACATGAAATCGATAATGTAATAAATACTAAAACGTAATTTGATTTTGATTTTTACTCACTGCATATTCTATAACTTTTCACACTCAACTACTAAATATTTTTTGCATCCTCTCAAATGTGATACTTTCTCTGAGTCACCTCCCTCGTGTAGACTTCCAGTTTATTGACCCTGACTTGTGTTTTTTCCCGTTTATGTGACAACAAACATACGATAGTCCTCTTTTTTACTTTTAAAAGATGGCGTTCTTGTGCAAGTTTCTACGTATTGACTTGTTCAATTTAGGATTATTTATGTATTCTTTGCGGTAATGCATAGTTTGTAAAAGCGCTAACATTTTTCAAGTTTTTTATCAACATAAGAATACAAATAAATTTTCTACTTATTCAAAAATCTGAAAGATTTAAGAGATTACTGTGAGGGTACAATAAAAAGCTGATTCCTCACGTAATTGATTCTTTATTTGTAAATTTTGATGCTGCTGTTCTAATCTCGATAAATTTTCTGCGTCAGTTTCTTGACGCTTAAAATTGTATTCATTAGATACATTTGAAGTTTTCCTTCCAATTCACCCTCTTGCGACTTTTGGCATGCTTAAGACTTTTTGACCCCTAAAGGCTGTTTTCCGTCAACTTTGTTAAAATCTAATATATTTGTTGGCAAGGTAGTTCGACGTCCGATGGCCCTAAAAAAGACCAGTGAGCTTTTTAAGTCAACTCTTTCTTGACTGAAGTTAACAGATATTGTGACTGCTTGGATACCTCAGGGTAATCTTCTCTGGCCTACTGTTGAAGCCATGAACTGATTGGAAGAAAAATTACAAAGTCCGAAGCTTTGGAGCTAGTTGTAGAGATCTTTCCCAACGTCTCCTGGTATAATGTCGAAGACGTTGGTGTCTAAAGCACCTTTCTTTTGCGAATTCAGTTGTCGTAGTGATCTAAGGTGGAGGGATTGGTTCGTGATGCTTGCCCGTTGGAGACTGTTCCGTTGGCTCCAGTTTTTTTTTCCCTTTATAGCTGTTAGGTTCGCCCAACGCAGACCTTGAAGAGGATCGGTGATTCCTGGTTGAATGCTCAGAGTCGAGAGGGTAATATAGGGTCGTCGGTCACTGGGGTTCCCTGCCTTGCGAAGAACAACTCCGCTCATAACATCTGCCAGTGAATGACTGAGTTTGTTTAACAGTGGCCGTCTTTAGTTAACATAGTCTTTTAGTCGACGAATCGCTTTCGGAAATAGTAGTAAAAATGTGTTTATTGGCAAGGTAGTTTAGACTTAGGTGGCCCTTAAAAGAACCGATGAAATTGATGGTTAAGTAGGGAACGTAAATACTTATAATGGCTCTGAAAAGGGCCAGTGGTGAAACTTGGAGGTATTCCTTGGTATTATTCTTGATAATGAAAAGCTGGCTGCGGGTAGCTTTGACTCTACCCTTGAAGTCTGTGTACGGAAACCGTGATAAAAGGAGGTACGCCCGTGTGCCACTGACCAAAGAATATCTCGTCTTTAGGTCGTTCCCCGGATAACCAACCGCTCATCGTTAGTCGAGAAAGTGGGCCTTGAGAATACCTTCTCTGTGGGTATGCCGTTGGGATGACCACTAAGAAGGAAGCTGTTGGGGCTGCCCGTGCTCCTCAGGACTGTTTTCCGTGACTTACATTAGTAGTAAACAATTCTCTGACGGCACCAGGCCTGATGATGAAACGGCCACATGACGCTGAAGTGTTGGAGTAGGTTGTGCTCCGGCTAGACACGTCTCCTCGTATTCAGCCGGAGACATTATCGGTTTGAATAATTTTCCATTGGTGGTACTCGTCAATCGTGGAGGATCAGGGTCAAAGTAGACCTAGGTTATTTTGCCATTGAAGAAGAGTGTCGTCGGTAACCAGGATACCCAGCTGCACGACTATCATCTACATTCTCGATGCAGCTCGATGAACTGCCGGTAGACGACAGCAGAAATATTGGAGACGCTCCGGCTTATTATAACCACACTTATTTAAATATGTTGTAGGTAGCTTAAATTTTATGTCGATGCCACCTAGCGGATCCTACTGAACTAAAGTGAAAAGCTAGAGTATTTTTACGAAACTTTGAGCTTATTTATTGCTATTGTTATTAAATTTTTCAAGATAAAAACTATACTAAAACTATCCAGGAAGTGTCAAGAATCAGTATGCAAAATTTCAGCAAAATCGGTTCAGTAGTTTTCGCGGTTAGCGATTACAACGGTTTTAGCGACTTTGCTTTATATATTAGTAAGATAGAACAATTTTTGAATAATATTATCGATTTTATACATATATTTATTATTTAGCAAACTGTGCAATAAGATTGAGTACAAATCAATACTTTTGCAAATGTACAAAAATTAAAATTGTTTTTGTTAATTTTTCGTTAAATAACTTTAATCATTTCTTTTGAAACAATATTTTCTATTTCCAAATAATGATTACTTTTTATTTTTTAATTATATTTAAGTATAAACTCCATTTTTATTTATGCACCTTGATAACACAATGCATAATCAACTATGCAAAAGCAATGGTTTTTTCAAATATTATCTAATATTATTAGGACTTTGACCTTCAGGTTTATTGATAGTCATGATAAACGCTAAGACTAAAAGAAATTGTTTTTTGTATGAAAGAAAAGGTAATGATATAGAATTTTCTATATTCAGAGTTATGTTTGGTATGAAACCTTTCTAATAAGTTTCTTCTTTGGTTGTAATTTTTACTTTAATATTGTATTAAAGTCAGTTGTAATTTGTTATCTTGTAGCGTTACATAAGCCATCAACTATACTCAAATTTCTTATCAACGTAACAATTGGTCTAATTTTTACATTAAGGTCATGCGGAGGCAAGGCTTCATAATCTTTGCTGTGGAATGGTTTGATTTCTCCTTTTACATGATTTAAAAATTTATTATTTGAAAAGTAAGTGTATTCGTTATGAAAAGTAAGTATAACTATTAATTGCAAAGTTAATATCTTTACCAAAAATATCGGAACAAACATTATCTGTTTTCTATTTATTTGGCACTTGCAATGATTTAATTTTTTCTTTTTAATATTAATAATAAGTTTGAAAATATTTTGTCAACTGAACAAACATCGATATCAAGTTTAAGAATACGAAAAAATGATCAAAGATATGATGATATAATACTTTTTTGTATAATCATTCTTCTACTACTATTTTCAAAAACTAGAAGAGTGTGTCTTAAATCTTCTCCTGAAACAATCAATTTATTACTAAAGTAGATATTTATATGACATAAATCACGTACTGTTCTTTCAACTATTCCTAAGGCTTTTTTTGGACCACACAAGCCTCATCCTTTATCCTATACGATAAAATCTACAACCTCGCCTTTTTTAAGATTCAAATTCCAAGAACTAACTTTCTATATTGTTTAAGTTTACTAGTGAACCTAATTTTGTTGGGCTAGTTATTCTTTTTGGAAGTAATATAATGTTACACCAGTCTATGCCATATTTGTAATTTTGTTTTAACGAGAAATAAAACAATAAATTAACGTTTTAAAGTGAAAGGTTTTTTTCTAAACCTTCTGGGCCATCAATAAAAAAATTTTTTTTTGTTAACATATACTTTTGAAAATCGTGATTTGATCTTCATTCAATTTATCATACATTAAATTAAACTTAAGCTTTACCCAGATGCGTAAGTTCCCCTCCCCTTATCACTTTGAGAACGAACTGACCACCGTAATTCTTTTTTATTTTCCTTCTTCTCTTTTCTTTTGTGCCCCTTTTGTTTTCTAGGGAAGTAATCCTAACGGCCAAGTCCCGTGCGATAGTTATAACTTTGTTTTCACAAGGAATAAAATAACAAATTAACGTTTTAAAGTAAAATGTTTTTTTCTGAACCTCCTGGGCCATCAATAAAATTTTTTTTTTTTGTTAACATACACTTTTGAAAATCGTGATTTGATTTTTATTTAATTTATCGTACATTGAATTAAACTTAAGCTTAACCCAGATGCGTAAGTGCCCCTCCTCTTATCACTTTGAGAAAAAACTGATCACCGTAATTCTTTGTTATTTTCCTTCTTCCCTTTTCTTTTATGCCCTTTTTTTTCTACGGAAGTTATCCTAACGGACAAGTCATTTGCGGGGAGGTTAGTTTTTAGTCAGTAGGCACAACGAGTGAATCTGACACTACCGTCGGAATAGCCAGGGTGTCTATAAAGATTTAGCCCTTTTTGCTCCACAAAAAAAAAAAAAAAAAAAAAAAAAAATTGAATTAAACATTTGACTACGAAAAATGGTTTCTTCCATATTACGGTTTTCTTTGATATCAGTTTTTGTTGGTGTGAGTAAATTATCATCTCAACATTCCTCGGCGTTCACTCCAGAGCCCCTCCCCTCCACCACAAAATAAGAAGTTCTCTTGTTTTTTTCTTAACTTCAACAGGTACGGTTTTTCGATCAGCTTTTTACAACCGTTGTTACTGTTTAAAGACGACCTATGGTCGTCTCACTCGATTCTTGCAGTCTACGAACCCCACAGCCCACCCGTACCATCTTTTTTTTCAAACTGTTTGAAAGGCCAATCAACGAACTTTTCATTTGCCAATGATAATTATGAATAACCTTCTTTCAAATTAACATATAGATATTATAAACAATGCAAATTTTTTTTAAAACAAGTTTTTACGCTACTTCTAATTATAGTTATGAGATTTTCAGTTTTGTAACTTATTAAAAATTAATAGTATCATACAAATGTCTTTTATGACATGTTATAATTACGTGCTAGTCTCATATATTGCTGCACTTCTATAACTGTTTCTGACACAGGGATACTTTTGCAAAAAAATCTCTCCATTTAGTACTTAATTTGTTTCCAAAATCAATGTTTGTATTATATAGATCACAAAAAGTCTCATCGACAATTTTTGAGGGTCTATCTGAAATCATGCAGGCCTACTATGTATTTATATACTAAATGAAGAAATTAACTTTCCGTAATCTTTCTTTATCGAGTTTGTCTCTAAAAATAAGTTTTCTGTATTGTTCAAGTCAAAAAGTGAATTGTAAAGTTCTGTAGTGATTGCATGTGAAAACAATATGAATACGATGGTATAACAAGCTGTTGATAAAATGTTTTCACCTTGGGTGATAAAGTAACTAACATTTGTAAAAAAAAAGTTTTTTCTGGTCCTCCAGGTCCATCAATTAAAAATTTTTAAGTTTACTCACTTATAACTACAAAAACATTTTTTTTATCATTATTTAACTGAAGATACATTGAATTTGTTTTACTCGATCACGTCACAATTTTTATTACCTTAAAATTTGGCCCAAAAACTTTAAAATTCATCGAAAAAAAAAAAAAAAAAAGAAAAAAAAAACCATCGAAACAGAATCAGACAACATTTATTATTGGTTTTCTGTGGTCGCTAAATACGAATTTGACCTCTGTTTACGCTATCATGTCAAAATTTTTAATAACCTCAAAATTTGGCCCAAAACCCTTAAAATGCACAAAAAAAACAATCGGAATAAGATAATACTACACTTACCATTGGGAAGATGTCTGTACCACGTGCCATGGCTACATATATATATATGAGAGGAAGAGCAATACAAGCCTTATGGGAGAAATCAAGTTTTTGTTTGTTTTCGTGGTGGAGAAGGTGTTGAACACAAAAAGTTTCCGGGTACATATTTTCAACATTGTAAGAGTTAAGTTCTTATATTTTTTATATGATGAAATCGTTGATTAAGGCCGAAAACATCTTTTTAAAAGTACGAAGTACAGTATA
Organism: Copidosoma floridanum; assembly: GCF_000648655.2. Next base: position 90,656 of record NW_019379644.1, read on the forward strand.
GTCTAACATTAAGCTGCTCGTTTATCTCTGAGCAGGGGCAACAGCAACAGCAGCAGCAGGAACGAATAGCTCAACGTAGAGTTAATTGTACTTACTAACTATACTAAAAAATATGTAATCCAATAACTTTTTGTATTCAACACCTTTTTCACCACAAAAACAATAAAAACTTAATTTTTCCCATAAGGCCTGTACTACTTTTCCTCTTATTATTACATATATATCGCAATTTCACGTGGTACAGGCATATTCTCAATAGATTTCTAGGGTCGCTGAATACGAATCAGACCTCTATTTTACTCCATCACGTCACAGGTTTTTATAACCTAAAAATTTTTCCCAAAAAAATTAAAATTCCCCTTGAAAAAAAAAAAAAAAAAAAACCATTGGTAACCAGATAAGACAACATTTACTACAGATTTAGACGGTCGCTAAATTCGAATCTGATCTCTATTTTATCCCATCATGTTACGATTTCTCGTAAACTCAAAATTTGACCTTAAAATATAGTAATTTCCGTAAAAAAATAAAAAAAAAATAATAATAAAAGATTAGTTATTAGATTAGATTACATTTACTAAGATTTTTGGGGTCACTGAACTCGATTCTGACAATTACTTTATCTTATTACGTTACAATCCTTCATAACCTTAAAATTTGGCCCAAAAATCTTACTCTTTTAAGGAGGTTTGAAAGAAAAGTTAAAAATGAAGGAAAGTACCAAAAAAACGTACGTTATGTTTGGGCATGTAAGGAGTGCACATGAATTTTTTCAGATTTTTCACGAGGGGAAATTTTCGAGAAAAAAATTATGAAAAATTGATAGTTAAACACGGTCTGTTATGAGTGAGACAGGTTAGGTTTGCCTTCTAATTGAACTTAAGGTATATTCTAAATGTGTTGGAATGGAAAAAAAAACGTTTTCATAGATATTTTGGTATGAAAAAAAGATGCTTGATGAAAAAATGAAGCCTTGCTTGGAATTTTTCAAAAATATAAGCAGTTACAGTCGTACAGTTTCAAGTTTGTAGAGTGCAAGAGGAGGTGCGCGGTAAAGGGAGTCCAGATGCGCGAGCAAGGGGGACTCACTGTTCCTTGCCTCTCTGATTGATACTCCCAAACCTCCTTACAGAATAAATAAAATATTGAATTATAACACCGTTACGATAGGTTTATTGGGTCACTGCGTATAAATTTGATCTTAACTTTATCTTATCACGTCACCATTATCCGTAACCTCAAAAATTGTTTAAACATGTGTCGTGATCACATTGTGTCGATGCATCGTCTGGATTAACAGAATACGTAAGTGGCCGCCACTAACGAAAATATTTATTTTGTCTTACTAAGGTGCGTTATCTGAGGATCTTTTTCTAAACGTTTTGAAATAAATTGAATTAAAAAACTTCCATTGTCTTAAAAGAGGTACACACTTAGTACAGTAAGTACGTCATTCGGAACCCTTAGAACATTTTATTTTGAGTCAACACTTTCTGAAATATTTAAAAGTGTTACAAAACATACATCACCGTATTACAGTAAGACATTAGAATTTTTGTATAGGTATTGTTCAAAGCATTTACGTCTTGCGTGGGCCTGCATCCAGGGCACCTCCACGCGGTTACGGCGGGAAACGGAGTGAGTCCGCTATTCGGCAGAGTCCCTAAATCACCGCTTTTATGCCAGCATGGCAGACGCACGTAAGCGTTTTACGATCTAGAGAGATCTTGGAGCCTCAGTATCGGCGGCTGGTCAAGGTGCGAAATCAGGCCCCCAGACGTCGTTATCAAGTGACTGCAGCTTTCAAGAGGTGGGTACCTTCGAAGTACAAAGCCACAAGACCAAATATACAAACAACAAAGTGGACTTATACGCATCAGCATGCTGATCCCAATAAATCACACTCGTTTTGTTGCAAAAGGATCACACTAAAATAAAATACTACAAAGGGAACAAATCCCTGCTACGTCCTCGTCATTGTTTTTGGGTTCGGCTGAAAGTAGGCAAAAAGTCTAAAGTATCAGTCAATTTTACGTAAACATAAATATATCCACAAACTGGTATAAATAACTAATCTATACATTTTTTTAATGTTAATATCAGTTCATCTAACGAACAAGCGCGAATTCACAAAGATTCGAAAGTTTTCGCTCAATAACTTTACAATTTCAGGGATACGGGGTTATGAAGTTAACAGGTCATTATGTTTCTGGATTGGCAAGTTCAAAGATAACGAAGTATTGTGGTTCTGAGTTTAAGGGTAAAGTAGTCATAGTGATTTTCAGGCCAAATTTTGAGGTTATGCAAAACTGTGGCATGATACGATGAAATACAGGTCAGATTCGTATTCAGCGACCCCAAAAACCTACAGTAAATGTGGTCTGATTATATTTCGATTTTTTCTTTTTTTAGGTGAATTTTAAGGTCTCTGGGCCAAATTTTGAGATTATGAAAAATTTTAACGTGATGGAGTAAAACAGAGGTCAGATTCGTATTCAGCGACCCCAAAAACCTATTGTAAGTGTGGTTTGGTCCTATTTTACCTAAAAGAGAACACACGCACGACTTTGCTTTGTGAATGCGATATCTTTAATAAAGGTTTGAAACATAATAAATGTTGGTCATTTTCACTATCAACTCTTGACTAATCTCCTTCTCACGTAGCAGTCTACTTTAGTTGTGGGAGAGAAGTGAAAGAGATCTAGTTAATTATCGTACATTCACTAATAAATTATTACTACTATCATAAGTTACAATCGAAGAAAAAGATTCTCAATGTATTAGATCCATTCGTAACGTACAAAAAAAAATTGTCATGTATTTTTATAAATTAACGTTTCATAATGGGATACTCCTAGATTTAGCTTTATTTTACCTTCTATTTATTTTTATGCTGCTTAGGATAATTCAATTTTACAGAAGTACGAGAGTTTCAATTGGCTAAATCAAATCATACAAAATTTTTTAGAATCGATTTAAACTGTAAAAAAGTAATAACAAAAATAAAATATCAAGAGTTAGATAAGAGTGAAAGGCATACTAAAAAAATGGAAGTACTCTTACTTGGAAGGCGGCTCTTTTGAAAACTATATGAAAACGGCTTAGGTCTACATTTGAGATCTGGAAAAGGCTTAAAAGATATTAGCTATGCGTACTACAATCTCTGTAACTGTATTTATTTCACTCCACAAATTTACTATTGTTTCTGAGGATACATCACTTCAATTGTTTAATAGTACATTGATTTTTTCCTGTTCATCCAAAATGTAACTTTTTTTTTTCTGTAAAGTAGTAAGATTTACAGCCTCGTAAGATTGAATAGCTGATGCAACTTTGCACAATCTTTCATTTTCCAAGTCAAATTGACCATCTGTGGTGAGCTTATATTCGATTCCTCAAGGACCATGACTACCACCTTCCGACTTAGCTGATCCACGTCCGAATACGTTGATGCTCATTTTGATATTGAAATAAAATTAATAACGAAGCTCAATTTATAATACTAGATTTATCAAGCTCCTTAACGATTGACTTTATTTTATTAGTGTTAACGGGGATTACCAGTTGATTTTTCTGCCACTAGTAATCTTAGCCGATTGAGCAGTTCATCAGGGTCATCCCAGTAAACGTAATCCATTTGCGTGTTAAGCCCAGCAATTTTAAATGAAGGTATTGACCCAACCTTCTTCTTCATTTAGGTATGATAAAATAATGAGTCAATAATATTATTAAATTTGATTCTATTATATAGACGAATTGTCTTATTTTTATCAAATTTTCGACAAAGCAACTCCATCAATCCATCGGTCACTAAAAATCTTAGATCTTTTATTTGAATTTGATTATTTTTGAAATATATAGGCAAAGTACCAAGTACATGTTAACCGTTTTTTTTTTCTTATCCCATAAATTCAATCCAGTTCTGGCTCATTTCTATCAAGTATTTGTAAATATGGATTCATAGGTAAATGTTTATCAATGTCATAGGCTAAATCATCATCTTCGCTATTTTCAACAACGGTATCATAGTCTTTGATGAAATCATTCAAAGAAAAAGCATGTTCTCTATCATCACTGTTACTATTAGCTGATTGGAACATTGATATGTCAATTTTTTAAATTTTTGACTTAAAAGGGTTAAAGAATTTTTTAGGTAAAGATTCAGAGCAAAGTGGCACGTTTTTCACTTTCTTTGTGTCGTGGATAATTTTATGAAGCGGGTCAGTAACGGGCTTAGAAGTTTTCTCAGATTGCTTTTCAGAATATTCTCTTCTCAACTTTAACAATCGATGCTTACATCTCACAGCTTCTATAGCTTTTTTAACTAGCTGAAGAACGTCTTTTTTCTGACGAAAAATGTCCATGTTAACCGCTGGATGGTTAACAAGAGACTAATACACACTCAATAAGTATGAGTAATATTTATAGCAAAAGGATCAAATCCTCTCCTAAATCTACCAACATCGACATCTCTTTCCTCATCTATCACGACAAATCCATGTTTCCCAATTCTTCAACACCTTACACATAAGTTTTTGAAGTGATTGTACTTCAAATCAGTATTAACATAATCATTATAGATGTGTTTCAAATTTATATCATCATGTCGAAATATCACTCAAAGGCTTAAAATATCTCTGACTAAATGCTTTGGACTTGAGCATAAGATTAACGTAAAGAAAAGCAGTCAACGCTTTTGTGATGTCCCATGCAGAAAAAGGCTTTCACATGATCTTGTTTTTTTACAGGCAATGTCGTCGAATATCATTATAAAGTTGGGTAGTGCCTTATCTGGATATATGACTGATTTATGATCGCTAAATAAAAAATAATTGACACCATGTATGGGTTTCAACAGTTGTTCTAGAAACTAATACTTTGGCTGATTCAGCGACTCAAAGTATAGATAGACATTCTCAAATCTCAATCCGTTTGGAGTGAGTAAATTAAGTTAACAAATTGTTTGTTTTTCCACAGTTGAACGGAGTACAAAGAACAGCTCTTCTCGTATCGGGTAGCACACTACCATGGCGTTTGATTTTCTTATCTTGCTTAACGATTTCATCGAAATTCACGACAGGAAGTTTTGTATTCTGTTCTACAAAGCTCATGTTTATGGTATGCTCACTAAATTGAGACTAAAACATGATACTGTAAATCGTTTGGCTTTACATTTTTAAACTTAACTGTCATCGTATTTTCTGATCTTTTTTATTATTTTGTTGAGATCACGATAGGAAGCTTAGTATTATGTTCCACAAAGCTTATGTTTGCTGTATGCTAACTCAGCTGAGACTGACACATGATTCTGTAAATAGTATACTTAAATTCTTTCAAGCTCATTCATTATATTTCCTAATCTTGCTTATCAGTTTGTTAAAATATATCACAGGAAGTAAAATATGTGGTTCTTGGAGCTCGCGATATCTGTATGCTGAAATATGAAACTATAAATAGTTTTCTACTTATATTTTTCAGCTCATTCATCGTCAAGCCCTTAATAAGTAAAGATCATTCATTGTCGCAAAGATTGTGAACTTATAAACACTCTTTTTTTTTTTTTTTTTTTTTTTTTTTTTTTTTTTTTTTTTTTTTTTTTTTTTTTTTT
>NW_019379644.1:96386-138886 GCF_000648655.2 Copidosoma floridanum
GGTGGAACACCTTGCCAGTTAAGCTGACACTCTCTGCACCGATGGTGCATCGGGTCCACTCACCACTGTGTAGCCTTTCCCCGGAGAAGACTCCATTATTCCAGGATGTCCACTCCTCGCCGGTTAAGCCGGCGCTCTCTGCCGAAGCATCGCATCCAGGCTAATTAGCATCCCCAGAGAAGCCCTATGTTTCAGGGGCCACTCCTCGCCGGTAAGGCCGGCGATCCCTGCCCTACGCCTGGCATCGGGTCCGCTAATCCCTACCCATAGCCCTGACACTGTTTCGCATTCACCCAGGCCCGAAAACCTGTGGGGCAAGGAAAAAACCCTGGAATTACTCTGAAGGAAAATTCCGCGGAAAAACCCGCCCCGAATCAGTCGGGGTTACATAGGAACTTTTCCCGATGAAATCAGTTTTTGAAAAAATCTGCATTCACCGGAAATCAAACGCACGACTCCTAGAACTGCGTTGTATCAGTAACAAGCACACTTACCACTGAGCCAACGCCGCTCCTTATAAACACTTTAATCAATTAACTGCCTGTAGAACTGCACAACCAGGATATCAATATTGCGGACCGGGCACTATACCAGGATATAACTTATTCTTAGAATTGAAAAATTTTTGTGGCAAGAAACACCGCTGGCAACATTCTTGCTGAAAAGGCGTGGCAAAGATTCAAAGCCACGGACGCTTATTTAGGGAAAAAAACTGCTGCTTTGAGCATTACCAGCGCCAAAAAATTAAAATCTAACTTTGGCATGGGATTATTCCTTTGTACGAATTCTAGTTAAGTAAGTAAGAAAAAAATTAAGCCAAAGAAGACTACTTTTAAAAGTTAAATTTGAAGTGCCTCAAAGCCTATGGTTCCTAGTAGTAGCGCTCGAAATGTTAAAAGTTCAGCTTTAAAGGCAGCGCAGGATGCTGTGATAAAAGCTGGTGGCAAAAAATATTGTAATGCCTTGAGTATTGCCCATCCCACGAAAAAATGGAGGATTTCTGCCATTTATTATCCCTGCGTGTGCAGACTATGACCTCATCAAGTATGCGAAAATTTTGAAAATACCACATTTCCGTAGAGTTTTAATAAGGAATGCTTTGCCAGTCAACTGTCAACGTTTTTTCGATTCAGCAATAGTCAATCTCGATGATAAGGACGGCCCTGGTACTCACTGGGTTGCTTATAGGAAGCACGGCAATAACGGCACGTATTTCGACAGTTTTGGTGACCTGCAGCCACCGATTGATCTGATGCTATGTCATGGTGTTAATTATATTGAATACAATTATAAAAGGTTCCAAGATTTTGGTACATACAACTGTGGTCATCTTTGCTTAAGCTTTCTTTGCAAGAAACTTTATTATCAGCCTATATAAATGTATTTCAATATTTCAGTAACATTAGTCATTGACGAACCGCCATAGAAGAATCATTGACATTAACTTTATTAGGAACATCATCTATTCTCGAAGCACAATATTTTTCACCTATCGAGTTGTCATCAGCACATAACTACGTTCTTGATATAGTAGAACTTTTACTTTTAATTCAATTTCAAATATAGATGAAGGTAATAATAAATTTAACGTAGGATCAAGTGGTAGTTTTTTGAACCAGCGGCTACAAAATTTAGGATTTGAGTAATTTTTAAGCGATGTATTACAACCCAACGATATAGGTATTAGCATTAAACCAAACAATTATACTCTTCACAGCATAATAACGTTTAGTCATACTATTTATTTCAGACCAAAAAAATCTATAGGCCGTCTTGTAGGCTTAACTGAACGATATCTCAGAGATACCACTACTCAGAACTCGGATTTACTTGTTGCTATTCTAAGGGTTCAAACATTGAGAGTTGCGTGCAATATTACTACCAAAGCCTATATAAACGAAGAAAAAGTTGATACCATCTACGAATTTTTTTCAGCCGTACCACCGGGATACAAGAATGTCGAAGTTCGATCGCAAATAATTTATTTACCAGTTGCTGTGAAAATAATAGATCATTTTTAAGTACGAATTATTGATCAGGACGGTAACTTGATTAATTTTCGTGGTGAAGTTATAAAAATACGGCTACACTTGAAACAACTCAACTGAAATTGGGCATAGTATACAACAACAACAACAACAACAACAACAAAAGTAAAGTTGGACGAGACTATGAAAATAAATTAACGAGGGTAAGAACAACTCGTCATTCACAAGCCACCGAAATTAGACGAAGCTATAAAAATAAACTGAAATGAATGAGACGGATCAGTGGTTGACGAATACCCAAAGCGTTAACACGTCAAAATCTGCAGATCTTAAAAAACTTAGGCCTGAAAGTAAGAGCTCGTTGTGGCAAATAACTTGTGCTTTTTTTTGCTGTCTGCAAAACAAAAAAACGTTGAGATAGAAGAGATTCTCAGCATTCAGTCAGATGTCGTATTCGATGACTCGGTTGTGCACTACAAGATTCATGCACATCGACCCCACATTGCATCAGCATTTGATAACAATGATGAGATTCGAATCTTGATTCAACATCAAGATTTATGTCTCTTACTCTCTTAACGTTCCCTACGTGTTTCTGGACGTATAACAACTAAAGAAGACGGTTCTTTGTTAAAAAAAACACTAGTTAACAACGCCATCTGTCATACACTTAAAGAAATACGATGTGAACTAAATAGTATGGAAATCGACAATTGTTATAATGGTGGATTAACAACATCAATAAAAGAATGGATATCTTCCTCTCTCAGTCAGAGTTTAATGCTTGGTTGGATTGACATTGAAGAGAAAAAATCTTTTATTAATGATCATTTTTATTTCAAAGTGTTAATTTCTTTGAGTATGATATTTGGTTTCGCTGAGGACTATCGCAAAGATGTGGTTATTGCAAAACATGGAGTAATTCTTACAAGATCAAGATATGATGTTAGCGCCATTATATAAGTAGCTAAAAATCAAAATTTCGAAAAGTATAAGCTTACGTTGACTCAGATTAAGTGGCTTGTGCCTTACATAATTGCATCAGGTATACGAACAATTTGTTTGCTCGATATTATTGCAAAAGACACATCTATTTGTATGAGTTTCCGCAATTGGAAGTTGTGTGAGTACCCTCTATTACGAAAAACTTCTAGACGTATTTGGACTATCAAAACGTTTAATCAGTTGGAAAATTTTCGTTTTGTCATTTTGAGCTTTCAAAAAAAACGAAAAATCTAATGCCAGTCTCTTCGATCATTGTAATATCAGCAGTTCAAAATTTTTTTTAAACTCACACTACTATCCTTATGGAAATCTTAAGCTTGATATTAATAAAAATTAGTGTTCAATATAACATGATATGTATAAGAATTTTCAAGCAGCAATTTACGGAAAAGAATCAGAACCTATGTTAAATAAAACAGATTTGATCACATGCATACTTCTCAGTGGAGTTTGATTGTTCTAAGCAAAATTAAGCTTTAAAAAGCACGCCAGTGGACGTACGTTTGGAGTTTAAACTACGAGAAAATTTCCCGGAAAATTTACCTGCTTACTGTCTTATTCTACATGATCGCATCGTAGAGTGCAATCATGTCAGTAGTGACAAAAGAAAACTTGTTTAATCACGTCTATAAAATTGAAAAATATACGCGGTCTTTAACATGATGGAGTACGTGGTAAATATGCAGGGCCTTAAGAAACCTGGCAATGATTACGTGCTTAAAAAATTGGCGATTCTTTTACTCCATGGGGATAATGAGCCACAAGTATTTCTTTTCAAGCCGCCATTTCCTCGGTGCAGACAAAATGATAAATACAAATGCAAGAATTTGCGGCTTGAGCTGGCCTATCATGGATTAGCCTGGAAATCAGGTGATATTGACTACATGGAAATTGGTAATGTGCTTCGTGGCAATCTCAAAGATGCAAAAAAGATTTTTGTAATTGGAGAATTGAAGAAATAGTGGCTTAAAAAGTTTTGTTTCAAAGTTATCAATATGACTGATTGCTCACTATTTCAACAGTGGCTAATGCATGCCCTCACTATAATAGTGCATGTAGATTTATGTGGTCTGTCCACAATGTAAATCGAATAAAAAAATTCTACTTTCATATGGAGTGGGAAGATGTCACTGACTCTGACGAAGAGGTGCAATAATAAGACCTTAATAGAAATTTGTTATTTTATAAACAAATAAAAATTATATGAAGCTTCATTTGAAGTGTATTTACTGAGCAGTCAACATCAAAATGGGTCTGTACTTTAATAAGCCAAATAAGTCGGAGAAAAGCAACAAGAGTTGTCATACCAAAAACGATGAAAATAGCTAAAAACCTCTTTTAGAGAAGCACGTTGAGGCATAATTATTATTCTGAAAATATTCGCTCATGACTTAAAAAAGGATATGGAATAATTAAGAATACTTAATATAATTTTGTAAAACAATTGGCCCTTACAAGAGCCATAAATTTTTTTTTTTCATATTAATTCAAATTTTATGCAAGGTGCATTTCTTTGCGCTGCGTTTTAGTTAGTAGCCCGGTGCCGCTCATCAAGTGCAGACTTAATAATAACCTTAAAATAATTAGACCAGCTGAAAAACTATTACCAATTTTTCTTTAACATGGTGTTATACCTGTGATTAACGACGATAGTGACGAATATTAGAATATATTCTTCAATCATTCACATCTATATTTTAAGTAGTCTTTTATTATAATTTTAATTGTATAATTAATTCAATAAAAGTACTATATCAGATATATTGACAAATCATTTTTATAAATAATGAAACTCATTTTTNGTGTGTACAAATTAGCAAGTGAGTGAATCACGTCAACACCGGTGAGATCAGAAGTATGATTTTACATTACACTTGTCATCTGTGTTTGTGGCTTGGTATTTTCTTCAACAGTGACACACATAAATAGAGCCTTACTTTGCAGCTCATTTATATATGCACTGTGGGGCAAGATGCATCGAATCAGACGCGTTAATTCCTAATCTTTTATCTCTTTCAAGTATTAAATAAGTACATGTTATGGGGAACTTTCTCAAATGCTAGCGGGTAATATGCAAAAAAAAACAATTGGACCTACTAATATGTGCACTCAGCTATACGTGAAAGCATATTCGATTGCTTTCAAGCAAGTATTAGTTTTCATTATATAAGCTGCAAACACGTACTCTTAAGATTTTCTTCGCTACACGTGTAGAGACGCGATAGGCAGATCCGGTGGTCGATCCAGCGCTAGTAGGTATGTCTAAGTGGCTCCATAGAGGGATACGAGGCCAGAGTACCTCCGTATGCTACGAGGGTACGAGGCCAGATGACCTCGTATCTCCCTAGCTATATTACTCATTATAATTTTTTATTTATAATTTAACTCTCAGAAATAAATAAGATTTGAATTTGAAGTACACTCAGGTGAAAATGATTATCTTCTGTTACTTGCCCCAAATGACAAGGTCGCATGTTTATTCTTATTAGTTGTCAATAGATGACAGTATGTCTGCCCGGTTGCCTGACTTTTGCCACATAAACACAGAAAGAGGGATATAGAGAGATATGTTAACATTTTTGAAATAGTCTACTGCCAGTACTACTATCACTATTAATATTGGCTATAATGCAGTTGACTATTATTATTAGTGAAATAACAGATGCATGTAATAGTCTAGACATTTCAGATGACTCTTCTTTAACATCAAATTGTTTTTTATTTCACTTTGTTGTCTTCGCGGAAGAAATGATTGCCAAATAATCAAAGAAGCTGATGAATATTTTTGTAATAGTGGCCAAGTTAAATGATAGCACTGAGCAAAAGCCTTATCACTTCAGGTCTATCACCTACTGTACAAAAGATAATATTTCTCAAGCAGTCAAGATGAATCTGCATTTCCAAAGCTAAATTTTCAGGGCTCTTAAGGAAGTTATGGAAATCATATCTATTAGAGTGACACAGAACATTAATTTATTAGATAAGTTATTACTTATAAATAATAATTTTATTACTTCAACAAATAGAAATAAAATTTACGTAGCTGGTTCGATACTTTGTGAGTATAGATTTCATTTGTTACAGGATGACAACAATTTAATTAACAAACTGCAAGATTAACGTCAAGAGTAAATGTAAAAAAATTTTAAGTAAGAGGAGTGAGATTAAAGGAATACGTTGTAAGCTTACGACATAGAAAATCACCTGGCTATCAAACGCTTATTTGTCAAGGGTAAGCTGGAGTTTCATCGAACTTGGCTGTCTGTGTCGTTACTTTTATATAGGTCTATATTATTATAATAGTCTGACGTTGCTTGTTACATGTTTTACAGAGATACAAACGTTCTGTCATTCGGTAGTATACTAGTTACATAAATATGGTCTAATCAAGCCTTTTTTGCAGTTGATTTTGTTTATGACCAGAGCATTGATTTACCCGAATACTTGTATTTGAAAAAAAAGAAATCAATCGTGCAAAATTAATAACTTGTTTTCTAATACACTTGGACTTGAACATTCTCAGTCAAGATTTAGTTGATTTTCGATTCGAATGCCCACTATTTTTCTTTATAATGCACTCTGCTGTTCTAAAGAGAACAAGAAAGAGAAAAGCAACGTGTCTGACTTGATCACAAACACCGTGTCCCGAACACCACCCCAAATGACAGTTTTCGCGATAAAATGTGAGTTCCATCCAGCGTTACGCATACTTTACAATAATAGAAAAAAAAATGTATAAACAGACAACTTATAACAAGGACAGTTTTTTACATTTATTAGTTCCTAACACGACCATTATTGATATTTATGTGAAGTGATCGCACATAACCATTTCTTTTCATCGTATTTCAAGCGTGGCCCTAAAAAGCAGGGTAAGGTAAAAATAGGGTATTCTCGTAGTAACCTATAGTAGTTTATACATATACAATAAGAACAAATATGCGACATTGTTGTTAAGGGCAAGTGCTGAAAAATAATCATTTTTACTTTAATATACTTTAAACCTAATTCTTATTTGTTTCTGAGAATCACATTGGTAATAAATAAACTCATGAAAGAAGCTGTTTTTAAAAATTGGTAGTTATTCTTAGTTTTACAATTAATTAAAAAAAAAAAAAAAAAACATTTTATTATTCAATTAATTTCACAGACTTCCGCAGGATTTATAAGGTACTGCTGTAATGCACTTTTTTTTATTATAAGTTTTTACTATTAATTATAAAATGGTTTACAAAATATACAGAACTAGATTTTTACTAAGTAAGATAATTGTACTTTTTGAATTTTTCTATTTTTTTATAGAAATTGTTATGTCTGCAATCAGAAGAAGAAATTTATTATTTATCAATTTCTGATCAAAAGTTGATGATTATTTAATTGAAGTAATTTTTCGCATATGATTACAACAGAGAGTAAGTAGTCAAAGGCATCAAGTTATTAAAAATAGTATTTTTCAAGTGACAAATGAAATTTTGATGGTAAATGTCAAAACATAAAATCTTCAATCGTGAAACTTATAATCTTACTATAATTAGTTAAATATCTGAATTTTTTAAACAGTTTATAAAACTTGAAAAGCTTAAGAGCATTTTTCAAAGTTTGTTCTTATATTTACAAACACAATGTAATTACAAGCAGCTCTGAAAACCACACTGTAGATAAGTTGTTAAATAAAAATTTCAAAAATAAGCAACAGAATTGAGAAAATTTTCATTTTAAGAAAAGAAGGATGATATTTTTTTTTTATAAGTTGTAAATTGAGTGTTAAAATTCAATTATTTTGCATACAATATTTTTTATTTTTTATTCATGTTTAAATTCTATTTAAATATATTTTTTTTTGGATTGTTAGAACTTTTAAAATTGTTAGAATTGTTAGATGGAAAAAACAACATACAATTGTCTATAGAAAATACAGATTGTTTAACGTTTAATACTACAGAATAGAAACTTTGACTTCAAGATTTAATAATAGTCTTGCAAAAAGCTAAATTTAACGCAAATTGTTTTGTACACACAATGAAAAGTAATAATGATAAGTTGCCTGTTTTTAATATAATTCATGGGATCAAAAACTTGTTTCCTCGTTTTTTAGCAGCAATAATTTTTGCTTTGATGTTGTATCTGAATAATTTAGTTATTCATAAACGTGTACCATATACAACTAATTATTGACAAAAGAGATCAGGAAATGTATTCCTGTAAAAATAAAAGTTAATGAGCTTAGTTGTTTATAAGTCTTAGATAACATTAATAAACATATAACATAAGTTATACTATGTTCAAAGTGTTTTCAAGTGATCCTGTATTTCGAATAGGCACGTATTAAATGAAGAATGAGACGAAATACATACATAAATACTTGTGTGGGTTATTAAAAAAACACAAATTTTTATGTATTAAATTTAAAAAAATTATTAAAATTTTGACAAGAAAATGAATATTGACATTATTAAAGTAAATTAACAGAGAATCGTGAAAATGAAATCAAGTTTTCTTAGTAATAAAAGTACGTTCGCGCAATAGGTGTTTACTATTTCACCTGTTTTAGGGGTGACGACACTATCTACCACAGCTTCTATCTCTTCCAGACTAAAATCAGCCTTCATCGACTTTGGTACTCCGACAAAGGTTTGGTCTTTGGCAACATTAACGAAGACTTTTGTTATATGGTTAATGGTTTTCTGCCGATACTTATTTTGGGTATGAGACGCAAACTTTTTTTTTACTCGTGTACTACAAAGACCTCTGCTTCCCTTTTTATTCTTTGGACTACTTCAGCTGTTCCTTTATCACATAGCAGTTACTATTTCCTCTAGAGCTCCTTTTAGCATTTTTCTCTGAGCTTAGTATTAAACTTCTGTCCACCAATGCGTTATCTAACATTTTATTTAATTTTTTACTGGAACCTCCTTAAGAAGTTAAGACTATTCTTTGGTGGTGGTACAAAGGATGTTGACAGTACGAAACGGGTGTCTACAAGAGTGGTCAAGTAACCAATACTACCTGCAACATACAGCAATTCTATTGTCATGTGAACTAAATTGTGGTCTTTACTTACTCTACGCACGATACTCATCTCTGTTATCTGTACAATTTTTTTTTTCCAATTTCTGGCATGTTGTATCAGTATTGATGTATTAATACGGTTATCCATTATCGTTGGAAATTTTTTCAAATCCTTAGGATCCTTAATTTTTTTTCTATAATATTTATAGAAAAAACAGATATAAACTTACTAAAAACTATAGAGCTTTACATAGTGTTTATTCCGTATCTTTACTTTTCTGTTTACGACTTAAGATTTTTGAGACTGTCAGTATTTTTTAACATTAAAAATAAGTAGGTCAAAATTTTCATAAATATGTTTAACATGAAAAAGCTTTCCTTTAGTGCACGAAAACTTTTGTCTATATCTTCTGATTATAATTGCAAGCCTGTTAAAGACTGTGGTTATTTAATCTTAGAATTTTATCGCCTTTCTTTAAACATTTTTCTGCAAATATAAGTCTTTTGTTAATCTATTCATAAATCTGTGAATTAATACAAGTGGTACGAGTTTTTATTCTGTAGTATTTGTCTTTTTATTTGAAATCTGTGGCTATTCGTCTCACATATCATTGATCAAATTAAAATGACATTACTATTCAAATTTTTAATTTTTAAATTATATTTTTATCATCAAGTTTCTGTGGATGCATTATATTTACAACAAAATAAACGATTTAGTTTAATAATACTTTACTTACATTGCTCGCATGGAATGAATTGAATTCCATCTTTGCCATAATTAAAAAATCATTAACTGTAGTAAGGAGTAAAAGAAAGATGAGTTTGCTTTGAAAATTTAAAGGTAACTTTATGTATAATGTCTCTTAGCTGCTAAACTTCAATGCATTAGTATCTTAATTTTTCTATTAATATAACTTTACCGTAACCAATAAGCAATGTCTCTTTGAGCTTATGATACTGTGTTCATGTAACATAAAAAGTTCAAGTATACGTGTCACAGTTTATTTAGGTCTGTGTGTGTACTATTGTTTTAATTTTTACATCACCATTGCTTAAATTTCTTACTTACATACATACACGTATTGTAATTGCAAATTTTTCAACTCCTGATTTTTAGTTTCGTCTCCTTCTCTTAATTTTACCATGAGTTTTGTCATTGTTTTAGTATTTCCTAACAAACGACTAGAAAACCAAAAGCTTGCAAAAATAAGAAAAAAGCTTGTTAATAACATTGTTATAGTATCTTTATGCATGAAATTTCCTGTAAAACTCTGTTAGAATCCTAATTAGGTAAATTAGTAACACAATTCTACCAATGTCATAAGTTATAAGAAAAAGTACTCATTTTTTAATGGTTCAAGGTTAAATTATCATCTATATAACAAGTATATTTTTTCTTTACTTCAAATCTACTTTATTTAGGGAAACTTAGTAAAGGGGTTGGACGTATACTTTCAAGCTCTGGTATTAAGACTGTCCCGATGCCTCACACAATTATAATGCCTTCTTTATCAACTCTTGTTTCTTCTACCTAGATTCCTTTCATCCAAAAAATTCTGACGCAGTCAACTTATTCGGGAAAGTGAACTACTCCGAAAATAAAATGAAAAGAGAGGGTTGCTACAATACCACGTAAATTGAAATTTATGATGCTATGATCCTCTGGCTCTTCTCTGAACGTTATCTCACGACTTGATTTCCAGCATAAGAACAACGCGCAACTCTAATCTACATTTCTCTCTCTCTCTCTCTCTCTCTCTCTCTCTCTCTCTCTCTCTGTCTGGTGTCTGAGGGTGTCTGGTGAGTAACTAGATGGTTGCTTCTGCGTTGCCCCTGCATGTGAATTCTGTTTTCTGCTCTTTTGTGCCCTTAGGCGTGTTTTGTTCTAGGGCTGCTGCAAGAGAACTTACTGCAACTTCTCGTGGTAGTGTTATCTCCAAGGGGACGTTGCAGTTGAGCAACTCCTGGCCACAAATCGTCAGGCATAACCTGCAGCGGAGCTACAACAACACAACTGTCGTCTGCTGCCTGCTGTCTCGTATGTTGTCTGCTAGTCTATCAACTCAAATTTGCTACAACATTTGGCTGCTTGCTCTGATTGGCTTGTGTTGCCGAATGGCATATGAGCTATGTCAGCCCCCATCGACATTGATGCTTTTCAAGTGACTAAGTGAGCACTACAATACCCTTCTTACATGGCTGTCCAACGAAAGGGGTTCTGAATGCAAAAGATATTTTCGTGCTGCGATAAATTGTTTCTACAATGCGTTCACTAAAATTGCGTGTGCCTACAGCACACAAGCAGCCATCGCCTCGACTCGAAGTCAATGCCTTGATGACATCAAGCAGGCATGCCAGCAAATGAATGCATGTACTTTGTCTTCTGATAAATTTAAAGTAAAAACTTTTGCAGATACTGTAGGCGAGGAGCTGGTCACCGTGTGTTGCTTAACCGAGGTAAACCTATTCCTATTAAAAAATCTTCTCGTGTTGCTGTCGGCCCTATTGTTAATCGATCTAACGATTATGCCTCTGCGCGAGAGACTAAACAGGCTTTAAAGTCAATTTCCGCTGCTTATCTTGGACTGCAGGTCGGGGGAGTGACCTTGGCTGCTGAAAAGTCAGTAATCATTAAAGGTGATGGTCTCTAGAGTCCTGCTGACTGTTCTGAGCTAAAGGAAATGGGTCTTAAAGTGAATCTTTTAAAAAACATCAGCCTCGCATTCTTATCAATGCCATTCCTGTGGAGTACACCAAGGAGGAAATAAACAAGTACCTTACTGATGAGTGAATCTTGATGATGTGAAAATAATATATCTGTACCCGACACGTAACAAGAAGCATAGGTCTTTTATTGTCAAATTATCTGCTGAGTGCCGTAAAAAGTTGTTTAGTAGAGATACCATAATTCTCGGCAAGATACAATACAGCTTTAACTATCACATTTCTGTGCTTCAGTGCTACAACTGCCACAAGGTGGGACACATTGCATCTGACTGCAAGGATACAGTGACATGTAGATATTGTGTCAGTCATCATGTACCTAAGGACTGTACAACCAAGTTAACTGTGTGTTGTGTCATCTGTAGGAACTCCAAAGCAACTAATTCACCACACTGTGCTTTTGAAAAGGCCAAGTGTCCAGTGCTCCAAGTTATCATGGAGCGCATATCAAGATCCACCGAGTATGGCGAATAAAGTTTCAGTCAAGAAACTCCAAAGCCTTAATATTGCCTATGTCAATGTACAGTCGCTCCATGCTTATTTCTACGACATTCGTTCAATCATATTTGAACGTAATACAACTATATTTAGCATCAGTAAAACATTCCTTAAGCCTATTGTGCCAAATCAACTGGTGTCCATACCTGGGTATAACTTGTTACGACATGACCGAATTAGCATGGGCTGTGGTGGCATGGGCTTGTATCTACATGATTCACTGAAGTACAGGATGATAGGCATCTCTGACACCCCGCAAGTGTACAATAAACGCCCTGAATACTTACTTGCAAGAACTAAAATCAGTGCTTGTGTCCTCTTGTGTACTGTAATCTATAGTCCTCCTAAAGCTGGTTTTTGGGCTGATGTTGAATCTGCCATTGTAAACTGCAACTGTGCGTATGATCAATTATTGCTTATGGATGATTTTAATATCGAATGGGACTCCTCTGCTACCAGCTCTAACATACTTAGACAATCTCTAATGTCTCTGGGCTTGGAGAGAGTTACGTTTGGCCCCACTCACCACTGTGCTAGTTGTGACTGAAAAATTGACAACATCTGCCTAAGCGAAGCTCATGTAGTGACTTACTACGACCAGTTTTTGCCACCGTATGGACATGATATTATCCTGCTTAGCTTAATCGTATCACTTCTTTCAATACTGGCTAAAACTAAAGGATGTCGTATTTATCGTCACCTACATGATGAAGATGTAACCAGGGATCTGAATGGTATCGACTGGAGGAATTTGAGAGATGCTTACACGGTGGATGAAAAGGTAAATATCTTGACACGTGCACTAACTGATGTGCTCAATAATCACACATCTATCCGCGTAACTAAAATTAGAGTTAATTAACCTGCTCCCTGGCTCACAGCAGACAACAGGCGACTTGTCAGAGAGCGCAATTTGGCTCGGCATGACTACAGGCGCCACAAAAGTGAGGAGTCACACTTTAGGTATAAGAGACTTCGCAATACGGTGAAAGTTGTAACTAGAAATGCAGTGGAGGAAAATCATCGCCATAAATTTCTCGAACGCAGGGCCACTGCGGAGACCTGGAACACCGTTAGACCTTTGGGCATTCTTAAACACAAGTAGTTTCCTATACAGCTTCCAGTTTCACCCACTGACCTCAATAAATTCTTTGTCGAGCTTCAAGTCCATGTGCCAACCCCTCTGCGATCACTACCTAGGATTTCTCTTAACGATCGCTTCCTCTTTAGACATGTTGAGCCCAGCAAAGTAGCTAAGGCATTCAATTCTGCACACTCAAATGCAATCGGTTCTGATGGCTTGAACTTAAAGTTTCTTAAGGTACGCCTGTCAGTTATCTTGCTGATACTTACTCACATCTACGATGCGTCATTGCAGTCAGGGATTTTTCCCAGAACCTGGAAGCATGCCATCATTGTGCCGATTTCCAAAAAAGAAAAATGCTATCGCTGCATGCTATTTTCGACCTATTAGCATATTATGTGCTGCTGCCAAGATTTTTGAATTCGTTGCTCTGAATCAGATATTGCAACACATTGAAAGTAAGAGAATCTTAGATCGATTTCAATCAGGTTTTAGGAAATTACATATATTGCATACTGCCCTTATTCGTATCGTGGATAACATCAGAAGGGTCATCAATGACAAGAAAGTCACTCTTCTGGTGTCCATTGATCTAACCCGTGCCTTTGACCTGGTAAATGTGGATTTGCTCGAGGAAAAGCTTGTAGCTATTGGTTTTTCCGATACAACTTCTACATGGGTGAGATCATACTTTACGAATAGGACACAAACTGTACGTTCACCTGATGGTGAGCTGTTGCAGACCCTGTACAGAAGCTCTGGTGTCCCTCAGGGCAGCCTCCTGACTCCTATGCTATTCTCCTTGTTTGTAAATGATCTTTCAGCAATCCTGAGGGATTGCAACTACCATGTATATGCTGGTGATATATGTTTCTACATCCATAGCAGCGCCAGCGAAGCTAGGAACATCATTGCACGGGCAACTAATATCCTCACTAGCATTTCTGATTGGGCTAAGCTTAACGGCCTCATAGTGAATGAGCGCAAGACTCAGACAATTTGGTTTGGTACTAGGGGACTAATTAATAGGCTGAAAATGTATGACACTCTGCACAACATTTCATTAAGTGGCATTAGTATCGAACCCAGTGAATGACATAGTTGAAACATAGTACCTCAATTGCCAGAAATAGTTACTCTACACTAGCTCGGCTTGGACGTTTTAGTGACAGCCTACCTAGTGATACCTGCCTGTTACTGCTGTGTATCTCTACTGTACGGGATTTCTGCTGAGATAGAAACCAAAGTTTGCAGGTGCTCGAACGCAGCCCTGCGTTTTGTAGACAGGATGCGTAAGTCCGACCATATCACTCCAGTCTACAAAAAATATGACCTGATCTCTTTCCCTAGTAGAAGGCATTACATTATGCTGTGCCAGCTTGGGGGTGTGTTGAAGACTAGCGTTTTATCATATGTTGCTGAGCTTTTTGAGTTCAAGTCGAGGCCTTTTAATGTTGCTGGCCTGCGAAGCTTTGATACTTTAGAACTGCAAGTAGTACGAGCTAACCTTGAAGTCTTTAGGCATTCCTTTACCGTAGGGGCAGCTACGGAGTGGAACCGTTTATCCGCTTAGCTACGCGTACCACAAATCACTTGGAACAAGGATCGGCTCCACAAAGTCATCAAGGTACGACATAAACGTCTTAACCTTAGTTTTAAATTCCTCGGCCTTAGTTATCTTGAGACTTGGTTTTCATTGAACTTTTTTTTTTTATCGCTATTATTTGTATTTACTATTATCTTTTGTATTTCAAGTTGCATATGTCTGATACTAATATATTATGGTTTAAATAGTCTAAATAACATTATTCGTAAGAATGGCTGAATTTATGTGGGAACTGCCTTAGATCACTCAGAGTCAGTTCCAACGCAAGTCCTGCATTCTGTACTGAGAGGAGTTCCTTAGGGTGAGCTACTAACTATTGCATTGCTAATTTTGCCCCAATATTTACTAATATGAATAGCTTATTTTTGTGGGTATCGGCGTTTCTTTCCTAACTGCTACAAATAGTAAGTTTGGCTAAATCTGTGTCACTTGTTAAGATTCTTAAATTTTTGCGTAACCTAGTCAAAATTAAGGGTTTAGAAGAAGCTTCGTTGAAATTTCATAACACTTTGAGTATAAAAACGTCCTTACCTTATGATTCGTATGAGAATAATAACTGGTTGCAAAACATGGGACGGATAATTTTTTACGCCACAGCTGAAAATTGACGAAATTTATTTGAAAGATATATCTGGCTTGTTGATGGTACGTTTAATAGGCCTGCTATATTTTATCAGCTGTTCCCTATTATAGGTCTAGTATCACAAGTAAATGGTCGAATAACCAAAACTACTAACATAATGTTTGTATACTCGTTGGTTGAAAACAAAAAAGAAGTGGTGTATAATAAAATATTCGATGTAGTATTAGAGCATGCTTTAAAGTTTTCTATCGTTCAAATCTACAGTGAAAGTCATAACGGACAATGCACCTCATTTCTGTAAAGCCAGTGGTTGGTTCGATAGGAATGACTATAATTGGTAATGTAACCAATAGTAAGGCTATGGCGCCTCCATGTATCCGTATAAGCACAAGCTAATGTGCCTGTGCGTGGTGAGTGAGCACTAGCAGAGCAGCTGTCAACCTCTTCCCATTGTATATATTGCACTACCATACTTAGATATCCTTCCGAACTTCTAGCGTTTAAAACAGCGTTTAACAGAAGCTTTTCTTTTAAATAAAATTTTTCAGTTTATCATTAAACTACTTTTTCTGCTTGTTTAGTTGGACAACACTCTAAGGTAGTGAAGAGGTGGGTGCCTTCTAGCTTACACTCACTATTTGTTAAGTTAAACATTTTAACTTTCTAGGAGCACTAAATTTTATTATTTGCACAGAATTTGATACCAATTCTTTGCTCAATTTTTTTCAACAGTTAAAAATTTTTGAACATGAAAATCTCGTGTAATTTTTATGATTCTTACGCATAAAAAAAACATTTCATGAAGTTAAATTTTGAACACATTTTTAGGACGAATGCGCCAACATAAGGAGGAATGGAAACGTAAATCAGAAATGTAAATATTCTGCAAAATCTAAAAAGTTGTCTTACTTTTTGATTACAATTCGAAATCCCAGAAAAAGATGCTTCCGAACAGTCGTATCTAGAGGAACTTAAAAAAATTTGAGACCCCTAAGATTGATTGCTCTCGAGAAATAAATTGTTAATTTTCTTATACTCCATTCTTATAATAAAGATAGTTTTTTAAAGACAGTTTTTTTTTTTTAATAAGTTTTTCGAATACTTTTATAGTTATAGACACGATTTAAGAAAGGAGTACAATTCAAAGGACTATCTTTACTGTGCTGTCTGTTGTGGTTGCCTAGCAAACCCACCAACGGATTGATGAGTGTCGAAAAAGCAGCAAAAGTTTGAACGCATGTTTACGTTACTTGGATATAAATACAAAATAAATTTTCGAAAGGTAAAGATTTCGGTTTGCACTTGAACAACCATTGCCTAAAAAAGAGGCAAGAATAGAGACTCTGTACGTTATTTAATGCTTCTACACAGTGCAGCCATCCTTTATCTGGATTCTAAACGGATGAAAAAAAGAATCCATTTTTAACGATCACTTTTCAATTGCCGTGTAGTTTTTTTTACAGCAGTCACAACAATCACATTTTATAATCTGTCTATTTTAATATGTATTAGCATTTATATCATAATTTTGCTTAAGACACAAAGTTAATTTGGAACATTGCTCTTCCACCTGTAATAAATATTAGCAACTTTGCGGTTCCCTGACATTTTTATCTTACCACGCTGCATCCACAGGGTCAGGCCTTGCTGCTTCTGTCTATGTATAATGTCTTTCTTTCATTCCCCAGTGTTTAACGTACGGGTTTCAAGATGTCTTTTAAACATCACATAATTAATTCTTTAATAAAAAGTCCGTAAATTTCTTTACCACCATGCTAACATGTATGTTTCTAGCCTTTCCTTTTTTACAACGAGCACTTTACCTTTCTGGCCTCAAATTCTGTAAAGTCAACGACTTTATCCGTGGTAGCCCTTTGCTTGTAAATAGCTTTGTTTGCTGTGCGTTTTAAAAATACATCCCATTTGAGTCGTCACCTGAATCTTCTCTTCATTAACATTCTTTAACCCCTTGATCTGCGTAAATTTTATCTCACTTACCCCCTGCTCTATCATAAACTAAGTTGGTATCCTTTACTTTCAGAGTCACATCTTTGTTTGTGTTTTCTATCCGAATTTTTTTTCATTTGAATTTTAATAGCTTATTTATATTTTTTCAGACAAGCAATGTTTTTTAATTGATAGCGTTCCTCAAAAGTATCTAATTATTACCTTAATGTCTAATACAGAATATTATTAATATTAAATAACACATAAATTTTGGTCTTAAAAAAAGTTATGTGCACATAACTGTAACATATTTATTTAGCTAATGATATTGAATAACTAACACCGATAACAAATTAATGTATTAAAAAATTGTACTCCAATTTTACGAATAATTTTACAGTTTTCCAATTTTGTACGTATTCTGACACGTATTCTAATTTAAGCAGTCAGAAAATACATTATGCATCATAATGATAGTGTTTCAAGTAAGATATCGATAGTACGAGAAAAAAATTTACTTAAAAAGATTTCAACGTGCACAGAGAACCGCAGATAGTACAATAACTATTTGTATATTCAGACACGCTAAATTAAAATGGGATGGTAGAGTTTGTGCAGTATGTGCCCAGCTTCACAAAAATGGAGAAGTTAGCGCATCACTTAAGGTGGCTCCAGCGCCTAGTGCCGTATCAAAATGGGGAGACTAAAAATTAATCATTGTTTTCTTTAAAATATGGTATAAAATTATCGTAGAGACTGTTGTAAGCCATATTCTACATTTTATCTGTTACTTTAGTAAATTAATATAAAAAAACAAAAAAGTTTTATGGTGCCCTAATTGATGAACTGTTACGGTACGCTCCTAAGTTCAAGAGTAGTTATACCTATATATATGTACTCTGCAGAATGCAGACAGCTGAGAGCTGACTTGCACTCGCAACTGTATACTTAGTCTCCGATTATTTAAAGATTTTGTTCGATAACAAGACACTTTTCTCATGTCATCGAAAACTGCGTAATAATATATACAAGATAGTATGTTTTTTACACCTTACAAGTTATTTATATAAGTGCAGCAGTAGGTTGTATTTCGCGTAAGCTTGCATTTCCTATCGAACCCGTCTTAAAACTACGATTTTGTAAGCATGATTTCTTACAATTTTCATCGTCAGCCTTAATTTTTTTTTATACGAATAGAAAGATGGGAATTCAAAGAATATAATTCAATTTTATTAACCTCGGTTGGGTTATTTATAATTTTAACATTGAGGCCACTGGAAACACCTTAAGATCAGTTCTCGTCTGGGACAGAGCAATTACTATAAAAACTCTGTAGTCACTTACTGCTATCACTGGCATTTATGTATTTATGTGGTAATGTTAATGATGATAACAACAAGTAGCTATCTACAGTTTTTGAAAGATACTAGAGTATTCAAAAAACACTGTAACTGACTAATGTTGTATATACCCACATAAGCAGCCATAGAAAAAAAATCTGACTTTGAAATTTATCAAAATTGCATTTTAACTACGTACTTTTCCACTGAAATTGTTTCCAATTTTAGGTTTGATACTTTTTCGTATTTTAATTTATAGAAAAATAATTTACTTACGTAACGGCCTTATCTCTTTTACTTAAGGTCATTTTGTGTGAGCTTAGGAGTTTAGTAAAAAAAAGTTCGAGCGAGAAAAGAGATTACATCAGAAGGAGACTAACACCTTCTGTTCAAAGGTAAAAAGAGTATTTGTAAAATAAATTAGTTAGTTATCAAAAAACTTGAAAATACATTACCTGTTTATTAGCAAATATAAGCAGCACAGCATCTCGCAGTTCGTCCTCGGCTAGCATTCTCATAAGTTCTTCCCTTGCTTCACCAATACGTTCTCTATCATTGCTATCCACAACAAATATCAAACCCTTAAAAAAAAAAGATTGAAATTAAAAAAAAAAAAAATGTTGGTATATCTGCTGAGAGTGGTAAACTTATGATAAGTTTTTATTAATACAGCAAATTGTTTTTGCAGAACTTTTTACTAACCATTATCGACTACAAGTTTAGATTATTGTAAATTAATAAAGATTTTTTAGAAAGAACTTATTTATGCCACATCCTGCAAGGGAATGAACTAGAAAAAATTTAAGGCCTAACGCAAAACCGAGGCTATCTCATGCAACTGTGAAAGAAAAAAGAGACTGGTTGAATAGTGCATGAAGAAGGGCGGATGGATAGTCGAAGAAAAGCTGGGGCGTAAGGAGAGGGGAATAGGCCAGTTCGTTACAAACTGCGAAGTTCGTGCATACATTTTACTGGACACTACTCGAGTGTATCGAAATGATAGTGTATAACTTTTCTTCTTCGCATGTGGGCTAACAATGCAACTCAAAGTTCATCACAAATATGAAAGTATTGTATTAGAACCACTAGAACTATAGTATGTAGGTACATAGTAGGCAGCACTTAAATGTTGTGAAAACTGCTAAATATGTATATATAAATACTTTCTATCATACCCCCACCAAAAGACAATGTCTCTTCCCTGATTTCAAAGTCTACAAATGTTTTGTATTAGTTACTATTTCCAGTACAATAGCAAGATTTTTTGTCTGTTGTACAAATACAGTTTTGATAAAACTTTATTTGCAAAATACTGCACATAAAATATTTAAATACTTTTTTACATACTTAGTCTTTTTCTCATCTTACATATATTTTTTTCTTTTTAAGCATTGACATTGCTACAAAACACTTGTTTAATGCTGCGTTGTAAATAATAAAAAAAAAACTCTGTAACAGAAATAATGCATAATATTCATAATAAAAAATTGTATCACAAAAAATGAAAAACTTCACGTCTGCATAGGCACAAAAATAATTATGTGTTTGTATGTAACTAAACTACAATTGTGCTACTTATAAGAGCTTCAGAGTCGATTGCGGGCTGTAAGCTGTGAACCATGTATAAAACATGTAAGTAGCTGCAGTTTATATTGTGAAACACAGGTACATGTTTATAAGTATATAAAATATAATATATACCATAGAACACAAAATACACACAAACAAGCTATACACCTAAGTAAATATTGTACACTGGCCAAGCGTTCATTTGTTCCGCATAAATTCTAATATACGCTAGTCAGAAAGGTTATGTTACAGAACCAACCAATAGTTATTATATTTTTACATTTTCTACGGAGCGAATGAATATTTAGCCATTGTACGTACATACACGTACATCTTTACGTATGTACATGCATGCTAGTTGTTTTTACGAGTACTAGCAACACTAAATTTTTTCCATTATCAATTAGATTATAAAATCTGAATCCCTTAGTCTTATAAGGGCAGTGATATTATAAGTGTGCATGTTAATCGTACAGAAGCACTACGTGTTAATAATGTATGTGTTTAAAAGGTATCACAAAATTGGCCAAATGTAACAATTTTGTTTATTGGCTAAATGAAGGTATCAATGCTAAGGTTCACAACTACTTGTAACTGAGTAGATTTGTCAACATAACTGTAGTTTTTTACTTTCATATACTGTTATAAATTATCTAAGCTCAAACTTTATTATTTTCATTAAAATGAGTCATACGCCACTTATTTTTTTTGCTTATTCTGTGTGATAATTTTTCATGTCTTCGATAACTAGTATTATTTTTCTACATAGTTTTTTTAACGAGTGAGGTTCGGAGCTATATGTAATACAATTTTCTTGCATTGTTTTATATTTTGTTGTTGGATTATTTTTAATTTTATACGTTATTTTACTGCATGTGCTTCAGGAGCTGTGTTTGTGCAACAAGTCTTGGTACAAAAAAAACTTTTTTTTCGTTAATTTCTATTGAAGACCATAACCACTCTTAGTTTTCTTAAAAAAACCCATAAAAGATTATTAAGATTGCACAATATGTGTATTATTTCGTATGATTTCTTGTATTAAGTAAGCAGTAAGTCAGAAAACACGTATCATAAAAAAGGTGTTACGTCAAAAAAAGACCATCTCATAATTGTTAGTTCCGATGATTTCAGAAAAAAATCTTTAAATTCAAGCAAAATTATACTTAGCATAAAAAGTATTATAGTTCATGTTTTTCAAGCTCCATTTTTATAATAATTCTTTTTTCGTAATGTGCTTCATACCAAATACATTGGCCAAAATTAGGTCCCCAAAATTTGTGTATAATTCAACTAAAATTATTTACGACTTTTTAAAGTACAAAATGTAACTGAACCAATAGAAATATAATTTATAACTTATTTTTGTTTCTGCGAGTGATTTTAAGTCAATATGTTATGAGCAGCAAATAAGTTTATTACATTTAAATTTACTCTTCAAACTTGAAAGAGTAAGACCCCCTATCTCTCTCTTGGTCGCGCGCCCACACACACACACACACACACACACACACACACACACACATATGCACACACAAAAGGTTATTAACAATCTATTGCACACGCATACGAGTTTTGTGAATTTTTTAAGCCGTAAAGGGGCATCAGGCTTGAAAAGTACAGAGTTTTTTGTAAATATGTATCAAAGCAAGTACAAAAAAAATGGAAAAAAAAATTTATAAAATTGTCCTTTTCCCTAATTTTTTCACCATAGCACTTTTCATATCAAAATAAATAGAATCCCTTTGATGACATAAAAACACTGACGTATAAATATTGTTATATAAAATTGTATCTAAGGTTTTTTTTCATACCTTAACTTATACATATCAACAGTTCAGTAGGAGAACAACCAACCTCAATAACGAATTTAAAAAACGTTATATCTGGAATTGATATTAAAAAATGTCTTACCTCCAATTAATTATAAAATTGTTATATCTAAAAATAATATAAAATAATGTCTCATATCAAATCTGTACTTAAAAAGTCGCGGCAACTGTTTTGCGTGCATTCGTAGACCCATTTACATGCGTTTAACACTGTTTTTTTAAACTGCAAAAATAACTTGTCAATCCCTCTAAAAATTAAGTATAATCCCAGTATAATGGTATTAAGTCATACGAAAGAAAGTGGACGAATTCTACCAACCATTTACTCATGAATCCCATTTTTATGTGACTCTTCCTTAAGATTACGTGTTAAATTAAAGTTTTTTCAACATTAAATATCTAGAAAACGGTGTTGTAAAACGGTGTCAAACTTAACATGTGACTTTCTAACATGATAACGAATATCCTGTCAAAATTTCCGGAAGATTCTACCCAAAACACTATGTGCCTTGAAGATCCTTCAAAGTATTTTCATCTTCGCTTTCGATTATCCATTTCACATCTAAAACTTTCTTCATCTTTTGGCTTTTGAACTATATTCCACTTTTTATTTTTAGTAAAATTTTTAATGTTAACATGCATGGCTTCTTGCGATTTTTGGCTTTCTTTTGAACTTAGTGCTACGATATATTCGGTATATTCGTGTTAATACAATTAACGTATATTACATGTGTAAATGGATTACCATATATTTTAATAAAATTTTTTTTTTCTGATTTTCTAGAATAAAATTCTTGCCATTCATTTTTAATCGCAATTTTTTTTTATTTTCATTTATCATCTTATTTTTCTTACCACTAGTTTTATAATTTTTGTTTTTAACACTTTTGTTTTTTTCATAATCAAATTCAATTCTGCTCGATTGATCACACTCTGTTTCTAATTTATGTCTCAAGCAAATAACCTTAATTTTATCTTCTATTACTTGAGCGGGTCTAGATAGTATTCCTGTATTTGTAACTAGCACTCTATAACCATAAGCATTATAACCAACAAATAATTCTAACTCGGCTCCATCGTCCCGTTTTTTTTTAACTTCTGGTTAACGTACAAACACCCTACTTTCATAAATTTTTAATTGTTTTACGTTAGGCTTAATACCATAAAATATTTGATATGGTGTTTTAATTTTAATTATGATTCGTATTATTTAATTGTTTAAATAAGTTATTTTTCTCATTATTTTGGGCCTAAATTTTATATTCATATTTACTTTTTTCATCAAACATTTACCCATATCCATTGCCGTCTGTTGATGCCTTTAAACCCTTTTTTTTACATTTAGATTCTACTCAATTTACATAATTAATAAAGCATCCCTCTGTGTCTTACTTATTTTTTCTACAATAAGTTTTTACTCATTTCCTGTATTCATTTGTGGAGGGGAAATGCATTGAGGCACACCACAGAGACAGTGGTAGTGTGGGACTCGGTGGATTCTTTTATTAGACCACCCATACCCACTAAACCCCCCCTCCCATGCCGCGTGGCTTTTGTTCCACCCCAGAACCGCGTTAGCATTACTTCAGAGTGGAGCCACCAGGGAGACTATCACGTCTCACAGCATTAACGAGCTAACTAGCCACCATTTGCTAGAGGGGCCAATTCTCTTGAGTCCTGCAGAGGACTCGGGATCCCTGATGATTGGCACCCGTTCTCTAGGGCTATAACATTTTATGCTTTTCTGTGCTGCTGCCTAAAGAGCAGCCTCAGCGTCCCGCACGGCGGCTTTCTCCTCTTCCTTCTTGCGACGGACCACTGACCCGACGTAACCGTCCACCGCCCTCCATCTCTCTTCAGTGCGAAGCATCTCAAAGATGATGTTTTCGGAAGTGGGTGTCACGCCGAGCTTGTCCACCAGTTGCTGGCGCTCACGGTGCTATCTCTCGCACAGGAAAAACGTGTGTTCGACAGTATCATCCACCGCGGGGTAGTAAGGGGTAGTAAGCACATGTGGGGGATGCTTTCACCGCCACGCGATGGAGATAGGCATCGAACTGACCATGCCCAGAGAGGAACTGAGTGAGGTAATAATTCACCTCTCCGTGCTGTCTCCTCATCCATGGTCGCAGGTCCGGGATAAACCGGTGCGTCCATCTATCCACACTAGCCTGATCCCAATCATGTTGCCACATCGTCAACATTTCCTTGCGCCTGTTGCCATCATTTTCGTCACCGGAGCCCAGGAATTTCCTTTGCCGCTCCAGTGCAAGCAACACGACGGGATTCGTTCGAGCTATCACCATAACAGCAGCAGAGAAAACCGTGTGGTAGGCGGAAGCGATCCTTAGAGATTTGATGCGCTGCACCAAAATGAGGCGCTCTCGGACGTCCCGTCTCGCAACCGCATCCGCCCATACCTCCGCGCCGTACAGCAGTATCGAGTTGGAGACTGACGCCAGAAGCCTGCTTTTGGCCTCTCGCGGGCCCCCAACGTTCGGCATTAACCGTGTTAGCGCACCTGTAACCTTGGCGGCTTTGTCGGCTGCTCTCTTGATGTGCTCCCAGAAGGTGAGCCGTGAGTCGACCCACACCCCCAGGTAGCGCACAACCGGGCTTGCGCAGATTACGACACCCGTAACGTTCAGGCGAAAGTCCCTCCCGAACCACCTTTGCCTGGTAAGGACGACCATCTCCGTCTTGTTTTGTATCGCAAGTACAAAACCGTGATTCCACTGCCACCCTGACACTATCGCGACCGCCCACCAAATTTTGCGCATTATAGCACATTTTATACAGCTACATATTGTTGTTTTTGTCTTACCTGCACTATGTTCCCCCTCTTAAGACTGCTAGTGTGCTTAATGTGCGACGGGCTCGGCCTATTGCTGCCGGGCTAGCGAAGAGGATAGACTAAAATCAATACATGCTGAGTCGTTAGTATATAATCTGAAGTGTGTGATTGTGCATTCAGCTTAACCGTTACAGTAAGGGGCATTTACCTAGTTAATGTGAAAATAAAATGATTTAAATACAGTGATGTCGTCAAGTTAATTAGGTGACCCTATCCTGTAAACTGCCATTCCACCGAGAATTCAGTGGCGAAGCATCAAGAATCGAAGCTTCTCGAACAACCTCAAACAAATTTAAATAGTTCAACTTGCACAGAAATGTTTAATCGCTGTACAGCAAAAAAATTTTCTCATATCGAGAACGTTGATATTACGATTGATGAAAAAAACTGCATTTACGACGATTTATCGGAAATACCTTCAACCCCGGACAAAGTACCGGACATAATGACAACGTAACTGATACCGAAGTAACTCAAAAATTTATAGACAGAAGATAATTATTGCGGAAGTAGATCGTCAAAAAAGGCAAAATTTTTGTGCACCAAAAAATGCTAAAATTTAATGCATACGAAAATTTGATTAAATATATATTTCTTATTACAATCACTTTTCATATTTAATTTATTAGTTAAGCATTTACGATGTATAATAATACGTTTTTAACTGTATAATTATGTACAGCGTATTGAACATCAAACACCAGCCGTAGCCCATGTTTCATTTTAATTTTTTAACCTATGCGCTCTGCAACCGGTAGGTCACCTAGTCGCAAGAGAGGGGTACAGATGGGAGCGCTGAGCGGCCTCAGCTGTTACAATTCGACTTTCTTGACTTTTTTTAAGTTATCCTTTTAGTAAAATTGATAAAGTACTTCAGCTATGTAATGCAGAAATACATGAAGATGGCACACAAATTTTTTCGCAATAAAAAATTCATTTGTTAGTCCATTATTACAAAAACGACAATTTTTCGTATCTCGGCTATGGAGTAAGCTGGAGCTTTCTTTCTTTCTTTTCTAATTCGTTATTTTTTATGAAAAATGCAGTGACTTTTGTTGAAAAAATTGACTGAGATATTTTTAACTATTTGGGTTGCAAAATGAGATTTTTCGTGGCAAAACATCAGAATTTCCAAAAGTTCATTTTTTTAAATTTGCCATTATTACTAACATTAAATACAATATTTCTACCAAAGCAAAATGTCGATAAACCGATCATGAAGTTTATCACGACCCTTCAAAGTATCACTGTAAAAAAATTAATTAACAATTGTTCTGCAATTTTACAAATAGATATTTACTTTGCAACTTCATATCTGTATTTTCTGACGGTTATGTTCAAATTGACATGATAGTTTATTTTTTAAGTCAATCGAAAGTTTTTCCGTATAAAAATTTTTTTTCGAACTTTTTTGCCGTTAACGTGTTATGAACAATAAGTAATGGATTTGAAAGTGTCTTTTTTTTAGGAAATCTGATGACAAAGAAATTAGCGGTTGAAAAATTTTCTCAAAGAACAGTAGAAGTGAAGATATAAGCAAAAGACTAAATAAAAAATTGGCATTTCTTAATAAATTGTTAAATAAATTGATAAAGCCTAGTTTCGATTTAGACAAAACTATTTTTTCTCTATGCCTGAGGGAATTCTGTAGAGAAAAAAACAATTTTTTTTTACTGGA
The DNA here is from genome assembly GCF_000648655.2 of Copidosoma floridanum. The sequence goes on from NW_019379644.1 coordinate 123,104, forward strand.
AAACATAAGATTATATCGTACTTTTTGTCTCTGCGTAATGGACTAATAAAATTCAGCCCAATTCTTGAATAATATTTTCACTAAACATACAATCTAAAATGAGGCTCAGCCATGCCAATTTTTCTTCAGTATTGTTTACCTGCAGGAAATGCTTTTTTCAAGTTCTCAAAAATTGCAACTGCAGCCACATGATAAGTATTACAGCACTCTAGTTTAATGTTTTTTTCCCTCACGCATGGCATTTGACTTTATTTTATGCGATCGAACCTCTCATTTTACAGACTTCTAAAACTTCTAAATACTCAGCTTTTTCAACCGTTGGAAATTTCAGTAAGTTTTAACAACAAAGATGATTGTTTTTATTGGAAGGGAGTCATACAGATCATACATGGAAATAGATTCACCTTAAATAATTTCTTAGAAGACATTACAATCTTTCTATTTGCTGTTGAATGCGATTATAATATTTATTGTCAGTGCAATATGCATAGTAGTGACATAAGCACAACCTTTACTACTTTAATACGATGAATATTTTTACTACTTGAAAGTATCACAAAATATGGTGGTTATGTAGATATGAAGCTGCTACAGCTGAATTTAAAACAATAACAAAGTATATTTGTTAAAAAATCTACACAAATGTCCTGTTAAATTTTTGTTAAAGGTAGCTTGCTTATACTAAGATAACATAGCTAGGTTTGCTGCCTATATGGGTATACTGTGTCAAACCATGCTACGGCCTTCACGAGTTGTGGCACTCGGAGGAACAAGCAAAATCTTATTTCAGTTCTTTATTTGCTCAATAAAAAAAAAGAAGCTATTTCTGAAAAATTACTGTACCGAAGTTAAAAGACCATTTTTTTATTTTAACTACTATTTTAAGACTATTCTCTGAGAAACTCATTAATGCATCTGAAGCATAAAAAAAATGCACCGAAAACATATTTCAAGTATTAGTAACAATCGTATATCAATAGCCTAATAGCGAGCTAAAACGTATGATTATTTTGCACTCATGCGATAAGCTTGCAGAATAGGCATGACACGCCTCATGTATCTCCTCCAAACATGACTCTACGTATGAATATTTTCTTGTCTGAAATTCTTTAATCCCATTGGCTAGAAGCTCTAACAGGTACAAAGGAAATTGTGGCTAAGGTATCTAAAAGTCACCGATTGTTTTCGTAACTTTTGGGATAGACACAGACTCATAAAATGAGTCTTTATTACATAACTTACCAAATTTTTTTAAGTATCAACCACTTAACCCTATCAATAATTTTTAACAAATAATAAAAAAAAATCAAAGTAGAGAATATGTGTTTAATTTTCTCTTAGAAAAGCGTGTTAGTTTCATAACAACTAACTTTTAACGAAAGTTAAAGAGTAGGGAAGATTACGGTGATAAGAGTAGTCAAATATATGCTACTTTGCTTAGTCTTCGAACAAATTTATAATAACTCCGTTACTCCTAAGAGAACTAAAAACTCAATTTTTATTGCATTATTTTTCAAATATTTTAATACTACAGGTTTTAAATTTTATTATCAATTTCTATTTATAACATCAAATTCTATCTGTTGTCTTGAAATTTCTTTATTGTTTACATAAGGTAAAAGCAGTTATACCTGCACAGTTGACGAATGGGCAGGTAAATCGGGACAAATAGGAAAAAGTTACTCAACAAGCTTGCAATTTATGATAGAGTAAAACAAAAAATTGATAAATATTCTAGATCATATACTTTTTAAATAAAAGCTGATACATTATCTTTTTTTTCAATCTTAAATACAACTAAAAAAAAATAATTACAACGTAGTTATCAAACTGCTCTGTACCTGTCCGTTTTTCAGCTCGATTGTGAGTAAGGTATGACGATGCATTTGTGTCATTAAAATGCAAATAAAATATGTACAAGTTGTATGAATGCACTTACAAGTAATAAGTAGGCATTAAATAAATGTAAGTGGCCGTATACATATTTGAATAAAATTTTAAAATATTTTTTAAATGTCCCCGTATAACTTCCTAAATTTTGAGTCGTAGGTATAACAGGACAACAGCTTGCGTCCTTGTCCAACTATTGCTTCCGTTATCGAAACAGTATTCTAAGCTTGGACAAGCTAATGCAGGTTTTAAAAAAAATGTTTTTATTAATTTGTTAAGTCTTTAACCCTTGTGTGCGTATGTTTTGGAAAGTTTTTGTAAGTAAGAAGCGATAAATATTATTACATAAAGGCACTTATTAACAGACACGTTTCGATCAGGTAAATACGTCTAACCTCAAATTCTGCTTATATTTTATTTGTACACTCTTGTACTTATATCTTTTAAAGATTATTGCAAATTTATCTTGGTTGTTTTTGGTTTCAGTTGTAACCATGGCTAAAATAAATAAAAAGACTGAATCTGATCAAATAAAGCAAAAAAAAAAAAAAGCAAAGAAAAACTTTGAAAAACTCAATTTAAACCATTGAAATCTGTGAGAAATGAACAAACACAAAATATTTAAGCTATGACAGAAGCAATGGATGCAGTTGGACGTGGCCAATCAATAAGAAAGACAGCTGATAAGTTTGGTGTACCAAAAAGTACACTCCATGCAAAATTGAGATGCCTAACACCACTGCAATGCAAAAAAGGAGTTCCAATTGTACTCACCAATGATGAGGGAACTGAAATCGTTCATTGGATCATGTCTTGTACAAAAATTGGGTTTCCAATTACAAAAAACTAGTTAATTGACCACGTGCAACAGTTTATTACTAAAACTAACAGAACAAGTCTTTAAAAAATTCAGATTATTCTGAAGCTATCAATAATGGTTTCAGAACATATGGTTTATATCCGTTCAATCCTGATGCTGTCAATTATAATTTTCTAAATAAAGAGAAGAAAAAACGAAAATCAGATGAAACAGCTTAGGATAAAAAGCAAAACTCCAGTTCTGAAAGTAACGACAGTATTAGTCTGCTAAGTATTTTTGAAACTAAAATAATTACTCCAGTAACACTGGAATACTTTAAAAATCATGATTTTGACGATGAGTAGAATGGAGATATCACTTAAACAGAACTGTTTTTTTCTTGAAAAGAAAAAAAAAAATTGCAGAACATGGTTTGTATTAATTTTATAAAAAATTAATTTACATGATTTTTTCAAGTATTTTATAAAAAAAAATTTTCTTTTTTGATAAATTTACAATTATTTACAATTTTATTTACACTGTATCCCAATTTACTTACATTATACATAATATTTTCGTATATGATAAACTATTTACGTTCCTAAGTTTCTTTACATTGAATGAAATATAATTGACGAGGAGTATTTTTGCCTCAAATACTGTTTTCCTAATTAACAGATAAAGTTCAAGAAACACAAGTCACTCAATACTGTAATGATGACAGTAGCAGGAATTTCAATTCTAGCGTTGGTAACAATGTACCAAAAATTATTAGTGTTGATAAAGTTCCAGAAAAATTGAAAAATTTTTATGAGAACTTAGTTATGAGATTCAGAAATCCACCCCAAGATTCCAATGATGATTCATTTTAAAAAAATGATCCTGCAAATCCTATCAATGACTGACCTATTCCTACAAACTTGATTGGTAATACTGAGAACAGTTGTAATATTTCTGTGCATGATTCATCAAACTGTGATATCCAAGACGTACATTCGATAGCTGACTGTAATGATGATGATTAAATAACTAAAGTCGAAATTTTTGATGAAAACGGTCAACTGCAAGTTGTACCAGTTTTAGATTCTAGTTCTATTAATCAGAATGCACTGGTCACAATTAATTATACTTCAAATCCAAACGATGCAAGTACTAGTAATGTAGAACTAGCAGATCGGAAATCTCTTTCATCGAGTGTCAGCCATGACATTAAAGTATCAGTTTCATGTAACTTTACGGGTACACTCAAGTAACTTATACATTTTTTTAAGTATACAGCGAAAAATAATATTTAAACTAACAGTTTTTTTAGATGATTCTAATAACTTTCCGAACAATCACAGAAACACATCTTGCGAAGAAAATACTGAATTAATAGTTGAAAACGTTCGTTAGCATAAAGAGTCGAACTGTAACTCGTAATTTTCGATATCAGTTTTTATTTTCTTTTAATTTTAGTTTTAATAAATTTGAGAAGGTAACGATCAAACTTAAAGTATTCTGAAAACTATTTTTACTCTTCCGAATACCAATATTCTTTCAAATAAAAAAAAAAAAAAATAAAAAAAATAAGCCTGCGGCTGTTGTAGAAGAATTGCTAGAATGTTATGCAGAGAACTTTTCAAAGGGTGCCCTAAACTGTTATTTTACCAAAAAATGTAAAGGCGTTAAATAATCTTGTAAAACGTTCTTAACAATGTTTTATTTTTGAACAATATTAATAGAGCTGAAGCCTTGCAAAGCCATGAAGTTAATGTAATAGAGGTAAAGCTTTTTTTGTGCAGTATACTAGTTGTAAATGCATAAACGTATAAATAACTAATGTATCTTTTAGAATTTTTCTGAATGTTTGACTTACCAAATCATTAAAGTGAGGCTTTAGCCTTACAAAGCTAAATTCAATTTATTATAGTCAATTAGTCAATAGTTTATTTTTGGCAGCACGCCAACTGCCAATGTCGATACATGTCACATTATTTAATTTAAAGAAAAAAATAATTTTTTTTTAGTAAGTTCTAGTATTTTTTTTATTAGTACAAGAAGTTAATCTGTAAAACAATAATGTGCTGCAAGTTGCATTCATTTAAAACATGCGTTGTTACTTCTATCAGCAAGAATACGGTCTAATTTTTTTGCAGATACAGCTTCCAAATTGTAGACTCATAGTCATGGTATTATTTTTTTTTGAGACGATACAGTCAATTGAAAATTACTAGGATAATAACAAAATTATAAAAAGTAAATTTGATTTAACCAAACGACAAACATGACATCGAACACTTTAATATTATGCAACATAGTTGTACTAATGGAAACTTGCCAGGCTCCTGAATCAGTTTAAGAACAAGATTCAAATATATTACTATATATTTATGTTTAACAATGGTTTCTAAGTGTATTTAACACAAAGAATACTTCTGTATGATGTAAGCTCAATAATTTTTGGTGACAAACGTAAATGTTACAGAAATATGATTAATGCATGTCAATCATTTACAAGATATTGAAATACAAAACTTAATACTGTAGGGAATATTTAGAACAGGCTAATTATTAACATTTAGTATAATTACGCGTATTAGATACTACAGTTTTACATCAAAAGCATCCATTTTACTAAACAAATGAAACAAATGAAAAGCGTATGTATGAGCTACCATAAAAACTTAAGCAAGAGCCTGGCAATTTGTCAGTAGCATAACGTTCGTGCTTAAGGGCACTCTAGAGATAATTACAGTTTTTTACCTTATGGGCAAAGTTACTCTGGTTTTAAAGCTTTCCAACATTTTTTATTCAACAACTAGCTATTTAATTAAAAATATGATAAGACGCACATTCTAAGCACTTCAAAGAATATCTTATGCTTAATTCTGTTATGTGATGTTACTTGCGTCAGTTTTAGGGCTGTATAGGTAGGGGTTAGCAGATCCGATGTCAGGTGTTAGGCAGGAATCGCCAGCCTTACCTGCAAGGAATTGTCCTAGGATTATAGGACTTCTCCAGGGTTGCTAATGAGCCTGGATCCAATACTTGGGCAGAGAGCGTCGGCTTAACTGACGAGAAGTGGATGTCATGAAATATGGAGTCTTCGGAGAAAGGCTATACAGTGACAAGTGGACCCGATGCACTATTGGAGCTGAGAGTGCCAGCTTATGTGGCAAGGTGTTTCACCAGACATACTACCACTGTGCCCATGTTATGATAGGTACGATATAAATTAAGAGATTGGTAAATAGGTATGGTAGTGCACCCCCACACATAGGTGGTAAGTGGATGGCCCCGGTAAGTAGAGTAATGTGATTTGACGGAATGTATTGAAATATGAAGTAAAAAAGAGAAAAATAAGACAGCACATTATCAATTAAACAATTGATTCTTTACTCTTCGTCTGAAAATCTCAATCAATCTTGCCAAGTTTGGGCTGGGTTAGTTAACTTTCAAGTGTCAAAAAATTAAGAACTTTTGAGTGTCAAAAATATGTGCCTACTGTTATGTTTTTGATTTAATAGCTGGCTATTGAATAAATAACGATATGATTCTGTACATTGAAAGTAACCCCATCGATAAGGTAAGAAACTTTAAATATCTTTGAACTTCCTTAAATGTTTAAATATTCAATGGCATATCACCTCTTGGTTTACACACTGATTTATTATACTTATCAACTTATCTTTTATTCACTTCGATGAAAACAAAAAGATATCCTTAGATTTCAAAGGTAAAATCTCCTTATTTTTTAATAAAAACAAGTATTAGAGCTTCAAAAAACTAGTCATTTAGCCTATAAATTTTTTTCTTGGGTCCTATTAGGCATTTACATGCTTTCGTACTCTAATTTTTCAAGAAAATAAAAATCCCTTGAAACGAAATTTTTTCAACACAGGTTTCAGGTAAAAGTAGGAGAAAAAAAGATTTCTATTTTAAAAAGGCTATTGGAACGATTTTTTTTGAAAGGTACATAAATTTTTTTTTTTTTTTTTTATAAACACAGTAATTAGTAACAAATCTTCCTACTCTTCACTTCACACCGCTTTCAAGTCTTCGTTCGATGTGGATACGCCAATGCCTCATAAGCACCTATAATAACTCCGTTACTCCTAAGAGAACTAAAAACTCAATTTTTATTGCATTATTTTTCAAATATTTTAATACTACAGGTTTTAAATTTTATTATCAATTTCTATTTATAACATCAAATTCTATCTGTTGTCTTGAAATTTCTTTATTGTTTACATAAGGTAAAAGCAGTTATACCTGCACAGTTGACGAATGGGCAGGTAAATCGGGACAAATAGGAAAAAGTTACTCAACAAGCTTGCAATTTATGATAGAGTAAAACAAAAAATTGATAAATATTCTAGATCATATACTTTTTAAATAAAAGCTGATACATTATCTTTTTTTTCAATCTTAAATACAACTAAAAAAAAATAATTACAACGTAGTTATCAAACTGCTCTGTACCTGTCCGTTTTTCAGCTCGATTGTGAGTAAGGTATGACGATGCATTTGTGTCATTAAAATGCAAATAAAATATGTACAAGTTGTATGAATGCACTTACAAGTAATAAGTAGGCATTAAATAAATGTAAGTGGCCGTATACATATTTGAATAAAATTTTAAAATATTTTTTAAATGTCCCCGTATAACTTCCTAAATTTTGAGTCGTAGGTATAACAGGACAACAGCTTGCGTCCTTGTCCAACTATTGCTTCCGTTATCGAAACAGTATTCTAAGCTTGGACAAGCTAATGCAGGTTTTAAAAAAAATGTTTTTATTAATTTGTTAAGTCTTTAACCCTTGTGTGCGTATGTTTTGGAAAGTTTTTGTAAGTAAGAAGCGATAAATATTATTACATAAAGGCACTTATTAACAGACACGTTTCGATCAGGTAAATACGTCTAACCTCAAATTCTGCTTATATTTTATTTGTACACTCTTGTACTTATATCTTTTAAAGATTATTGCAAATTTATCTTGGTTGTTTTTGGTTTCAGTTGTAACCATGGCTAAAATAAATAAAAAGACTGAATCTGATCAAATAAAGCAAAAAAAAAAAAAAGCAAAGAANTTTGAGACGATACAGTCAATTGAAAATTACTAGGATAATAACAAAATTATAAAAAGTAAATTTGATTTAACCAAACGACAAACATGACATCGAACACTTTAATATTATGCAACATAGTTGTACTAATGGAAACTTGCCAGGCTCCTGAATCAGTTTAAGAACAAGATTCAAATATATTACTATATATTTATGTTTAACAATGGTTTCTAAGTGTATTTAACACAAAGAATACTTCTGTATGATGTAAGCTCAATAATTTTTGGTGACAAACGTAAATGTTACAGAAATATGATTAATGCATGTCAATCATTTACAAGATATTGAAATACAAAACTTAATACTGTAGGGAATATTTAGAACAGGCTAATTATTAACATTTAGTATAATTACGCGTATTAGATACTACAGTTTTACATCAAAAGCATCCATTTTACTAAACAAATGAAACAAATGAAAAGCGTATGTATGAGCTACCATAAAAACTTAAGCAAGAGCCTGGCAATTTGTCAGTAGCATAACGTTCGTGCTTAAGGGCACTCTAGAGATAATTACAGTTTTTTACCTTATGGGCAAAGTTACTCTGGTTTTAAAGCTTTCCAACATTTTTTATTCAACAACTAGCTATTTAATTAAAAATATGATAAGACGCACATTCTAAGCACTTCAAAGAATATCTTATGCTTAATTCTGTTATGTGATGTTACTTGCGTCAGTTTTAGGGCTGTATAGGTAGGGGTTAGCAGATCCGATGTCAGGTGTTAGGCAGGAATCGCCAGCCTTACCTGCAAGGAATTGTCCTAGGATTATAGGACTTCTCCAGGGTTGCTAATGAGCCTGGATCCAATACTTGGGCAGAGAGCGTCGGCTTAACTGACGAGAAGTGGATGTCATGAAATATGGAGTCTTCGGAGAAAGGCTATACAGTGACAAGTGGACCCGATGCACTATTGGAGCTGAGAGTGCCAGCTTATGTGGCAAGGTGTTTCACCAGACATACTACCACTGTGCCCATGTTATGATAGGTACGATATAAATTAAGAGATTGGTAAATAGGTATGGTAGTGCACCCCCACACATAGGTGGTAAGTGGATGGCCCCGGTAAGTAGAGTAATGTGATTTGACGGAATGTATTGAAATATGAAGTAAAAAAGAGAAAAATAAGACAGCACATTATCAATTAAACAATTGATTCTTTACTCTTCGTCTGAAAATCTCAATCAATCTTGCCAAGTTTGGGCTGGGTTAGTTAACTTTCAAGTGTCAAAAAATTAAGAACTTTTGAGTGTCAAAAATATGTGCCTACTGTTATGTTTTTGATTTAATAGCTGGCTATTGAATAAATAACGATATGATTCTGTACATTGAAAGTAACCCCATCGATAAGGTAAGAAACTTTAAATATCTTTGAACTTCCTTAAATGTTTAAATATTCAATGGCATATCACCTCTTGGTTTACACACTGATTTATTATACTTATCAACTTATCTTTTATTCACTTCGATGAAAACAAAAAGATATCCTTAGATTTCAAAGGTAAAATCTCCTTATTTTTTAATAAAAACAAGTATTAGAGCTTCAAAAAACTAGTCATTTAGCCTATAAATTTTTTTCTTGGGTCCTATTAGGCATTTACATGCTTTCGTACTCTAATTTTTCAAGAAAATAAAAATCCCTTGAAACGAAATTTTTTCAACACAGGTTTCAGGTAAAAGTAGGAGAAAAAAAGATTTCTATTTTAAAAAGGCTATTGGGACGATTTTTTTTGAAAGGTACATAAATTTTTTTTTTTTTTTTTTATATCGTATAGCTTATAGAGATAAAGGAAACTTTTAACGTTTTTCTTTATTACTTTTTGTTATTGGTGTAGCATAACCAAAAAATTAGAAAACCGTTATTTTTAATGTTTTACGTGAATTTCAGAACGGAAATTGCATCAAATCAAAAAACTAATACTGATGATACTACATTGTACGTAAAAAAATAGGGTCAAACAACGTATTTTACTTAGTAAGAAGTACAAAATTTTTTTGATAAGCAAACCGAAGACCATACCTCTTATCGAACAATAGCACTTTTCATGTTTAAGTTTTATTACAGAATCATTTTGAAAATATTTTTCAAAATTCATAAGCATGGTTTGAAAACTTATTTTTTAGTGGAATTTTTTTGTAGGATCAACGTTGAACACAACTTAAAAATACATATCAAAACTGTGAAATGCCATTTCGACAGGTTTTTCTAAAAATAACGTACAAGTCTACGTTTTTTATCATGTTCAACCAAAAAAAAAATATAACGTTTTTTAATTTTCTTTATGGGTAAAACAGAACCTAAAATGCGAAAAACTTCTATTGTGGAAATTTGTTTAACCGTTTAAAGGTAAATACAACTAAAACAATAACTATTCAAATCTTTGATTCCAATTATCTATGATAGCAATTTTCGCCTGGAAACCGATAATACTGTGTACACCTAGTAAAACTTTCCGCATAAGGTGGATGTCCCAGTACTCGCTCACTTTAAGCAGACGAAATGTCCCAATAGTCAATCATTTTTTTCTTTTAAAGGTCTTCGCTATATTGTCAACTAGGTATTTACGTTATTTTGTATTGAAAAAATAATTGTTTAGTATTTGAATAATTATCCGATTAATATACGTTTTGAAAATTTTTATTGGAAAATACAGCTAAGTGATCTACTACGGGGACATGACCGAGTACTGGGACATTGACCTTAATATAAATTTGATTAACAATTAGTCATCATAAAAAATTATTTAAAAGAACGTACTTAAAATTAGTGTTATTTTTCTATCACATACAAAATTAACTTTTGTTGTTATCAATCCAACAATCTGTTTTTGTTTTGAAAGGAAATAGTCTGTAACTTAGACTAGGACATGTTAAAATCAATACTGCAGTAACTCAAAAGTATTTAAAATCTAGCAGTCAAAAAATGTATGAACTTCCATCAGTCAAAAACTTTTCACACACAGTAATTAGTAACAAATCTTCCTACTCTTCACTTCACACCGCTTTCAAGTCTTCGTTCGATGTGGATACGCCAATGCCTCATAAGCACCTAGCAAAACCAAACAGTAGGAATTTGGTGCTCTGTCTTGTTCTACTGGTGTAGTCATCTTTTTTTTCGTCAGCACGGAGTTGATTATCGTCCAGCTCAATCAATGTTTTTTAATTTTCGAGCAAAGAAAAAAAAAAAAAATGACGGGTGTGACTGTTGCAGTATGACAAAAAAAAATTAAAAAATAGAAATTTAGTGTTGGACAAAATGTTTAAGGCTAAATTTTACTAGAAAAATCCCACACACTATTAAATATGGAGAGTACCAAATATTCCTTGAGTAAAATAAAATCGCATCAAGATAATTCGTTATCTTAGTGACACAAGCATTTCATCTACTTTATTTATGGGCATCACTGCGAACTAAAAGTTCATAATAATAATTCAGCAATGTATGGCGCAATGTCTTAGCTGTATATAAGATGATTTGCATAGTATATATTATGATTGGCGCCTGTTCATTGATTCGTCAAAGCGAAGCCTCACAGCAGTCCTTCTTCATAACACAAATAAGTACGCTCCTATACCATTAGAGCATTCAACTATGCTCAAAGAAGAGTATTCAAACATTGAATTGGTTTTGTCAAAAATAAAATTCGAGAAACATAAATGGCCAATATGTGGAAACTTAAAAATTTTATCTATGATACTAAGACAACAATCTGGATTTCCAAAATATCCTTGTTATTTGTGTATGTTTGATAGTAGAGATAGAGAAAACCACTAAAAAAAGAAAATTTGGCCACTAAGAGAGTCACTTGAACCTGGAAAACAAAATATTGTAAAAGAGCCACTTGTAAATTCGTCCAAAATTTTGATACCACCTCTTCACATAAAGATTGGTTTAATGAAACAATTTGTCAAGGCATTAGACCAAGATGGAGAATGCTACGAATATTTGAGTCAAGTTTTTCACAACAAAACAAATGGTTAACTAAGCGCAGGTATTCTTCATGGACCTGAAATTCGTACTCTATTTAGAGATGAAAACTTTGAAAGAACTATCAAAGATGATGAGAAAGCAGCATGGTCTTGTTTTAAAGATGTATCAACAAAATTTTTGGGTAACACTACATACGTACTTTACAAAACCATTGTAAAAAAATGGTACGCAACTTTGAAAAACTGAGCTGCCTAATTAACTCGAAGCTTCATTTCCTTGACTCACATATCGATCAATTTCCTGAGAACAACGGGGACTTTAGTAAAGAGCAGAGAGAAAGGTTTCACCAAGGCTTGAAGGAATTTGAACGCAGATTTCAAGGACGATGGGGTATAAATATGTTGGCAGATTACTGCTGGATGATGAAGAGAGAAACATCTTTACAAAAAGGTCAAAAGCGTGTCAGAAATCCTTCAGGCCGGTCATTTGACGAGAAACATATGCGTAAGCGTTAAACACTGTAAAACTTTATTAAAAATTTTTTTTTTTAAGACAAAAATAAAAGTAAATATCACCAATATTTAGTATCCAACATCTCACTATCGAAGTTGCGAAGTATTAGCGAAAATTCTTCAAACTTAATTGATTAACCCATTAAAACTCTATGGCACTTCTTAAAAGAAGCTAAAAATATTATAATGGAGTTTATGAATATCGCTAAACATAAGTTCTAAGTCTTACTTTATGATCAAGAGTCGAAAAAAGTTTGAGTTTTGTGATTCATGTAGTGGAAAAGCTCCAGAACAGTATCCAAAACATCAATATTTTGAAAAAAATATCAATTTATCACGTTTATTGTCTACTTACGCCAACTAGGAGTTGTCTTTTTACTAAAATAACTTAAAATTCGTAATCAGCTCAAAACCCCTAGTAGAGTATTTTCAATAATTATAAATCGGTTTAAAATCGTAAAATTTTATTTTAATATCATTTTAATCAAATTTGAAGCAAATTTTCACTTTTCGCGATTCTGTGCCTTTTCATCGCCGTATGGTGGGTTAAAATTTCTGTAAAAAAAAAAAAAATTCAAAACATGGTTTTCGATGTATTTTTTTTCGTAGAATTTGATTCTGAAGTCAAGANAGTAGAGTATTTTCAATAATTATAAATCGGTTTAAAATCGTAAAATTTTATTTTAATATCATTTTAATCAAATTTGAAGCAAATTTTCACTTTTCGCGATTTTCTGCCTTTTCATCGCCGTATGGTGGGTTAAAATTTCTGTAAAAAAAAAAAAAATTTAAAACATGGTTTTCGATGTATTTTTTTTCGTAGAATTTGATTCTGAAGTGAAGAAAAATGAAATTTTTTTTTATTTACAAAAAAACCATGAAAAAACCCCTAAAAAATGAGGTTTTTCGAGAAAAATCCCATAAAAAGCAGCTGGACCCTTCTTTTTTATTGCAAATTCAGATTCAGCGTCGAAAAATACATAAGAATATGTAGATCTGGTCAATTGCACAGACACTTTTGTTTTTTTTGTGGGCCTGTGTTATCAAATCTCTTGCTTAATCAGGAATTAGCAACTAGTGTTGTTCATCTACTATGGTTTGTGTTCCTTCTTTATTAACGATGTTTGGTTCTAGCTTCCTCACTGCTACTTTTAATGTTTGTTTCGCGGATCTCTTTTGAAATTATTTTTTTATGGTCTTGTTATGCACAAGAGTTACTTAACGATTTTAGACCTCTGACCTTGAGAAAATATGTGATAGTAGTAGACTTTTCATTTTACACGGAAGATAGTTGTTACCAGAAAAACAGGTACTATATGTTAGTACAAGTATTTTCGATACTCTGTACAAGAAAAATGTGTACTGGTACAGGTATATTTGGTACGGTAGTATACTTTAAAGTACCTTAGTGAGTATAGATAAACCTTATACTTAGTACGTCAAAATCCGATACGTGGTACGGGTTTTTCCTGTACCAGTACAGAAAGTTAGTCGGCCAGTGGGAGCATATAGAATGTCAGTATATATATACGTAGCTGTAAAAGTTCAAGAGGTTAGGATTTCAGTATATCCACCACAACACAATATAAAGTTCAATACATTGATACGAATCTAACAAGATGTAATGATAAGTGCAGTAGGCACTTGTAGTCACTTTCCTGTTGCGTATAATAATTGGTTTTCACTCGCAAAGAACAATTTACATATTGAGCCAAAATAACAATGACAATCCCATACATGTATGCAAGTATTCACATATATATATACATACATATCTCCACTGTATATTATAAGCGCACGTACTATGCGCGGTAGACGGTACAGTAGAAAGCCATGCGCAGTATACAAATTTAATAGACTATCCATGGTACAGAAAAATCCTGTACCATTTGCAGAAATCTCAAGACCTGTACGTTATTTTTCTATACTCATCACTTTTGGTAAAGCTTATTCTGGTAACAACAATCTTCCGTGTACTCTCCTCACAAAAGATCACGGGTTCTAAGTCTTGAGAAAAGTAATTTTTTTTTGAGGATTGGTTGAAGAATAAGAAATGAAATTCAATAAAATTCAAAACGTGTGCTATGCTGTGGAGTGATGTGGAGGGGACTGGTGCGGGGCAATATGGCAAGGGAGGCAAGGCGAACGGGGAGTAACATGCAAAATCTACTTCTTTTACATATTTATTTAGAATCATGAAATCATTGATTTACTATCAGGTATAACGCACCTATAGAAGTATAGCACAAAATAAATTTTTAGAACTATTATTTATTAATTTATTTGAAAATCGATAAAAAATAAGAATTCAANAAAAAAAAAAAAAAAAAAAAAAAAAAAAAAAAAAAAAAAAAAAAAAAAAACACGAAAAATCATTATTCTAATGATAAATTTCCCACAATATTCTACCAGACCTTAGGATCACTGTGGAAAATGACACAATCGATCTCTGTGTACCTATAAACTCCATCAAATAAGTTTCGAGTCAATTTTGAAAAATGTAGCAAGGTATATGGAAAAAATTTTAGTAGATATCAATGCGCCAGACTTCGATATTAACGGAAAACTATAAAAATTATATGAAAAATATGTTGATTTTATATCGTTTAATCGATGTAAAATCACTTTCGATCGATCACTTTTATACGTTTTTGTATAGTATTTGTTGTTTGCCTGCCATTATTAATCGATTTCTTCACCAAATCTTAATTTCAATTTTTCGCGATTTGGACCGGTTCAAACTTCAGACACATATAAAACACTTGACCTCAGTCTATAAAAAACATATGTATACATAAAATTGTATACATTTCATTATTTTTTAAAAGACAAGCACCTAATGCTGATACATGATATGCCATAAAATGTCATAAAATTGTAATTTTATACTCAGGTATTTAGGCATCTTGTGTCCACAGGCTTTTTTCCTTTTTTCTCACGGGTTAGTTTTTTTAGGTGACGCTGTTTATATTTTTGGTATCCAATGAAGACTATTTTTCTTTTACTTTTCATCTCTTTCGTAATAACTGTGAACCTATCTTGCACCTTCTTCTCTCTTGCTGTTAGGTCATCTATGACCTACACTGAAAAAAAAAATCAGTTGGAACTACTGAATGCCAGTCGGTAAAAATGTTTCTCAAAATGTCTGTTGCCATTACTGTCACAGACTGTAGCTGTAACTGTCTCTTCTGGTAGCTATTACCGCACCTACAGGTAGTCATACTTACTACCTTTAGTCTGTTGATACTACCGCTCAACTATATATATTACAAACTAATTTGAAAAAGCCATTGAACAAAAGATGAGTTGATTCGAACAGTGCAATTATAAGGGGATTTAAAAAATTCTAACAGTGATTTGAACAATGGATGATTTTGTTCAACAAAAACTTAAACAGTGGAAATTGGACCAGTTCATCGAACGATTTAAATGTAAGTTTAACCTATAAATTCGATTTAATTGACTATACATAAATAAGTATAAAAAAATTAACAAATAGGTGACAAATAAATTAATATCAGTAGGCTAGCTTTATATGTAAAAT